>CP139503.1:343727381-344327381 GCA_021014915.2 Artemisia tridentata subsp. tridentata | reverse complement strand
TACCTAATCTAATTAACACTAAACGGTAAATTAAGCTCACTTGCGAACAGGCCGCTATATAACCGGCCCCAACCTTCTTGCTGAACAACCTAACAGAATTAAATTAAAGAAAACAGTTAATAGACAATTAATTAATTAACTTCGAAAACATAATTAAATTAAAAAGTAACGAAGTACCTGTAACATCTGTTCAACAGTCCCCGCCTTATTCTTCCGTTTCTTTGGATCCCTATCAGTTTGCTGACGTGTATTTACCTATCATCAAATAAACTTATTATTATTATTAGTAAAAAAAAAAGTAAAAAATGAGGGTTAAAATTAGGTAGGTACAGTTTGGAGAGGATAAATGATGAGCTGAGCGATGATTCCACCGCCGGCACCGGCGAGTCCGTTGATTAAAGCATCCGACATGTTTAATTTATCTCTTTCTCTCTCTCTCTCTCGTGTTGTAAAACTGGGGGATCTCTCTTAGAGAGAGAAAGAGTGTTTGTTTGTGTGTGTTTTTAGAGAGAGAAAGGAAGTTGAAATTGGTACGAAATGATAATTAATTGAGGGGGGTTTTGGATGGAAGACTTTTTGAGTTTGACTCTTCTATTGTTTTCACTTTTTTACATTTACTTTACAAAATTCTCAAACTTTTTTGAAAAATAAAACAAAGAGAAAATGACCAAAATAGGCTAAAACTTTTCAGCCATTGCAAGAGAAAGCCAAAAACCACATCTATTTCCTATTTTGTCCACGCTCGACTGCTCGATCCCATAAAATTGCCGACATATGTCATTCTTTTATTATTTTATTAATATATTTTAGGCCCACAATAGTACAAATAAGATATTGACAGAATCCAAGTTACTGTACACCTTTTGTACTTTATTAAAAGTCAATGCTTGAATGACGACGCTCGACCGGGGGCTGCTCGACCTACTGCGTACTTTTTGTCCTTGAAAAAGTAAAAAGGTGTCAGAAAATCTTGTACTTTAGATTCATTTTGTACTCTCCAAATCTTTTGGATAGATTTGGTTTGTACCATTTTTTTTTATTTTTTATTTTTTCATTTGACTAATCTCATTTTTTTTTCAAAAAACACACAATAATTTACTAACACTATCAGGCAACCTAACTTCCTTTCTTTGGGATACGTGCAACCGATCGATCAAGCAAATCTATCAACAACCGATCAAGCAAATCTATCAAGCAACCATTCCTCATCAAGGGTGAGCTACTACAAAGCATTTGAGACTGATAAAAATGGTTACTCAAGAAGCTGAGACCTAAATACTTTGGATCTGGTATACATCATTAGGTCATTGATCGAAACCAAAATGGTGAGTTTTTTGATTATGTCATCAGTTATTGTTAAGTTATTATTAGCGTTTTTTAGTATTTAGGTCAGAAAAGTGCTTATTCAAACTTGTTATTGATATACTTGTTCGGATTTTTTTGGTTTATTAGTTTTCTTGATTGATAAAAAAAAGCCAAAAATCCAGAAAAAAAAAGCCAAAAATCTTTTTATGTTTTTTTTTTTAATGTCAAGTTTAATGTTTTTTTCAATTTTTGGAAGCGTAAGTCTTTGGTTCGAATTTGACTTGGTGCTATCAGTTCCTTGTGGAAATGCCTATTAGCCAAAGGGGTTTCTGTCATTACCTTGGTATTGGTTTATTGACGCTTGTTCCGTCATTTAGTTTCTTGTGAAGCGTTAGGCCTCAGTTCAATTTCTGATTCGGTGCTATGGTTACTTAGGGGAATCAATACTCTCAAAGTTTGATTAGTATATGAAGATTATGTTTTAACTAGGTGTTTTGATTAGCTTATTTTGAGGGATTATGAGTTTTTGGCTTTTTGCTGCATGATCCGTGACTTTCCTCTAGCAAAGGAATTACATTTTCTTAAACTGGTTAAATTTATGCGAGTTTAATTACAGCAATTGCTTTTAAGTGAACCAGACTGTCGTTAAGCAGTTTAACAAATGGAAATATTGATTGTTAGAACTAGCCTTATGTAAGCGTTGAGTTTATGATAGACAGCTAGACAAGTCTACTACTGTGTCAATAATGTTTTCATTCACTGCATTATCTTGACAAAATGGACTTATTCATTGTATGTATATATAGCTTCTTATGTCTAACAGTAAACTGTGTTACCGTGGTTTTTGTTATGACTGAAATCTCTTCAAGTATGACTGGTTTTCTGTATGTGTCACATATCTTGTGTCTACATCATTTGGAATTATGCTAAAATGTGACATATCAAGAAAAACAATGGATTAAACTACTCTCAAGTTGATATTCAGTCACAAACAAAACAGTGGCACCCCTATTTTGAAGAAAAATGTTGATGTTTAACACAAGTTGAATAGGAGTAAAATACGACAAGCTGTGTCCTCCTAGCATAAGTGATTAGGTTTTTTTGGCATAAACATATGATGTTAGAAACTATTTGCATCAATGATCCATAAAAAAGCCAAAAAAATATAAAAAATAAATAAATAAATAAAAAATATGATGTTAGAAACTATTATGTCTTTTTTTAGTATACTTAAGCTTAATGCTTATTTGTAAGTGCTTATGGGATTGCTAACTAGCTTACTTAAGGGTTTTCCTTACTTGACAGCTCATTTTTCAGTTATTATTATAGTGCTTATGTTTCTTATTGTTGATAATGTTTTCAAGCTTTTCTTAACTGTAAGTCTTAAGCTAACATGGTGTACAATATTTCTTTTTTATAGGACTATGATTCAACACTTATCGTGAGAAGTAAAATGCGTTACTTCTTACTCATGAAAAATATTTTAGATCAGCCGCGACAGACAATGTTTAAGGCCACATGTTTTGGACCGTGGTTGGATCTTACCTATCTTGATAATGAAGAATCTCTGGTGCAGTATATGCTTCAGAAACAGGTCCACCAATATGATGATAGCTATGATCTTCCAATTGTATATTGTGTGAATGGACATAACAAGTGCTTTGGTCGACGCGAATTCTGCTTGATAACTGGATTTAGATTTGGTCTTCTCAGCTTTCGTAAATGGAGAAGTGGTGATATCCCTTTTCGTGATCGTGTTTTTCCGGATAAGGTTGGCCAGTATGTGAAAAACATCGATCTTCTATCTGTTATTGAAGATGAAGCTGTTTTGTTAAATCTGTCGGATGAAGATGTCGTAAGGGTGTGTCTGTTGCTAACCCTAGAGGTTATATTCATGGGTAAGGAATTGGGGTCTGTCATTGATGATATGTTACTGAGGATGGTCGAGGATCTTGATGAATGGAATGCATTCCCATGGGGAGAGCACGTTTGGAGGCAGCTGTATGATTCAATCAGAAATGTTACTTCAAAGCATCGACCTGTTGACAGTGGAACATTGGGCAACACAAAATCCAAGGATGTTCCGACCTATTGCTTGTCTGGATTTGTTTGTGCATTCAAGGTTATTACTTGCAACTATTTGCCTACTTTTTAGAAGAATGCTTATTTATTATCTTTATAGTCCTTGTAACTCATAATGGTTTTGTTTACTTTTTTGTAGATATGGATTATTGAGACTTCCGATAGAAGTCATCGCTGGTGGACCAAGGATGAAGGGGTGATCCCAAGAGCAGTTTCCTGGTCGAAACACAAATCATTTGGGAAATCTGATGATTTCCACCAACTTTTTGCTAAGGTAAATATAATTTTTTTGTAATTGATTGGTGGATACAAAACTAATTTCTATATTTTTGCTAGGAATCGACACCAAAATTCGCTCTCTACCCAACCATTGCTGAGGGTCAATCTTAATGGTATACAAAATCATTAGAGTTTTTTAGGTGGTATACCCCGAGAGTGCGGCCAGTTGTAAAAGGTGGACCTTATGATGAATACTGGAAGAAAGTGGCGAGATGTAAGCAGAAAATGAGTCAGGAAGTACACATCAGTCAAGATGATTCTTCAGTGGAGAGATGTAAAGATGTGGATATGGTTGCTCTTGAGGCTGTTGTCAATGCTTTGGAAGCCCGAGCATTCAAACTCGAGACTATAATTCAGGTTAATGTTTTACCTTTTCCAATTTTTTTCCAAGATATTTTCTTTTGAGAAACTTATCATGGTATACACTAATAGGCTAGTTTTGTTCCACAATACTTTCATTTGCAGGTACTTACCAGTAAAAGACAGAAAGTGGAGAAAGATTGTTATGAAAAGGTAATTCATTCATTTTACTCATGTATTTGTGATTTAATTAAAATGTTACACTAATATGTGGTAAACAATTTGGTATGCAGGTTTATACTTGTAAAAGAGAACAGGAAGACAAGAGGAACATGGAGACTTATGAAAAGGTTATTTATTTACTTTTGAACAGTTTTATACTTGTAAATATGAGTGTCTAATAGTATGTGGTAAATTCTTTGTGTATGCAGTTTTATACTTATAAACTAGAACAGCAAGCCAAACTTACCACACCTGATGGTGAAAAGGTAATTTTCTGAATATCGTGTGGGATTAAACCATAACAGCAAGCCAAATTTGTGATTCTTATTTTTTTGGCTAACTTTTTTGATATCATTCGCAGGACCTTGATCTTGGTGATGAGTATTGCAATGAACCCAATGAATTTATTAATATGTTTCAGTCGCAATTTGTTTATCTTGAATCATCCCAGGAAGATGGACCGCCACAGGAAAATGTTGTAAAAGCTGAAAAGCAAGAGGATTTGTGTCAACCTAAGGAAGCAAACTTCAAAATTTCAACTCACAAGAAACTTCCTCATGAGCGTTACGGGATACAGAAGAGGAGGTACGAAGAAGTTATTAGGCCGCCGTTTATTGAAGTAAAACCTTCAAAAGTTCCTAGCGTAGATGAATTGAGAAATCGAAAGAACATTCTTGATCCGATTATGGTTGAAATGTTACGGGAAGTCAGACCTTGGGTAGAGGTACGATGTTTAATTTTTGGGCTGGTAATCTAGTTGAAAGCATATTTCTAAGGTTTACGACTATCTAGCTGCACATTTCATTTTAATAGTTAGCTACTTAGCTATGCTGTATTATAAAATAGTTTTAATCTAGGCCAATTGTTTTAACTATGTTTAGCTATTTATATTGTATTATAAAGCATTTATGGCCTCGAGTTTAATAGTTTTATATATAGCCATAGAGTTTTTAGTTATCTATGTTGATATGGATAGTGTATTAGAAAGGTTACTTGTTAGCGTTTAGAGTGTTTGATTATTTTAATAGGTATTATAAAAGCGCTTAGGGGTTGGAGTTTAATAGGTGTCATTTAGGTTATTGTTTAGGGTGACCAATGTGTTTATAGAAAATCAAAGTTCACACAATTTTACCAAACAATTTTCAAGTGCGAGTGTTGGAAACCTTTGCTTTTGTCTTTGCGATGGATCTAAGTGTTGTATCATCACGGTGGTAATCGGCTATTCTTTGGGAAACAACTAGGGTAAACGGATCAAGGGGTGATTTCGGGCGACCTTGAACCATAGATAGTCGGTTTACTTAACCCTGTAGAGTTGGGCTCAGATATCGGGCCTCAGATTATTCATCCTGCTTGTGATTAAGACACGGCGGAGGTAGTCTGTACTCCCGATCAGGTTCAAACTACACGGGCAACTGTTTTGACAGCTTGTGATCTCGCGAAGACTTAGTGCATCGGCGGTACACACAATCTTGTAAAATCTTTTGAAAAATTTTGTGAACTTTAATTTTCCACTATATTAATATAAGCACGTTAGATTGTTATTGTTTTTATTATTTTGTAATCTTTTTGGTAATGGTCATTTATGATTACAGATTCTTCATCGACCATATCAAAACCTCGACAGAATTTATGTTGGCTACGAAATTGATCATTTTCTCACTAGGGATGGGTGGCGTAATTGTAAGTTTCCTTGGTGCGGTGAAATAACTGTGGATCGTTATTTCTGGGATTCTCTAATCGGCCTTGACGATAAACGCAAAGGATGGCTGCGTGACGAGGTAAAGTAAAAATATCTTTTATTTACTTTACTCAGTTTTATATAAAATGTGCTTTTGGTTGTCTGTACTTGCCAACTGATTTCAAGTGACTTTTATATGAGACAAAGTGCATATTTGTTAGAAGAATACATATTTTTCGGTGTACACTTTAATCACTTTAGGCATTTTAGTCTCCGTAAGTCCTTCATAACTTGTTTTATTTGATAAATGATTGTGGTTTTATCATATAATTAAGTGATTTTGTAAAAGTGAGTTCAACATTATAGTTGTGGATTCTATAATACTTTGAAAACCTCAATTATTAGGGCACATCTATCTAACCATGTAGCTGGGTTCCACCGCTTAAATTGACTGAGTTCCCTAAAACCATTTATGTGCTTGATCTTGATCCCAAGTTTTGGTTCTTTTTGTAACGAAAAATGTGATCAATATCAAGCACACCAATGGTTTTATGGAACTCCGTCAAATTAAGCAATGGAACCCATATACATCGTTTGAAAGATGGGCTCTGATAATTGAGCCGTGTTGATTGTGATAATGATATAGTGTGTATTGTTCATGACAGGCCACACTCCTTCATTATCCCATTCAACACGAGTCCTTTGAGCTTTTATAGAATCGACAATTTTTTGTTCGGCACTCCTTGGTACTTTGAGCTTCCCCTCGAAAACCCATTCCTCTGTCATTGTCATAGCAATGGGTTTGGCGCAAACCTTTGCACATATTTCGTCGACATGGTAATGGGAATTCGAGTGGAGGCTCAAAGTACCAAAGTGTGTCGTGGTACGAACCGTGTTGACTGCGATAAACTTGAAGTATGTTTTTCTATGATAAGGCCACACCTTTTAATTTTTACCTTTCTTGATCCGTAAGTATGCTGATGTTAAATAAAAACATTTTCTTTGAAATCCGTTGGGAGGTAGAGAAAATCAAAAGCGCGTTGTTTTATATAACTTACTGAATATTTTTGTTTCTCCTTTTTGCTTTTTTCTTTTTACAGCACATTGATCTATGGATTGCTTACATGTGGCATACTAGACCAAACGATATGGAATGGTCGATGGTTAGCTGCTTTTTTCTACCACTACTGATGAATGGATCGATGCCTTTGTTTTATGCAAACAAAGAAAAATACCCTCTTGGATGGGCTGATGTTGAACGGGTTTTTATCCCCATAAATGAACCTGAAATACATTGGTCTCTTGCGGTGTTTCACATCCGGACTGGTAACGTTACATTCTATGATACCCAAGGCTATCCTGAGATTGAAACACGTGATTTTTATCTGAGAATGAGGAATTGTCTAGAGACAAGGCTTCCGGAAGTGATGAAAGAAGCATGTGTGTTTGAGCAGAAGGGAATCGATCCTCTGTCCTATAGGATTACGTTTATGAATGCTGAAAATGTTCCCAAGCAGGGTGGGTTGTTTGACGACTGTGTGTCGTGATTTAAGCTTCCGTAATACATCAAAAGAAGTTATGATCCTCATCCCAAATGACTTAAAACAATCTGTCCATACTACTTTCAGCCAAAATTTGTAACGGAATTACCAATTCGTTTAGTCTTTTAAAGCATAAAAATTGTCTAAACATGAAATGAAGTCATCAATAACCATAAGATATTGTCAAGAAAACAAACTAATATAATTTTATAAAGTTCATGTAATACAAGGCTATATTATAAACCCCTATTATATGCCATTCTCAGTAGTCACATTCATATATAATTGCTAAATACTCAATATATCCTGCATTTATTTATAGTTTTCTCAGTAATTAGTCTCATCTTAAACTCTAATTTTATCTTAATATCTCCACCCTATTAGCTCTTCCTATCTTCCCAATAGCTCCAAGACTTGTTAGTATCTAAGCCCGTATAATGCCTCATAGCCTGCAAAATAGAATAACAAACACATTAGGTCATATTTTTTAATTTATAAAACAGAATGTTACAATTGCTAAATTAGAATTTTGTTAATCATGCTAATGTAAATCGACATAAAGAGTACTAACATAGTACCCGTGTAAAGTACGGTAACATATTGTTCTTGTTGTGACTCTTATGCTTAGTTCTCAAGGTTTTTAAGTAAGAAAAGTAAAGAATTAGGAAGTAAACATTTTCAGCCCAGTTTTGGGAGAAAATAATTTACTTCAAAATAACTAAATCACCTTCTTTTACAGTCATTTGTTTTCCTCCTTAAGTGATATTCGAGAATACAACAATTTTTGTTTCACTTCATTTTCATTACTTTCTATCATTAAATGATACTCAAGAACACATTGTTAATGCAACATTTTAGCGTTTAGTTTCAAAATAGTGATGAAAGAAGCATGGGTTGTTTGTTATGTTTTGGTCATTTAGTATGTTTAAAATGACTAGAAAGTTATCTGCCTACCTATTCAAACAACTTGTTATCAATGTTACAGGTTGGGAAACGGTAGGCTTTTGGAGGTTGAAGACCCTATTCAAACAGCGCTGGCATATCGAGAGAGGTTGATAAAGTTTTATTACAAGCATAAATTACATGTTCCTTGAAGGTTGCCTGGCATGTTCCACAAAACATTTAGCAGTCCAACCGCTTGAATTTGTCTTTAGCGTCAATCTTATTTTGTAAACATTTGTATGGTCCTTTTGCAAACCATGTTAGTAATGGAATCACATGGGAAGTATCATGTAGTTGCGGGTTAGTTATTCCTCCGGGATAACTTTGGGTTTATGCATACCCGACATTTTGTATTTATCCCCGCTTTTATGACATGTTGACTGAATCTTAACATTGGGAACATGGTCGACTGCTCGACTGGTGGTTGGGGAGATGGATAATTAATGTGATGGGAGTAGATTGACATTTATTACACACTTTATTGTTGTAAATGTAGGCTTCTCTATTTCCTATTTAAGAGTTGGTTCTCCTTAGTTTGCTCCATATATGTGAATTCAATTAAAAAGTTTATGTGCAATTGATATATAGTGTACACATGCTTACCGCAACACCAAAGCCGACAAAACACATCTTAAAGTGTCCTTCATCATCCGTTTCAATATGAGTTACCGTACCGTCATTTGCCTTCTTTAAATTATGAAAATAATACGGTAACTGCGAAAAAGATTCTGTAGGACAACCAGAGAGATACTCCAATGCTCGGTTTTTTCCACCCCATGCTTTTTTATAAGAAACGTCGATATTGAATTCTTCAGCAAGATCTTCTTTTATGTCCCTTGGCGTGTAGATTCGACTGCTGTCTTTCAGTTTTGGTGCGAGTAAACGTCCCAAAAGTTTCACAGTAGCATTACGGTGATTAGGAAGAATTTGTGTTTTGGGACAAGTGTGAACATCGTGGACTGTTCCTACCATCCATTTAACACTATTTTTTATCTTTGCCGTCACTATTTTCCAATCGCAACCCGGATGATAACAAATTACATCGTACCTAGTCTTATTTGATTTTCTTTGCTTAAATTGATATCCATCTATTAGAGCTTTCTTACCACTGTTGTTGTATTTCATGTTATTCGGGACCTTAATGGTGGGCATTGGTTCATCGGGAATAGGAGGCATATTTTCAAAAGTATTTGTTTCCCATTTATGCACAAATTGTTCATTTAAATGTAATGGCGCCAAATTATTTTCCAAAAGGGATGTTGGTTGGTTAGAATTATTTACAAATTCATGATTAAATTCGTTGTAGCTTTCAAATTGTTCATTTTTTGGCATTTGAAAATCATTGTAAAAAGCTTGTGGTTCAAAATCATTAGGAAATAAAGATTCATTAAGGTCAATATCTAATGACTTGGAAGAAGATGGTTTTACCTTTACGTTTTTGACAACCATTTTAACTAAAAGTTTAGCCAATGCAGCTTTCGGCCTACAAACTTCATTAGCGAAAAATTGAACATCGTCGTCATCAACTATGTGGACCGGTCCGTGTGCCATTTTGTAAGAAAAACTTAAAACGTAACCGTTGTTAAGTTTGAACTTTTTATTAACAAAGGAAACTAACCCATTGTATGTAATATCTCTCATTAGTGAAATACCATAACTGGAGCCATCTTCGAAAACCAGATATAAACGGAATTTGGTGTCCGAAACACTCATTTTTTACCTTCCAAAATTTTTTTTAGGCAAGAATATATATATATATATATATATATATATATATATATATATATATATATATATATATATATATATATATATATATATATATATATATATATTGTGTAGGGTTATTTTCAGAACCAAAAAAAGGTACAGAACTGCGAGAACCGATCCTAGCCATCTATTATTTAATCAATGGTTATAAATGATGGTGGCATGATTGTAATTAAATAAAAAATCAAGGAATGTTTTATAAAGGGTTTAGGGGTATAATTGGTATTTTTTATAATCATTTCAAAACCGTTCCCATATAATACGTGATCAATCAATATCAGTTATATTTTCAACTTTCTCATTTCCATCTAAAAAACCCTAGCCGCTCTTCCTTATCCCCACATCACTGCACTTCCCTCTCTCTCTCCACTCTGCATATCGCCATCTTCCCACCCCTATTCATCATCAGATCTGATTCAATGACAACAAAACAACAAGATCAGTTCTATCATTCGCAGGTCTGATCCCTTGTCTAAACCTTAGAGGTCAACGCAAACCACCAAAGGGATGATGACGCTAAGAGGGGACGACATCCATATTTGGCTTGAAGGTCGACTGATGATGAAGAGAGAAGGAATCAGACAATAAAAGTAAACTTGTTTATTTTTTTCAAGATTCGCTCTTCAAATGGTAAACTTGTTGGGGTACATCAAATTAAAAAATATATGTTTGTTTAGATGATAATGATCAGATATATGTGTCTAAAATTGTCGTCGCCTTCCATCTCTTGGGTTCCACTGGTTCTATGGTGAATAATATAGAGGAAAATGTTTGATCCTCTATTTTTCTCCTTTTCTTTTGTTCAAGCATGATACAAATTGAATGGTAAGGTCTTAATTGTTTTGTGTTTAGGATATGGCTTTGATTTTTTTTTTTTTTTTTTTTGGTTTTTGTGTCCACGCCAGCTTTTTGGAAGTAGAAAATGAAATCTACAAATTGAGATTAGTGTTTCATTTTGCCTATTATCATTGTTTTAAAATCATGGGTTTTTATCTATGTTCGAAAACGTTCAAATCTGGTTAGCGTGTATTGGTTTAACAAAACATTATATTTTTTTTGTCATTGGTTATTTGGGATCTTTCTCTGTGTTTAGAAACGTTGATGGAGACGATGAACGCACATGTGCATTTTCAAGATTAGTGCATCTTATGAAGATAAGGATTATGGGCACCACTACACATATGTTCAAATAGAGGTTGTTGTTATTACTTTGGTGCTTTCAATTGCAATTTTGTTCTATATCATGTGTGTTTTGCTTGAAGTTAATAATTAGGAGTAGACTTTTTTATGATTTTATACAACTCTTACGCGATGTTATCTTAGAGCTCAGTTTATGATTTTGGAACCAAAACTAAGATTGGCGTGTATCCCTTGATAACTTCAGAATGGTAGAATGCTTATATTTAACTCGTTTGTGCATATATGTTTATGTCCGTATGAACACTACATCTATCTTATTTATTAAATGGGAAAAAAGTAGTTTTAAGTAATGGTGCATACGTGTTTTGAAGAATGGTGCATATGTGTTTATGATGGGTTAAAAATCTATTAAAAAGGTGCATATGTGTTTTTATAGTTTCGGAGTTTAAATGTATTGAAAGTGCATATATGTTTTTAGTTATGATATAAGGATGTTTTATGTTTAGTTCTAATTTGGATCATTTTTTTATTGTGTTTTTTTTTAATATATATTGATTTCTTTGGATCACCTTTTTTAATGTGTTTTTTTATTGTGTCAATCAAACCTGATGATATTTGTTTAGTTCTATTTTAAGTGTGCACTTGTGTTTTGTGGTTACAGGTACGAGTATGATGAGCAATATGAAGAGTGCACATGTGTTTTGTACATACTATCTAGCGATAAGATAGTTAAGCTAAAGATTTAAAGATTAAAGACACAAGTGCAGCCGCAGATACAAGTGCACATATACATACAAAGAAATACAAAGTGTCCAACGAGGGAAAATACATGTGCATATATGACAACATTTTTGCTTTTAGAAATTTGTATTTGAAGTGTATTATCACATGATTTTAAATTTTGTATATAATGTTTTTGTTTTAAATTGTAAACAATACATGTAAAATACTTTTATTTACATTATCTAAAAAAACACATATGCACCTTACCAAATACACGTAAATTGAACACTACAAATATACGTAAACATACATTATATTAAAAAACACATGTGCACCTTACTTTTGAAATCATACATACTGAAAATAAAAATTATTTCAAAAAAAAAAAAAAAAAAAAAAAAAAAAAAAAAAAAAAAAAAATTCTAAATTTAGGAACTAAAAAACGTTTTTTTATTAAAAAAAAAAAAGCAAAAAGAAATTAAAAAATGTAATTTTACTATTATGCCCTTTTGAATTAAATAATAAAAATAAATATTCAAAAAATCTGATTGGTTGATGCTGGTTCTCGCAGTTCTGTACCTTTTTTTGGTTCTGAAAATAACCCTTCCCTATATATATATATATATATATATATATATAAAATATATATATATATATATATATATATATAGGGGGCTTTATTTTCAGAACCCTCTTAAGTGCGGGAACTGCGAGAACCACATTTTTACAACTAATAATACACAATGTACATCATTTAATGCTCCATAGCATTTTGTTATTTTTATTTAATTCAAAAGGGTATAATAGTAAAAAACATTTTCATATTATTTTTGTTTTTTTTTTATAATTCCCGTTTTTTATAAATTTTGAAATTCGGATTTTTTATTTATTATTATTTTTTTTTTGAAATTGGCAAAGGTGCATACATGTTTTTTTTCCCCAAATAGCGAAGGTACATACACGTTTTCAATTAGTTAAAGTGCATACATGTTTTCAATTAGTTAAAGTGCATACATGTTTTTTCTCCAAATAGTCAAGGTGCATGCATGTTTTTTTTAGCTAACACTTTTTTTATTATCATTATTTTCTTTGAAAGTTTGATACACAAATTAAAGAACATAAATCATTATAAAAAGAAAAACAAGATTGATTGACTTAAATGTTACATTTCACTTGATTAAAAGTACAAAAACACATGCAATAATCATATATCTTCAAAAGTCGCAAATTATCTTCACGTATATTCGTGTTCATCCACTTCCCGGTCTTAAATGATATCATCATCTTCATCAATCAATCTGAAACAAACATGCACGAAAACAATTAAACCACAAACAAATAAGAAACGAAAATTAATCACAACAACTAGCATAACACATATGCACAATCTTGTTTTGAAAACATACATGTTTCGAAAAGAACATACATTTTTAAAAACAAACCTGTTTTAAAACATACATGTTTTGAAAAGAACATACATGTTTAAAAACATCATGTTCTCAAACATATATCGTTTTCATTAATTAGATCCCACTAATTAAAACATATATGTTTTGAACATACATGTTTTGCACAATTATGTTTTGAACATACATGTTTTGCACAATTTAAATCACTTCTTCTCATTTCTTTCTGTCTTGAACGAATCAACCAACTTAATTTCAGATCCAAAAAGCTTTTAGCTTTTCATATCTATATTTTTTGCAGATCGAAACCAATAACAATTATAATTACCACTAATGTTTTTTCATGAAAAAGATCTTGCTTGAATACGTAAATGAAAACCGAAAATGATCAACATATTCTTAGGACCCAAAGAATGATGACTACTTTGGGCTAAAGAAATATACAACCGCAGATAGTACCTTTGATAGAAATTGCATACGTCTATAAGTTTAGTGCTCAACTGCAGCTTTGACTCTCTAACTAATACTTATAACAAAGGACAACCTTATTTGTCTAGTCAAAGAATATTTCTCACCTCAAGGTCCACATATTACTAGATGCGTAGTCATATCACATATGTGTACTCTCTGATCATATTCTACTGCCATTTCAATTGTTTAATCACGGTAGATGATTAATTACACCATATTACTAATAGATTGTAAGAAAATGAAGAAAAAAATATACCTCAGAACACCCCTAGTTGCAAAAGAGTGAGATCTGGTGGCCTTGAGGAAAATATCCGATGATCATGGTGTTGGAAGAGGATGGAGGCAGCGGTTAGATCTGGTGGAAAGGAGAGAGACGATGTGGTGGTGAATGATTATAATATGTAACTGATTCTATTCTTATCATATGCTACTTTTATGGAGAAATAATATACCTAATTTGCCCCTAATTCATTTATTCTTCCTAAAATAAGTAGCAGATATTTTCAAAAATGCCATTTTGCATTAATATGTTGTACATTATGTATTATTAAGAGTAAAAAGGGTGGTTCTCGCAGTTCTCGCACTTAACAGGGTTCTGAAAATAAAATAAAATATATATATATATATATATATATATATATATATATTATATATATATATATATATATATATATATATATATATATATATATATATATATATATATATATATATGTACACCTAGTCGATCAGTTGAGCATTTTTTGTCAGTAATTCGCATTAAACGCTCGACCGACGGCGCTCGACTAAAAATGCTCGACCGACGGTGTACTTTATAATAAAGAGTTAATAAATGTGGGCCAATTTTCAATGAGTTGGTAGGTAAAAATGGAGCCAGATTTTCCCGCATAAAATTCAAAATAAAAATAATATTTTTTTACTATAAAAACGCTCGACCGACGGCGCTCGACTTAATAAATGTGATGTGACTAAGGGTAGGTAATTTATAGGTGTAATATTTAATGTGATGGGTAGATGGAAAAATTAATGTGGAATTAAATCCACATCAATTTTTCTATCTACCCATCACATTAAATATAACACCTATAAATTACCTACCATGCATTAACTCACATTAATTTTTCTGGCTACCAAACTAACCAATCACATTTATTAAGTCTATTATAAGGTACACCGTCGGTCGAGCATTGCTAGTCGAGCGCCGTCGGTCGAGCGTTTACTTTTTCAATGAGTTAGCGGTTAGAGACTTTAAATAAGGTGATGAGGCACACACACAACTAGTGACTTTCATGAGGATGGCAGAACATGAAGCTTTTCCATGCCCTTGTGGACAAGGAAATGTGGTTCTACGAGAATCACATAAACCGCGTACACGTGGTCAATTGTACTACGCGTGTCCTGTATCAAAGGTTTGTTATTTGTGTAATATACAAATAATTTTTGTTATTTGTTAAAGATATATTTATTTTTTTACGCGTTAACAACCTTGGACAGAAGAATATGGATGTCAATTTTTTGATGTGGAAGGAGGAACGAATCCGTCTAATGACCGGTTCGAGAGGACCGTCAACACCAAGCTCTGCAGGACCGTCAACACCTCCATGCTGTTCTGCAGTATCATCAACATCAAGTTCTGGAAACGGGGAGTGCTCAAACTACAAGTTGTTGGCTAATGAGATAATGGTACTAAAGGCAACACTCCAGATGTACAGGAATCCAGAAAACCACACAGATGCTTCAGCTGCATTACTTCACAATCTTTATGAGAACTTGAGAAAATTAAGGGTAGATTAATTAGTATGCTTTAATGTTTAAAATTTTAATTATTATGCTGTAATGTTGAATGTTTTTAAATTATTATGCTGTAATGTTGAATGTTATTTTACTTCTTTAATGTTGAATGTTTAAAAGTTGTTTATTTTAACTATTATGAGATAATGTAAGTAAAAAAACTGCTCGACCGGTACTGCTCGACCGGTTTCTATTACGAGATAATGTAAGTAAAAAAAGTGCATAAATAAAAGTTCATTAAAACAATATATCTAAAAAAGACATTACATTAGTTAAACTTAGCGATTGAAAATAAAGGAAGGAATACAAGCAACCAAACACAAATTAGTTAAACCTATAAGAGAAAACTTTCAACACATTTCTTATTGTAATGTTAAGGTAATGGCGGCCAGATTGTTTCGGTGAAAACACAGAAACATTTTTAAGTATCAAAACAGTTCCAACGGTAAGCGCCTTTGCAAGATTCTCATCCTTAAGGACTTTGTGATGAATTGTGCCTGAGATTAAACCTGAAACATCTTTTAGTGTTACTGTGAGATCACCCAAAACATTCTTGGTACAAGACTTGATTATCCCAACAACTTTCTCAACTTTCCCATTTTTGATAAATTTTTGGATATCGGCAAAAACACCAACAATGACCCCGCCATCAACATGAAAAGACTCGACTGCTCTAACCCATGGCGCACTCTGAAAATCAGAATCCTCGACCTCATCACAAACTTTCTTAATGTATTCCTGTGTCATCATTACAGCACCCCCCACACCTTCTTGAATATCCGCAGTTTTGCGGATCTTCGCAGCTTGAACAATACCTGCAGGACCAGGTATTTTCCTAACAAGCTTTTCATCATAATTATCAACTTTAGGGACTATGTTCTGGGTGGTGGCGGATAGTCTGAGATCGGCGTCGTCTATATCATGTAATTTTTCCCATTCATCATTTGGTGGTGAATTCATTTTCTTCTGTGTGGTGCCGGATAGTCGCAAATCTGAGTCGTCTATATCAAGTAATTGTTCCCATTCATCATTTGGTGGTGAATTCATTTTCGACGTTTATCTTGTTTAGGTGGTGGCAAGTTTCAAGACTAAATATACTTAAATGGTTTTGGTGTGAATTCCATATGTTATGGTGTGGTGTCATATTTATATTTATCATCCATCTCATCACATTAAATCCACCATCTCCCCAACCACCAGTCGAGCGGTCATATTTATATTTTATGGTGTCATATTTATATTATGGTGAGTAAAGAAAATTGTGTCTTCGACCAAGGCATATCGATATCAATTAATAGTCCTACGTATGATCCTGGAACACTTTCACTTGTAATGAAAGTGTGTTGAAAGTCACAAGTTTGCACATAAGATATACAAAAGTTTACGGCCATATAATTGTTCCCATTCATCATTTGGTGGTGAATTCATCATTTGGTGCTGAATATAACACATGCATTAAAACAGGAAGCCATTACACATAAGATATACAAAAGTTTACGGCCATATAACACATGCATAATACATATGTTCAAAATATTAACAAGGATACTTGATAGGCCTAGTGTACAAATCTGGTCATGATATGTGTTTCACCATTACACATGAGACAATAGAATGCAAATGTTTTGAGTTTTCACCAACACCCAGCCGTTAGACATCCACACAAATACAACTGTTTATTGGGTAAGCACTGGAGTAACTGGAATCTTGTATTTCCACAAATACTCGGACAAATGCTCACGATATGCTAGAGCGGCTTGAACTGGATGCTTTATCTTCAATGGTAGGTTCTGTGACAACCTATGTAAAAATATAATGACCCAAACCCCACAATCCCCATACTTGCCACCTTTTTTAGGGATGTTAGGTGCATACCAAAAGGATACAGAATATGAATTGGGATCCAAGTTCTTCCTCTCCATCACCTCACTCTCGGTAAGTAATTTGAGCAGTTCAGTTTGAAAATTTTGCCTGAATTGTCGACTCCATTCTGAGAGAGAAGCATATGTCCGGCTCCCAAGGCTATCATACAATGTAATAACACCAGTTGAAATTGATAATTCCCCCAAGCTCCAGTGTACGTCAGGTTCATTAATCGGAAAGAAGACCTACAATATTTGCATTATGGCAATTGTAAGAGTTGCATGTGTAAACTGTTAATATATGATAAGATATATTACTTGAAGTTTTAAAATACACACCTTCTTGACCCCTTCACTAAACCACGGGATACCATTCGTTACTCCGTCAGCATAGTATGTCGGTACATCATACTTAAGGATCTGGGAGCAGAAAAATGGGCCAACCATGACCCAATCAGCATTGGCAGGTCTAAAATGCATCATAAAATCAACACATACTCCAAGATGCTGTCATTTAAGAATACAAATAAAATTTAAATTAGATATGATTCGCCGCAGTTAACACATAAATTGTAGTCTTGCAAGAATTACATACCGCATCAGACAGCCAACATCTATACTTGGCGTCCCTGCCCAATAATCCCAGCCAGAAATCAAGATTAGCAGTCGTACCTCCGCTGCCCCAAGGGAAACGAAATAACTGACGGTCCTCTTGTCGCGTAATCTTCTTCTGAGCTTCAATCCAACACATTATTTCCGGGTGGACAAACGCTTTAAACATTGTAGCGTTAGGATTACATTTCAGATTCTGAATTGTTGCATTCAAAAGAAGATGGGTTAAAAACACATAACAAGCTAAATGGTGGGGATTGTACATTAAGAAGGAGCAAGGATGTTTCACATGTACCTCTTTCCAGGGTCTAAGTGAGATTTCTTTACCATCGGGTCCAACGATCTTAGGAGTAACGTTCGGAACATGTCTCTTTAGACGCCTTCTTAAAACTCTTGGAGTAGTAGACTGTTGCTGCATATATGGGTCTTGGTAGACCTTGCTCGCCTTCCTTTCACGTTCAAAAGGCACCCTCACAGTATTAACATTATTTGTCTCACATTCAAACATGTTAACATCCACCATATGAACGGGACTGCTAACTACCTGAAAAAATAAATAAATAAATAAATAAATAAATAAAAAGGAAGTTTTACGTTGCGGGAATGTGCCTATTATTTGTGCTTAGATTAAATTAACATGTTCAACGGGTATTTACCGGACTGGAGGCAGGATCCAAATTTTGTGGCTCACTAATCCGGTCATTCACCGGCACATCCTCAAATGAAAGCAAATCCTGAACAACAGTTAACTTGGCGTGAATGTGTGTATTGGTTATAGTTTGATTAGATTACCCACATAAAACGTATATTTACCATGTTAAAAGGGGAATCTGAATAACGTGGATCATTAATTTTTTCATCTTCTGCCACATGTTGGTCATCATTCATAACTTCATTAACAGACACATGTTGCTCATCGTTCATCAAAGGCACATCCTTCACATGCACATCTTCCTTCACATGCACATCTTCCTCAACTTCAAAATGTTTCTCATCCTGATAAAATGGACGTGTAAACAGGCCAAATTTTCTGGATGAGAAATGTAAGTAAAAAAATAAACAAAAAAACCTGTATATATTACCTCACAAGGTGAGCCAACAAGGTTATCCACTACTTCTTGCACCTCTTGTGCAAATAGATCATTACCGGAAGAGAAAATATCCTCTTGCACATCAATGCCAGTTGTCTACAAAATTAAAAAAAATACAAGTACATGAAAGTAAGCCGTTTCGTAAACCATATAGTATATGATACAAATACCATTGTAAAGAATGCACCTTTGAATCGTGATCTAAATGCATATGATACAAATACATTGTCATCTTTCACCCACCAATTTGTAGCATTAGGGAAGGTTTCCAAAAGCCAAATCTGTTAGCGTTAAAATTATTTATTACTGTTAGTCTAAAAAGTATAAGATACAATTCAGAAAAAGTATGATTAATAAATTACACTAACCTTCAAAGCAAACGCAAATCCACACAAAGTATATGTGGCTGCGTAACCAGGACCCCGGCTAGCAATTTCTGTCAAATGTTGTTCCCTAACCTTTGAAACAGCATCGTAAATCTTGTTGTGAAACTCCACCCAAATATACTCCCCCCATGGAAACGCATTCCATGCATAAAAGTCGTCTACAAGAACCAGGATATCATTGGATATCATGTTTCTTTCCTGTTTGCCCATGAAAATGGTCTCTAAAATTATCAACAAGCAAAGGCATACAGCATCATCAGTCGTTAGCTCAGCAAAATCAAATGGATCATTAAGAATCTTTACAAGATTCTCGGCCTTTATAATCTTTGCTTTCCAACCTTGCTTTTCTGTAAGTAACGCCATAATACACTTACCGAATCCAGAGACTCGCTTGTGACAATGAGACAACGAAACATCACCAAATCTAAACCCTAAAATCAAGCACATATCCTGCCTACCAAATTCTAAACTATGTTGCCCAATATCAAAATAAAACGGAGTATTTATATCATGGTCCTTAACTTCACGTTGATGTTGAAGTAAATAATGCAGCAACTGATTGTCATGCTCTTGTGTTTTTATGTTTAACCAATTGCCAAAAACCGTGCTTTTAAACAGTGCAAGACGTTCCGGCTTTGCACTCAACTTTTGCTTTATGTTTTTCAGCAAGTGCAGCTTTGTTCTCACACTGACCTTCGCATGATACAACTATAAACACAAACAAACAAACAAACAAAATATGATTATAAATCAAACTTTATTATATAACTTAACAATTACGTATTTTTATAAGGTTCAAATTAAAATGATAGAAATGATTTTCAGCCTCATCGATCTTTGCATGTTTGGATATTTTCAATTGCACAAATAGATTTTGTCCCTAAATTAAAAAATTAGTGTTTTGCTATACTAGTTTTAGATCACCGTGACATGTAAATATATTGACTTTAGTCTTATTAATATCACATGATCAGATAACAAACAAATTTAAATTGTAATAATGAACGAGCTTCACAAGTTGACAAATACGAGAAAACAAACTACGTACTACTCGTAACATTTAAGCAATGGGGTGACAAGTTAGACATACAAGTTAGACATTTATTGACTATAATGAATGAAGTTATAAAATGATCACTAGCAGCACAAGTCGGCAACAACAACAACATAAACACTTCTAAACAGTAATAAACACTTCTAAAATAAGATCTACGGCAACAACATATATATATATATATATATATATATATATATATATATATATATATATATATATATATATATATATATATATATATATATATGTTGGTTCTTGAAAAAAGCTCACTTTGATAGAAAAGTGAGAAAAGTGTACAAATCACACCCTCCCATTCCCCTTCCCTTTTTTTTTTCCAACTCAAAGGGCCTATTTGTTACTTTCTTTATTTTTTAGGATAAATTATGTAAATTCACCTCCCTTCCCTTTAATTTTTTTATCTGTTTCTTTATTTTTTATCTTTTAAGCATTCGAGCATAGAGGCTGTTTGTTTTTTTCAATGGCCATTTTTATAAATTCAACATAATGCCTAATTTTTCCTACTTTGGTTGTTTTTGTTTCTGAGACCATCGTTGTATGACCAAACACAAAAAATACATGGAGTTTCAATCAATAAGAAGGCTAAAACAAAAATGGAGTTACAACTAAGCTTAATTGTTGAAAAACTAACAAAAGTTCAAGATTTCTAAACTACGATACATAAGTTTCACTCATAAATAACTAAACGGGCTTTTGCGCCATCGAGCTCCCATTTAATCCTTTCACAAGTCGACAGTTACTTCATCAAGCAAAAGAACCTGACCAAAAAAGATTTCATCATTCCAAGGCCAAGTTTGATTCCTACAATTCACTTTAAAAAAAGGAAACACTTGATTTTGGGTCGTACTTCCGAATTGGCAGCTTGCTTCCTCTAGAAATATGTTAAGTAGTCAGCAAGGGAAACTTAACTGGATTTAAAATAAGGGCTGGAACAGATGGATCTTCATCTAGTGATTTAAAGTACACCTCCACTCTATTCGTGGGTTCGAGTCCAGATGTCTTCCTTAGCTTCTGTACCCTATTTACAACCTACAAATAGAAGTTTAATATCAGGTTAAACCATTGTTTAAATAGATGTTTAATATCAGATCTCCAACTGAAAACATATTTAGCTGATATTTAAGAACCTGGAACAACTGAGTCTGTTCTGTACTGTCTTACAAAAATTGGAACTCTTTTGTTTCTAGCTACTAATTAAACCTCTCTGGTTTTCATTTAAAATGGGTGATCAAGATGCCCATCGGCAACATAAAAACAATCATTTGAATCCTTAAGAAAGGGTGGCAATTTGTCGACAAACACAAAGTGGGTTTAGATTAAGATATAGTTATATACCTTGTCGACTAAAGTCTGTTTTGACCTGTTGTATTTAACCCGTCTGGCCAATTATAACAATGCAGCCAACCCAATGATATGTGGGCACGACATAGATGTACCTAAACAACATAAACCCATAACAAATTAAACAAGATAAAAACCATCATACGATCTAAGTATAGATGCACAATGTCATTTATAAACTCAGAGTAGTAAGCTACAAAAACTGAAAAACTAAATCAATCAGGAAAATTAAATTAATGCCCGAGATTAATTTGCATAAGTTTGTACTTCCAATCAAGACTATCATTCATACTCTTTGGTAAGACTACTATATCCGTGTGACTAAATCTATCTAGACAATACCAGGAGACCTTAACATGATACTACTGATTATTTATTCAATTCAACTATTAGATTTGTTTAAAGAAAAAGAGCATACCACAAACTTGTCATCGGTGAAAAGATCATTTGCCATAACAGCTCTCGTGGATGCACTAATCATATTCGTAGATGCACTTAAGTAAACACATACTTAAGCTCAAGCCTTAGCGAGTGAGCACAGGTTACTCAATACTGTTGATGCAAATAATGTTCTAAAAACGTTATTTATATCTTTCAATTACTTCACGTTTTAAGGATGACAAAATGTGAACTCACGTTACGTTAAAATTAACGTTAACAAGTTTTTAATTGGAAGATCCCGTTTCTACGCAAATCACTCTTGAACAAAGTTACAACTTGAACTAGTGATCAAAGAAGTGAATTCATGTTTTGAAAATTCACATTTTAAATGGGACAAAACATTTTTTCAAAAATACACATGACAAATTATTTTTGAAATATTAAGAAATGTTTTAATGGAAAAATAAGTTTGAAAATCACAACAGCTATTTCCCCCCCCCCCCCAAAATCAGCTCCAACCTTCCCAAATAAGTTTTCACCAGAAAAGACAAAATTTGGAGCGTCCTAGTCTACCACGGCTCCACGGTACCGTTAAATTTAACAGAGCCGTGGGTCATTTAATGGAGCCGTCCGTACCATTTTGAATTGTAACGTTCAGATTTTCTTTGCCTATAAATACCCACCTCTTTCACAGTTTTAGGCACCCTTCACACACAGAAAAATCCCTTAGTAAAATCCTCTCACACCTTTCACTTCTTAGGGTCATTTAGATTAGTTTTTCTTTGTTTCAAGAGTGATCCAATCATCCTTCAAGTGATCCTCTTCATACCTCTTCACTAGCAAGAGAAGAACACAAGTATCCAAGTTGATACAAGGTGTTGTCATCCCTCTTCTTTAGCAAGAGAAGAACTCAAGTAATCAAGAAGATACTAGAGTTGTAGTTGATAGGTTTTTGTAATACTTGTTACAACCTTGTTGTGTCTTAGCATACATCAAGTTGATTTCCTTTTTGTGAGTGAGAGTGAAGATCAAGTGTGATCTATAGAGATAGTGAACATCTCTTGAAGCCATTGGGCTTGTGTGATTGATCAAGAAGATCAAGGGTCATTAGGTTAGTGTTAGTCGAGTAGAGTGAAGTGAGTGTTGATCATTGTGATCGTGTTGAGATCTTGGTGATCTCTTGAAGCCACTGGGCTTGAGTGTTTGGTCACGTGGACCTTGGTAGATTGGTGCTAGCTAAGATTAGCACTCGACATCTAGCTTAGTGTCGGTAATAGGATAAGCGACGTGTACGGTTTTCTCCGCCTGAAGGGAGGTTGTTGATATAGTGTTTGAAACTCTCGAGTGTGGTACTCGGGGAGTGGAGTAGGGCGAAGAAGAGCTTCGTAGCCGAACCACTATAAATCCTCTGTCTCGGTTTGATCTTTCCAACTCTACTCTTTACTTTTATTTGTTATTATTACGTAGCTTAGTTTGTAGTTCATATTGGTGTTGTTTGATTACACATAGAGTTCGAATCAAAGTTTCCAATAGCATACTTTTAAAACAAGATTTTTAAAAGAAGTTTTTAAACCGGTAAACTATTCAACCCCCCTTCTAGTTTCCCACAATTTGTATCGGAGCCACGTCAGTCAAGTTTTTAAAGTATATTGTATTTTAAAGCTTGAACCGATCAATGGATTCCGACAAATATCTAGAAGGGCAATCTATGCAAAGACCACCACTTTTCGAAACCGATTGTTTTATTTATTGGAAAACAAGATACGAAACGTATGTGAAATCAAAAGACATTGATCTTTGGCATGTTATTACCGAGGGTGACTTTCAACCTATTCAAAAGAATCCGGAAACTAAAAAGGATGAAATAGTTTCTTATGATAAACAAAGTGATGAACTAAAAAGGAAATTAGCCAAAAATAATGAGGCTAAAATGATGATTTATAATGCTTTGCCTAAAAAGGAGTTTGAAAGAATTTTCATGTGTAATACAGCAAAAGATATTTGGAAAACCTTGTTAGTCACTCACCAAGGTAATAACCAAGTCAAAGAGAACAAGATAGATCTTCTTGTTCAACAATATGAACAATTCTCCATTTCGGAGGATGAGTCAATAGATAATGCTTTTGCTAGATTTAATACTATTATCACTAGTCTTAAAGCTCTTGATGAAGGTTATTCTAGTAAGAACTATGTTAGGAAGTTTCTTAGAGCTCTACATCCTAAATGGAGAGCAAAGGTCACCGCCATAGAAGAGTCAAAGGACTTGGCGGCATTGTCACTCAATGAACTTATAGGAAACTTGAAAGTTCACGAGATGATCATCAAGAAGGATTCCGACATTGTCAAAGGCAAAAGCGAGAGAGTTAGATCTCTAGCATTAAAAGCCAAGAAGGAGTCTAGTGATGAGGAATGTTCGAGTTCCGGTAGTGAAGATGAAGAGTACGCACTAGCCGTTAGGAACTTTAGAAAGTTCTTTAGGAGGCAAGGTAGATTTCCTAGACAATCTCGCGATGAGAAGAAGTCATCCCAAAGAAATAATGATGAAAGAAAAGGGACAAGTGATAGGAGATGCTTTAGATGCGGAGATCCTAATCACTTCATAGGAGAATGTCCTAAGCCACCAAAATCCAACAACCAAAGAGCCTTTGTAGGAGGTTCTTGGAGTGATAGCGGTGAAGAAGAAGAGAAGAAGCCTAACGATGAAACGTGCTTAATGGCTCAAGCTTCTAACGAGGTACAATCTGACTCTTCTTATTATAGTGATAATAATTCGTCAGTAGATGACAGTGAATTACATGAAGAATACAACAAACTATGCGTAGTTAGTACTAAGATCTTAGGTAGAAACACAAAGCTAAAATTAAAATTAAAAGAACTAGAACTACAAGTCTTAGAACTAAATGATCAAGTCAAGAGACTTGAGAAAAACAAGGAAGTAGACATAGGATGCGGGTCATGTATTAGTCTTCAAGTAGAAAATGAAAAACTTAAAGAAAATGCTTTAAGAATCATTAAGTTTGATGAAGGAACTAAAAAGCTTAATGATATACTTGAAAATATTAGATATAGTGAACATGACCGTTCGGGTTTAGGATTTGACCCAAATCAGGCTTCTACAAGTGGTACTAAACAAGTAAAATTTGTAATGCCTGAAAAGTCCATGTCTGAAGGTGACGGCACCATTAAAGATACAGACGGAACCACTAAATTTAGTGGTACCGTGGTACCGTGTGGTGCTGAGGACAAAACTGGGTCAATTCTGAAAAGTAACTTAAGTCCTAAACCAAGTCAAGTAGTTGTAAATAGAACTAGAGTGTCTACTCCAAGTAGAGAGGAAACCAAAGGCTTTAACAAACCATTGTCATCTCCCAAACATGGATTTGTAAAGCGTGACACTAGGTCAACTACTCCTCCACCTAGAAAGGTAAACTCTCCCAAACCTCGGTCTAGAACTCCTCTACCGAGAGGTAACTTTAGAAGACAAAATCATCCAAGTAACTTTCCCGTAACTTGGAATGATCGTCCACCACAAAGTTACTTACCATGAGAAATGTGTCCTCCATTCTCACATCCTAAACTAACGCAACAAATGCGTAGGATGTTTAACTCTAACAACTTTGGACCCATGAGATATTGGGGACCAGATGTTTGAACATTTGTTTTGCCAGGAAAACATGAGTGTAAATAAACTTTGGAGTCTAACAAAAGGAGTATGATGCGTTATCAAGCATATCCGGTGACGCAATAGTCAAGTCGTGTCTTTCATGCTTAACATTCAACAAAGGTACCCTAGTCTTCTAGTTTTAAGAGCTAACACCTCAGGCACAGGTACGCTTTCTTAAAACACCCTTTGTTAGTAGTAATGTTTGGCATGAAATAGTGTAGTTAGAATCTAACATGGTAGGCACTATAACACAGAAACTCTATTCACATCTCATCATGCCAAATTCATCTTGTCCAGAAATGTTCGATGATCGCTTGAAGATCATGCGTGACAAGTTTGAATTAAGCATTGATGAGTGAATCAAGTTCCCTTCCCTGCACATATTTAATCTTGCCTAAATTAAGTATCCCTTTAAACTTATGTATACTATATGTATGAGATACATAGTTTAAGTAATAGTCTTTATTGTCAATAACGCCCATATCCGCAAATGAGAAACTCACAAGAGACGAAGAAGGTGAGTGCGCGGATATAACTAGGTTAGGGGCATAATAGGTAAAGTAGTTTACCTAACGGCAAGTAGGTCCATTATCATGAATAGTGTTGGCTTTGTGCCCACTTGTAAGAAGTATCCCAAAACTTCTTACATCAAAGTGTTTAATGTATCATACCATACATTAAAGATACTATACACTTAAGATTACGATATCTTGAGGAGATTGATGTAGAAAATGTTTCTATACCAACTCTGATAATGTGAGAGTTAATGTGGGTTGAAACATAATGAGTAATGTTTGTACCTTCATAGGTTGATTAACAAACATCTTGGTTCCCCAAGAAACAAACTACTCTTATTGTCACCATGACCGAAACCGAGTACGCAAGCGCCGGAAAGGCATGACAACAAACACTATAGATGAGACAACTCCCAGTGAAGAGTAGCAGTCAAGATGCCATTAGACTTGTCCGGGAACCCTATAGTTTGCTCATGAACGAAGCTCGTCGAAGTACGTCATCTCCCCGCGGAAAGACATCTCCTCCGTCATGATAACGTCGAAAGAGAAATATTTTCTTTGAAAAGTATTTCTTCTCACCTTAACCTTTACATTCTCGTCAAATGACCTCTTAATACTCCATTGGAATTATTAATGTCATCTCTCACGTCCCATCATATGACTTTTCAAATCATTCCTCATATCCCGCTCATGACTATTTTGATATTTCTATGGAAATATTAAAGTCATCCCTCGCGTCATACCTTATAACCTTTCATCCCCTCTTATGACTATTTGAATATCTCTCCGGAAATATTGAAGTCATCTCACACATCCATCTTATTCTCGACTCATGACTCTTGAATATTTCATTGGAAATTTCAAGTCATTCCCTAAGCCTCATCCCATGACTTTGTAATATTTCACTGGAAATATTAACGTCATTCCTCGCGTCTCGTCATATGACTTTTCAAGTCATTCTTCTCATCCCGCTCATGACTATTTGAATATTCTTTCGGAAATATTAAAGTCATCCGTCACGTCATACCTCATAACCTTTCATCCCTTCTATGACCTCTCGAAAGTTTCGCGGGAAACATTGAAGTCATTCTCTACAAATCGCTCATGACTTTTTAGGTCATATCTTTCACTCGTCACATGACTCATGAATATTTCACGGGAAATATCTAGTCATTCCTTGTGTCGCGTACTCCGACTAATTAAATATTTCATGGGAAATATTATAGTCATCCTCCTAAACACAACTCATAACTTCTATTTATTTCACGGGAAATACTAGAAGTAAATCCTCATCCAATGACATCTGAGTCAATTTCCTCGGAAACACTAAGGTCATTTCCGGTCATCCCATTTAATCATCTTTCGTCAAAAAGTTTATTAGTTATAAACTTTTTCCTCGTGTCAAAAAGTCTTACTAAATAAGTAAGATTAATCAGCCAAAAGTCAAAACAGAAGAAAAACTGGACCATCAGACATACGTCTCCACTAAAGAGCCACGGCTCCACTAATGTTTAGTGGAACCGTGGAGCCGTGCATCTGAAAAACGCGCCCAGTCACTCTTTTCTTCTGCACAAATTTTCCAAACACACAAAACCTCTTCCACTTGCTGTCAAAATCGAACCATAACACCATAATTCAACTAAACTCTTGCAAATCAAGATTGAGGCATTGGAATTAACGAATCCTAACCACAACATCATCAATTGTAAGTAATTCACTCTTATTTTCTTTTAATGTGAGTCTAGGGTTTGTTCTTGAGCATAAATCCGAATTGGGGATTTTCAAAATTAGTTAAACCATTGTGAAATTAAGACTAGGATTAGACAATGTAGTATTTACATGATTCCCTAAACCTAGGATTTCCAAAAACCCATTTATGTTGCAAAACCTAATCCGAAATTAATCACTAAATTCGGATTATGATTGATTATTTGTAATGGAATCATGTTTAGGATGATTAAAATTGGATTAGGAACGTTCTGCATTAAAGCTTTTCAATCTTAAAGCTTGTTGGCACCATGTTGAGGCATTTGCCAAACACCCCAATTCGATCATTTTTCGAAAAACTTCACAAGTCTAGGATCATGAAACCTTTTTCATGCATTGTTGATGCAAATTAAAAACGTTTTTGCATGCATACATGAACTCTCAAATATGGCTCGAAGTACATAATTGATATGTATTGTTCGACATATTTGATTGAGCAAAAGTGAAGTTAGGAGCGTTTGGGTAATCTCTTTAGGATAATTTTAGAGTCGAGATTACCGCACCTCCACATAGTCTGCATATAGGCACACACTAGGCACGTGTTGTATGCAACTGGTTTTTATTCTAAATTTTTCTTAAAATTTTCTTATAGGACACAAAAATGTCTCATGAATATGATTTTGATCATCTCCTAACCGATACCTATACACCCGAAATCTCACGTGAACCCACTACACCCGGTAACCACATTCGTGCCTATGTCAATCTTGAAACCCGTCGGTTTCATGAAGGCCGTGTCGTTGATCCATCCCAAGTTTACCACCGGGACATCAACACTTCCTTTAGAGCTATAGGATTCGATTGTCTACTCCACATTAACGAGTACATTTGTCCTCGCTTTGTGTTGGAGTTCTTCCGACAAGTTGAACTCGTACGTAACGAGGATCAATCCTTGTCACTTTGGTTTTGGGTCAAAAACTTCAAATACGTTCTAACTCTTGAGCAATTTGCTCAAATCCTTAGAATACCCAATCATGGGCAATGTGCCTATACTGAAGATTGGTGTCTTGAGTCTCTCTTTCACTATCGTGAGGAGAATAGTCCGTACTGTTCGTACATACCCTCTCCAACCGAACTAACCAAAATCATCCGTACTCACCCTCACCCACATCCAACGAAAATTCGTTTGGAAGAAGTGCGTCATGAACTACTTTCTTGGGCAGTCATCCTGCGAGAAAATGTTCTAAGTCTCACAAGAAATCGCGAGCAACTCCCGGCGTGTTGTGCTCATATGATTTACTGTCTCTTAACCCAACAACCTTACAATCTTGCTTACTTCTTCGCTAAGCGAATTGTTCATCTCAATGGTAACAAGAATAAATTGATACCCTATGGGATGTTCCTAACCCGTCTCTATCATCACTTCATGACCTTTCACCCTTACCTTCATGGTCCTCAATACTCCCTGTTCACACCTGTCATGACACCCATAACCGAGTCATATGTCTCAACCATCCTCACTTCTGAATTCACCACCCACTATGCACCCTTTGATGATCCTATTCATGAGAATGAGACAAATACTCAAGACGAGAATGTGACAAAAAGAGGGAATGCTCAAGTCATAAGTAGTTAGGAAGAGATTTATGTCTCTCACTAGGATTTATTACTAATAGATAATTTTAGGAATTAATGTTCAAATTATCTTACATGCTTACATGAATATTCTATGTGATATTTGAATGATATCTTATCTTGTCCTTTTATGCTTGCATGCTTATGATTATTTGAGAACATTGCATGATCATCCTTATGTGCTAGATGTAGCATTGTATGGATATATTAGGTAAATAAGTACCTAGTGAGTTGAGGCACTCTCATTTCCAGGAATTAGTTTCCCTAGAAAATTCCCCCTAGCTGCCCAAAACTAGCCTGCAAGGAAATTTTCGTGCCAACAGTGTCACGGCACCACTAAATAGGGACGGCACCGTTAAATTTAACGGTACCGTGGGGTATTTAACGGAGCCGTGACCCTGTATAACGAATTTTTCCTATTGCTCCTACTTCCCTATCACCCTAACCTCAAACCTGCAAACCTTGCACCCTCCCATTCACCCTAGGATTCCTCTCCTACACCATAGGATCAACTTTAATTCAAATTTCACCCAACTTGCCTATTTAAGGCCTCACCCTTGCAAGCTTATCTTGCACCTCACCTTCAACCTCCCATCACACAAACACCATGTCCTCCACACATGGTTCAACCTCTCAAATCTCCAAGAAACCTAGGATAACCGTAAAACCACCCTCGAAACCACTCTTTGTGGATCTCACAAGAGATGATGAAGCTATGACACCACCTTCCCAAGCCACTCCATACTTACCATCACCACCTTATACACCATCTAAAACATCATCTACCTACACAACATCTTCATCATCCTATTACACTACATCATCAATGGAATACACACCCTCTCCCTTCACCCCATTGGACAATGCCATGCCAATTTCACCTCCAACAAACCTACCACAATCACCATCTCCTATCATGGCACAACCCAACCAACCACATCCCTTTGAGTTACATAGTGCTAATTGCCTATGTTGTCTCCATAAACGTAATCTCATCTACTTCTTAAGAGACGAGATTCATTTTATGTTCTACTTTATAGAACATCTCTTGACACCTCCACCACCTCAAATGGGGCCCCAATCTCCACCACCTCCTAACCAAAACAACTAAACACTTGCTTGTTTAGTCCTCCACAATAAACTCTTAGGACCCCTCTTGGAAATGAAGCTTGTCTCTAGTCATTAGGAATTTAGGCTTTTTGTTATCTTTCTTAGTGTTATCTTTCCTAGTGCTTTCTATGTAGTCATACATTACTATGACACTTGTTTGTTTTATGAATGAATGTTTTTATGTGGAGGTTTTCCTTTTAAGGGATTGGTTATTTGTCACAATGTGCTACTTGTTAGATATTGTATATTTGTCGTCTAACTTTGTTTTGTAGCACGATCAATTGCTCGATTCCTTGGTGTTCTCCAAATGAGGGGAGTACACATCAAGGGGGAGCCTTAACCACCTTTTTGATTTGACAAAAAGGGGGAGAAATGAGAGTAAACTCATTAAAAACTTGTTAAAACTAATTTTAACCTAAAATGAGTTTATATTTTGTCATCATCAAAAAGGGGGAGATTGTTGATGCAAATAATGTTCTAAAAACGTTATTTATATCTTTCGATTACTTCACGTTTTGAGGATGACAAAATGTGAACTCACGTTACGTTAAAATTAACGTTAACAAGTTTTTAATCGGAAGATCCCGTTTCTACGCAAATCACTCTTGAACAAAGTTACAACTTGAACTAGTGATCAAAGAAGTGAATTCATGTTTTGAAAATTCACATTTTAAATGGGACAAAACATTTTTTCAAAAATACACATGACAAATTATTTTTGAAATATTAAGAAATGTTTTAATGGAAAAATAAGTTTGAAAATCACAACAGCTATTTTTCCCCCCAAAATCAGCTCCAACCTTCCCCAAATAAGTTTTCACCAGAAAAGACAAAATTTGGAGCGTCCTAGTCTACCACGGCTCCACGGTACCGTTAAATTTAACGGAGCCGTGGGTCATTTAATGGAGCCGTCCGTACCATTTTGAATTGTAACGTTCAGATTTTCTTTGCCTATAAATACCCACCTCTTTCACAGTTTTAGGCACCCTTCACACACAGAAAAATCCCTTAGTAAAATCCTCTCACACCTTTCACTTCTTAGGGTCATTTAGATTAGTTTTTCTTTGTTTCAAGAGTGATCCAATCATCCTTCAAGTGATCCTCTTCATACCTCTTCACTAGCAAGAGAAGAACACAAGTATCCAAGTTGATACAAGGTGTTGTCATCCCTCTTCTTTAGCAAGAGAAGAACTCAAGTAATCAAGAAGATACTAGAGTTGTAGTTGATAGGTTTTTGTAACACTTGTTACAACCTTGTTGTGTCTTAGCATACATCAAGTTGATTTCCTTTTTGTGAGTGAGAGTGAAGATCAAGTGTGATCTATAGAGATAGTGAACATCTCTTGAAGCTATTGGGCTTGTGTGATTGATCAAGAAGATCAAGGGTCATTAGGTTAGTGTTAGTCGAGTAGAGTGAAGTGAGTGTTGATCATTGTGATCGTGTTGAGATCTTGGTGATCTCTTGAAGCCACTGGGCTTGAGTGTTTGGTCACGTGGACCTTGGTAGATTGGTGCTAGCTAAGATTAGCACTCGACATCTAGCTTAGTGTCGGTAATAGGATAAGCGACGTGTACGGTTTTCTCCGCCTGAAGGGAGGTTGTTGATATAGTGTTTGAAACTCTCGAGTGTGGTACTCGAGGAGTGGAGTAGGGCGAAGAAGAGCTTCGTAGCCGAACCACTATAAATCCTCTATCTCGGTTTGATCTTTCCAACTCTACTCTTTACTTTTATTTGTTATTATTACGTAGCTTAGTTTGTAGTTCATATTGGTGTTGTTTGATTACACATAGAGTTCGAATCAAAGTTTCCAATAGCATACTTTTAAAACAAGATTTTTAAAAGAAGTTTTTAAACCGGTAAACTATTCAACCCCCCTTCTAGTTTCCCACAAATACCATCAATGAGAAGACACTTATTTGTTCCCTACTGCCATTAGACTAGACTTTTACTTGAGATTTTATAAATGCCTCTTCCCCTAGATAATGGACACACATGTCCTTCTCACAAACTCCATTCCATATAACTACACTCACTTATGGGAATGTAACTCCAAAGAATCCAATTTGGAAATTTGGTGTGGCTTAAAAGTACATTGGACTTGGACCAAAGAATCCAGCCACAAACCTAAATCAAATTAAAATTAACGGATCCTAACCGAAAAGAAAGAAAAAGTTCTCAATGGGACTAACTTAAAATTTTGATTTTGATCTGGGTTATTTGAATAAGCTTTATTGAAAGTAAAAAGATATAACTTGTAAGTTGAGCTTTAGAATTAATATGCGTATTCGAGTTTTGTACTTACATTACGTATGGCAAGAACTGTAAATATTGCCTCAATAGCTCCAGCGGCCCCAAGAAGATGCCCGATAGCACCCTAAATGGTTAACAAGAGTTTCAATATAAATGTTAGAACATGAAAAACGATAAATCAAAAATCGATTTTCTGATCTAATTACATTATCTTTCCTTTAAGTATGAAAAAAAGGACTTCTTGTTTGAAGGATCTTAACGACTTTACCTTTGTGGATGAAAAAGCCAAGGCACCAGATGTAGCATGATCAGAAAACAGAGTTTTAATTGCAAGAGCCTCCACCATGTCACCCGATGACCAAACAATATCAACTTTACATGCTAATACTGATTATAACCTTGTGATACAAATGGATGCACTAAAGTACCTCAAACGGATGCACTAAAGTGCCTCAAATGGATGCACTAAAGTGCCTCAAACGGATGCACTAGAGTACTTCAAACGGATGCACTAAAGTACTTCAGGTTGAGTCGACCACAATCATCTTTTTCCTTCTTATTCTTGAACTTTTTGAGTATTTAAAGTGTTGAATAACAAACAATAACTGTGGCCAATACTGATAGATATGAGCTATTATATAAACTATGAACTTTGGCCATTTGACTCACTAAATAAAAAACAATAACTGTGGCCAATACTATGATAAATGTCCCCGACAACATACAAATGAAATACTAGCATTGAAACAAGTAACTCTGTATAGAGCATGTGCAGTGGAAATACAATGACCCACAATGATTATCAAACATGACAGTTTATTCAATCAGCTATTTCAACATTATCATTTAAGTTTTCAACAATTTTCTTTATTCGAACGTGTATAAATTTAGTAAAAAGATGGGGTAGATAAGTACTTCTAATTTTCTCCTAAAATGATCAATTTTGTTGAAACTGGTATGAAACTGACTATACAGAACTGATTATTTAATTCACAGTTTATAAGTGGTGAGGGTTAGAAATATAATGATCATCAGGTACCTTTAAGTGAACACCATTTCCCATAACAAGTTTAGAAGTAAACTCTCTATCTGTTGAACTAGCTGCAACAGTGATGAGCCAAGGAGCAAGATTTGTAGCAGACCCTTTCATCATTTCTACAGAAGCATGTGTAGAAATCACATTAATTCCTAATATAGCATAATAAAATAGATACTTTTTCGCAGCGAGATAAAGCAGTTATGTTTCCTAATCGCAATATGAACCAATGGCAACTGAGCAAAACATTGCATCATTTTGAAAGCTATCGTTCCACACTTGACATATGCACTAATCTTTTTAACAGATGCACTAATATATATTAATAGATGCACTAATATATTAACAGATGCACTAATATATTAACAGATGCATAAATCTGCAGTGAAGTTTAAAGCCTTACCGTCAGTTCATAAAAGAAGAAATTACTTAACAAAAGATACCATATAGACTTCGAGTTTATTTTTAAGATTGAAATACTGAAGCATGTTTTTCAGTTCAGAATTGTTTTAATAAAAGCATCATGGTTGTTTAATGGGTCTAGTTTTCTGTTTCAGATACTATCTCTATGAGTATACAGTCAGGATCAAGCAAAAATGTAATACTACAAGTTAACCAATGGCTCAAAAAGGAATTCACATAAGGGTTGGGGAGGAAAACACTAATTGACTATTAAAAGAATTTCGCCGATATTGACTCTTGTAACATATTTTCTAAATCTGACCCGTCCGAAACGGCCCGATAGATGATATTTTCATGACTCGAACTATAAACCATTTTAATGCAAAACGACATTTCAAACAACTTTTTAGTTTTAGCCGAGACCCGAATCTCGACAGAAAATGACGAAAATACATTTTTCGTTTCTGCAGTAAGCTAAAGATTCAACGAGAGCTGATTGGAACTTTTGTGGTTTTCCAAAATTTCAAATGGCCGCCAAACGTTCGTTTTTAAGAGTTACGGGATGTGCAACCTACCGTTTCGAAGCTAGGGGTGACCTCTATCATATTCTCAAGCCTAAAATCAGATTTAAAAATTTTGACTCATCCAAACTCGACACGCAAACTTTCTGCAGTAAAAGTGACACTTAGAAACTCCGCCCAACGCTATGTTAGAAACTCCGTCCACTAACATCTCCAAACAACAATCTAACCTCAAAAACTCAGTGGTGAAACCAACTCAGTAACCAATTACTGGAGGTGAATCCCACTCCTAAAACTACACTAGAACAAACAAAAATGAAATAAGCAAGTGAACTAAATTTTGCACACAACTACTTAGGTAGGAATCAACAATTCTTGATTTAATTACATAGCAATATAGCATGACTAGATGGTACACTCTACTGAATCAAGGGCGTGCAAATGGATGCACTAATAACAGATGCATTAAACTTATAACAGATGCATTAAACTTATAACAGATGCACTAATATGTACAAATGTTGTAACAAGTCGCGTGAAGCCCTAATCATACTAACATATGCGCTAACGCTTATTTTAGATGCGCTAATCAAACAAATACATTCCCTAACTTACAATATGATTCTCTAATCATACTAACAGATGCAATAACATGAATCGTGGTGTACTTATTTCAGACAAACAATTGTTGTAACATATTATTAAGAGAGATGCACTAAATTGTAACTTTATACATATACATGCCTTAATATGTCATTTCATTCAACAATAAAACAATTATTTTGTAATTTACACAAAGATGCACTAAAATAACATAAAAATTAAAAAACCTGTAAACACTTACTGTTGTTTTATTTCTGATGATCGGATTTGGTTCAATTACGATTCCTAAACTTCAATTGTCATTTTTCGGAAGATCGAAATCAAATTAGTGCATCCACGATTTTTTAATCTGGTTTTTATTTGATATTGATAGCTTTTTAGGGTTTCTTGATCGGAGTATGTGTGTTTTTTGATCGGATTATGTGTTTTTTTGGCCAATGGTGGTGTGACGGTGACGGCGGCGGCGATGGTGGTGGTGGTGGTGGTGGTGATGGTGAGTGTGTTTGAATCGGTGTGTGTTTGTTGAATACAGACTGTGTGGTTGTATCAATATTAAAAATGACGGTTCCTTCTTTTTTTTGTGTTTTTTTTTTCATTTTCTACCCTGAACTTTCAACTGTATTCGTAATCTACCCTATAACTTTTTTTCTCACTTTTCTAGCGAATTGTACTTTTCTCTAGAACCTTACCCTATATATATATATATATATATATATATATATATATATATATATATATATATATATATATATATATATATATATATAGTGTATCTTTATTTTGAGAACCCTGTTAAGTGCGGGAACTGCGAGAACTCCAATTTTGCATTAGAAAACATGCATGTTCATATAAAACATGTATGTTTTCTTACATACACCTTAATACACATACTTGAGTAACACACATGTTCATATAAAACCTGTTAAGTGCAACAGATCAATGCAAAATGGTTTTTATTTTCAGAACCTTGTTAAGTGCGGGAACTGCGAGAACTCCAATTTTGCATTAGAAAACATGCATGTTCATATAAAACATGTATATTTTCTTACATACACCTTAATACGCAGGTATGTGTATTAAGGTGTATGTAAGAAAACATACATGTTTTAAATGAACATGCACGTTTTCTAATGCAAATTTGGAGTTCTCGCAGTTCCCGCACTTAACAGGGTTCTGAAAATAAAGCTCCCCTATATATATATATATATATATATATATATATTCATATTCTAGTTTCTAATCTTAAATTTGTTAAAATTTTATCTACCCAACCTTTAAAATGAGATGGTCCTAACCATACACCCCCTTTATATCCATACTTAGTACATACAAGTTTACTTTTAAAGAATCCATGGACTTGAGGCCCATGGATTTGACAAATCAAGTTTTAGTGAAAATCGAATACAGGTTCCTTATTCAACTAGTGATATCCCAAAAATGGACCCAAGTTTTAGTGAAAACCACTTCCAACACTAGCACAATTCTAACGCAACTGTGATTAAAACTAATCAAATAGACAACCAAAAACCACAACTGATTCTACATATTCCAAAATCACAATGAAAAATCCAAGAACATCAAGAATCCAAACATAAAATAAACCAAACCCTAAACAGTAATAAGCAATCCCTAAACAGTAATAAGCAATCCCATAAATCAAAAGTTTAAATGGGTCGGCATTACCAAAACCACACAAAATAATTAAAACCCCATAAACCACAACGGCAACAACAACATTTTGACTATTAAGCAACCACTAAATCCGTAATCCTAAACAGTAATTAGATCGATTTACTTACTTGTATATCATCCATGAGGAATGGTTGCTTGATAGTTTTCGGCGATCGGTTTGTTGATAGATTTGCTTGATCGGTTGCACGTATCCCAAAGAAATTAGGTTGCCGGAGTATTATTTGTCTCGGTGTGAAGTGAGTATTATTTGTCTCGGTTGCAAGTATTCTCACCCTTGATGAGGAATGGTTGCTTGATAGTTTTCTGGCGATCGGTTGTTGATAGATTTGCTTGATCGATCGGTTGCACGTATCCCGCCTGATAGTGTTAGTAAATTATGTGTGTGTTTTTTGAAAAAAAAAATGAGATTAGTCAAATGAAGAAAAAAAAAAAAAAAAAAAAAAAAAAAAAAAAAAAAAAGGCACAAACCAAATCTATCCAAAAGATTTGGAAAGTACAAAATGAATCTAAAGTACAAGATTTTTTGAAACCTTTTTACTTTTACAAGGACAAAAAGTACGCAATCGGTCGAGCATCCCCCGGTCGAGCGCCGTCAGTCGAGCATTGACTTTTAATAAAGTACAAAAGGTGTACAGTAACTTAGATTCTGTCAATATCTTATTTGTACTATTGTGGGCCTAAAATATATTAATAAAATAATAAAAAAATGACACGTGTCGGCAGTTTTATGGGGTCGAGCAGTCGAGCGTGGACAAAATGGGAAAAAGATGTAATTTTTGGCTTCCTCTTGAAATGGCTAAAAAGTTTTGGCCTATTTTGGGAATTTTCTCTAAAACAAATGGGAAACGAAATTTGGTTGTTTGTTTACGAGCTTTTCTGAATTTGGTTTATATTCTGTAAGGTTTAACTTTTGATTTATTTTGAGATTTATGAGCTTATATAAACTTGTTATGATAAAAATAAGCTCTTATATATGAGTAAAACAAAATCAAAATAAACCAAAAAATGAAGCTTAACTGGAGTAAATATTAATATGAAAGTCACATAATGTGATATTTGTAGCCATATATCAATTAAAACTTTTACCTAGATATTATAAAAGTATTTGACAGAATTACAGTATCTAATATTAATTACTGATATTTGTTTATATGTAATAGTTACTGGAAAAAAAGTAAAAAATATGATTTCACTCATTATTTTATATATATCTCACATCATGTGATATTTGTAGCTCTCTAACTAGATATCTTAAAAGAATACTTCTAGTATCTGATATTAATTACTCATATTTTTTTTATATTTAATAGATACTCGAAGAGTGAGTAAAAAGTATGATTTCACTCATCAATATCAATATCTATACATTCTATTAAAAACGACTTTTGGCTGATGTCATTTTGACATATGTGTCATTCAATGACTTACTAATTGAAATATTGCTGATGTAATAAATATGTATTTTGTTTTGTATTATTTACGAGGCTTTTCCAACCTGTGTGTTGCAACGATTGTATCTATAGACAATATTACCATATTGGTCAGTTTACTAATGGGTAAAAATAGGTTCGATTCAAAATATGCACGTCATAATCATATCACATAGAAGCAACATAAGAATCATGTCATGCGTCCTTGGCATTAAATTCATGCATCATCCCGATTTTAAGAAGTAAACTAAAATACATTAACGGTCATTGCACATAACAGTAAGATTACATAACATTAAGATCCCAAGTTACCATGTAAAAATGAAAGATCAAGTTGACAATCTTCATATGATTCATTAAGCACTTGATCTGCATGTACGATCACAAACTTCAATTCATTTTGCTTTTCAAGGTTGCATTAGAAACCACACATATCTTCTCATTATATATTCTTTAATCTTACAATGGGCCTTTTGAAGATAGATCAACTAAAGTTTAATGTAAACTTGAGAATTACAGTTGAGAGAAGATAGACGGCTTAACTTGATGAGTGCATCCGGAGCTATCGTCATTCCTAAATATCTACTTCCCTGCAAAAAGGAAAAAAGAAAAAACCATTTAAAGTTTGGGCAAATGTGAATGAATTATTGCATAAACATTAGATAAAAGATCAATGGCACCTAGAGGTGGCAATTTGTGCCCGCAATGAAAAAAATGGACTAATTTTGAGTACTTTGTAAAAGATTTGGGCACATTTAGCCCCCTCCTTTTTTTGAAATGGGCACATTTAGCCCGTTGAAAAGTTAAATGGGCGCAACGGGCACATATTTACTCTCAATTAGATAACATTATAATCGTTTTAGAAGAAAAACTTATATATATAATATACTTAATTTTTTAAATATAAATGGGGTATTACGTTTAAGGAATTTATTTCATCATTTTCGTCTTCTATAAAGCGATTTGTATAACAAGTGCTCGTTTAGCCCGTGCCCGTTCTAGCCCGTGCCCGTGCTCGCCCGGCCCGCCCATTTTGCCACCTCTAATGGCACCCCTAAAATTTTTGTTAAATTATACAAAAACAGAATACAGTTGATAAGAACCCATTCGGCTACTACCAATATAATTGAGGTTTCATATATATAATGGCATTGGATGATATTTCATAACTCATTAGGTAAGCAAAGAGACATCTTTAAATATAATGGCATTGGATGATATTATAGTCCAACATTGCTTTCATGTTTTGTTTTTTTTTTTGTTTTAATGCAAAGTTTCCATACTTCATTTCGAGGTAGTGATAAAACAAAACCATGCATAAAATGATACGTTAAGTATCGATAGTTTGCACACTTCAAGCGTATGCGAGCTCCCTAAGAAGTTAGAAGAAAGAAAAGAGAATTTATTTATCACAACTATGCTTTCTGCATTCCATTGATTCGGTATAAATAGCAAATAAAACACGATAACTTGTAACACAAGATAACTCCTAAAACAACTCACAATATATTTTCCTAATATGACTCAATCATGACTAAAAATAAAGATAATCACATGGCATAATCCTTATGCCATACGGGCTTGGATGTGGCTCTTTTGGGTCGCGTTTCACCATCAGGCACGGGCTCTTCGTCAGGCTCAACGGGCTCTTCATCAGGCTCGGACGTAACATTCCCCACATCTTCAGAAATCACCTTGTCCTCAAGGTGGTAAGTTGGATGAGCGGCTTGAAATTCAGTAACCCATTCCCATGTCGCTTCTTCTGGTGATCTTCCCAACCATTGAACGAGAACTTGTCTAGCTGGCAATCCATTGCGAAACACTACTCGCGAATCACAGATGCATAATGGTTGTTCCACTGGATGACCTTCAAATATCTCCTCAGGTAAATCGGCAACGTCCCCATGTTCGGTCCCCTCAAAGGGCTTGAGTAACGATACATGAAACACAGGATGTATCTTACTTGTAGAAGAAAGTGCAAGACGGTAAGCAACCTTTCCCACACGTTCAAGTACCTCAAATGGCCCATAATATCTCTTGGCTAACTTATTAGAAAAACGTTTGGCTAAGGTGACTTGCCGATAGGGTTGTAGCTTAACAAACACCTTATCTCCTTGTTGAAACTCCACATCACGCCTACTTCGGTTGGCCTTCATTTCCATGCGATGCTTTGCAACTAATAAATTATTCCTAAGCTGCCGTAACAACTCATCTCGTTCGGTCAATACTTCGTCAACGGCGGCAATTTTAGATGATCCTGGTGGATATGGAATAATCGTTGGAGGTAAACGCCCGTACAACGCTTGAAAAGGAGACATTTGGATGCTACTATGATAGCTAGTATTATAACAATATTCAGCCCAAGATAAGAACTTTACCCACTGTTGAGGCCGATCAGATACCATTGCACGAAGATATTGTTCAATACCTCGATTAACAACTTCTGTTTGACCGTCCGTCTGAGGATGATAAGCCGTACTATGATTCAATTTAGTACCACTGGCATCAAACAAGTGCTTCCAAAATTGACTAACAAATATAGGGTCACGATCGGACACGACAGTTCGGGGAAAACCATGATGTTTAACTACCATCTCTACGAACAACTCCGCCACTTTGGAAGCATTAAAACTAGTTGGTAATGTCCCAAAGTGTGCATATTTAGAAAACCGATCCACCACCACAAAAATTGCTGTCAACCCTTTGAAACTTGGCAACCCAGTAATAAAATCCATTGAGACATCTTCCCACACCGCTGATGGCGTTGGTAACGGTTGTAGCAATCCTCCTGAAGCCTGCGTCACATATTTGGTTTGTTGACATATAAGACATTGTTTAACATACTCTTTAACTGATTTACGCATCCCCTTCCAATAAAACAAAGCGGATAATCCTACTAGCATTTTCTTTATTCCCCCATGCCCGGCACTAGGCGTGTCATGGAATTCAGACAACAATGGAATCTTTAGTTTGGATTCCGCACCAATATAGTAACGATCCTGGTAAATTAATAAACCCTTCTCACGACGGAACCCTTCCACCCTTACCCCTTGATCGAGCTTATGATGTATCTGTTGTAACTCAGCCAAGACTTTATTCTCCCCATGCAATTCGGTCATTAATTCCACCAACGGCTGGCTCATAGCCATAAATGCCGCTGTTACACTTTCCTCCTCTTCGTACCTACGTGACAAAGCATCAGCCACCTGATTCGACACTCCCGGCTTGTACTCGATAGAAAAATCAAATCCCATCAATTTCCTGATATACTTTTGCTGTAATGGTGTTTGAATTACCTGTTGCATAAGCTCTTTAATACTCTTATGGTCCGTTCGAATTATAAAACGGCGCCCGATCAAGTACTGTCTCCACTTGTAGATGGCTTCCACAATAGCGAACAACTCTTTTTGATATGTAGCCGCAATGCGCATGCGAGGACCCAATTTACGGCTAAAAAAACTAATGGGTTGCCCTTTTTGTAATAACACAGCACCAATGCCATTGTCCGACGCATCAGCCTCAACAATAAATGTCTCATCAAAATTAGGAAGTCCCAAAATTGGCGCATGAGAAAGTTGATACTTGAGAGCATCAAAAGCCGCTTCTTCCACCGTTCCCCATGTAAAACCATCCTTTTGCAACAAATCAGACAATGGTGCCGCTATAGACGCATAGTCTTTAATAAACCGCCGATAATACCCCGCAAGTCCCAAGAAACCCCTTACCTGTCTTTGCGTTTTAGGAACGGGCCATTCCACTATCGCGACCACCTTCTTTGGATCCACCGCAACCCCACGTCCCGAAATAATGTGCCCCAAGTATTCAAGCGTTGTGGCACCAAACACACACTTGGAACGCTTAACATAAAATTGATGGACCGTTAAACATTGAAACACACACTGCAAATGTTCTAAATGCGCCATAAGAGTATCACTATAAATCAATATGTCATCGAAAAACACAATCACAAATTTACGCAAATAAGGGGAGAACAACCGATTCATGGTTGCTTGAAAGGTAGACGGAGCGTTGGTGAGACCAAACGGCATTACCAAAAACTCATAATGACCGTCATGTGTACGAAAAGCAGTTTTGTAAATATCCCGTTCATTCACACGTATTTGATGATACCCGGCCCGTAAATCAAGCTTGGTGAAGATAGTCGCACCCCCTAACTCATCAAACATTTCATCAGCCGTAGGTATTGGAAACTTATCCTTTACGGTGACCACATTCAATGCCCGATAATCAACACAAAAACGATAACTACCATCCTTCTTCTTGACTAACAAGACAGGAGATGAAAAGGGACTATGACTATAACGGATGATTCCCTGACTTAGCATTTCATTAACCAATTTTTCCATCTCATTTTTTTGGTAATGAGGGTAACGATAAGGTCTAACATTCACCGGTTTAGTACTAGGATATAGGTGAATATGGTGATCAATAAGACGATGTGGAGGTAATTCAGTGGGTACCTGAAAAAGCGACTCAAAGTGCACCAAAAGCTGTTCAATCTCAGGAGGTATAACTGCGTCCGCCACCTGTGCACTCTCGGACCCTTCATCCTGTACCGTAACGCTATGTAACTCGTATACCCCATAAATCTCGTCTGTATCCAACAACGCATGCATATGATGGAAACTAATCTGTTTCAGGCGCAACGAGGCATCCCCTTTTAATGTATATCTCGTGCCAGCAAGTGTGAATTCCATTGATTGCTGGGCATAATCGTGAGTCACCTTACCCAGCGTCTGTAACCATTGTATTCCTAACACAACGTCGAGTCCTTTCATAGGAAGTACATACAAATCAAATTCCATCGAAAACCCCTGCATCACGAGCATAACCTTAGAGCAAATGTTTTCACACAACGACGTCTCCCCACTCCCTATGCAAACCTTAAAAGGTTTGGTGGTCGTAATGGGTAGCTTCATTCGTTCGGCTACGCCTGGTTGAACAAAATTATGGGTACTCCCATTGTCAATAAGCACATGAACCTTGCCGGTGTTAATCGTGCCCCAAAGTTGGAGGGATCGAGGACTCCCGTGCCCAACTAATGAATTTAGCATGGAAATATCTCCACTCTCTACAGCCTCCTCCGTGTCTCCTGTTGTCACCGGCTCCGCGACATCCTCGTCATCTGCCATAAGTAATAAAAATTTGCCCGGACACTTATGACCGCGCACCCATTTGTTATCGCAGTTAAAACATAAACCTTTACTCATACGCTCCTGTCGTTCAGCGGGCGATATCCACTTAATCGGAAGTGGTGTTGTTCCATACGCACCCCCAACTGTAGAAGGTGTCGGTAATAGAGGTGGCTTAGGATTCTCAGAACGTGGCGCCCCAAAACGAGCAGTCGACTTGGAGTGGTTTTGGGAAACACTGGTAACTGCCAACCCACTGGAACCCGCTTTGCCCCCTTGATCGTCCAAACGTGCCTCAGTAACCCGTGCTAAAGAAAAGGCATCACCAAGAGTTGTTGGTTTGGACACCAACAATTCTCGCTGCAACGCGGGTTTAAGTCCCGATATATAAAACGAAATCAGCAACTTTTCAGGAATATCGGTCACCCGATTCATAAGTTTTTCAAAGTCACTTTGGTATTGGGCCACGGTTCCAAGTTGCAATAGTTTAGATAACGCTCCCTGCGGATCCTCATACTTACAAGGACCAAACCGATTGCGAACACTCTCCAAAAACCCGTCCCAGTTGGTAATCAAATTATTGCGCGACATCCACCGAAACCATTCGGCAGCGTCTCCTTCAAGATTAAAACCTACGACCTTGAGTCGTTGTGCTTCCGCTGTTCCTAGAAGATCAAAGTATTCCTGGATAGCAAAAATCCAACTGTCAGGATCGTTGCCATTAAACTTAGGCACCTCCAACCGCATGGATCGCGGTAACCCTGGATCACCACCTCCTGCTCCATGTCGATTGACCCCTAAATTTTTAATTGCCTGTAACTCTACATGTAACGCAGCAAGCTGCGCGTTGAGTGCATCCGAGTGATCCTTCAACAGCCCACGTACCGCTGCTTCGTCCATTAGCAATGAAAGCACCAGTTGATACGTTAAGTATCGATAGTTTGCACACTTCAAGCGTATGCGAGCTCCCTAAGAAGTTAGAAGAAAGAAAAGAGAATTTATTTATCACAACTATGCTTTCTGCATTCCATTGATTCGGTATAAATAGCAAATAAGACACGATAACTTGTAACACAAGATAACTCCTAAAACAACTCACAATATATTTTCCTAATATGACTCAATCATGACTAAAAATAAAGATAATCACATGGCATAATCCTTATGCCATACGGGCTTGGATGTGGCTCTTTTGGGTCGCGTTTCACCATCAGGCACGGGCTCTTCGTCAGGCTCAACGGGCTCTTCATCAGGCTCGGACGTAACATTCCCCACATCAGGCTCGGACGTAACATAAAATTTCATCCATTGACATAACGTTGATTGAGGTCTCAATATTCTATGGTCGGATAATAATACTCTTTTCAACCAATGAGTTGGGGTTATCCGTGTCTATGAATTCCACATGGGGTCATCACACAACTATCACTCCAAACTTGGAACTATATTTGGGACATGTAAGGTATCATGTTTTTACATCCATCCAGCTGCAATATTGTTTTTTAGCAAGAGACCTGTGGAGTAACTTGTGAGGCATATATTAAAGTCTCATCTTTCAGTTGAATCAAATAGTTGACCAAAAGACTCGAGATTCTCTAAGTATGTCTTTAAGCATTTTTTGGATTGAAAGTTATATATTAAAACCCAACTGACTAAATTATCTGACGTTTAGGTATAGTATTATTCATTAAAATTGTTTTCCACAAATGAAAATAAAGTGAAATGAGAAATATGAATATGTACTTATGATTCGATGCGTTTGAGCCAGACAATGCAAGTGGACATTTCATTTTTGGATTTTTAAAGTGTCTTATTCAGAAAGCTCACTGTATAAGTTTCATTTACACACTTTCAGCAAATATATTAACATGTACCTGTTCTTGGTGAATCACTTTAATTTGAAGTTTGGAAAATTAAACTTAGAAACAAAGATATACAACATTAACAGCCTACACCCCTGTCACTCATTCGAAAAGTAGAAAAGTTCGTTTACTGCGTTGTCCTTACTTCTTAAGCATGTGAGAACACAAAGAAACTTTAATACTTCTTTACCACCAGTGAGTTAATTACTGCCCATAAGACATAAGTGTTATTCTTTTCAACAAATGATTAATTAGAAAAGCATGTGAAAAGCACGCGACTGGAGTTCTTATCTAACTAACAAATTTATTCTTGGTAGTTATGAGCACCATAGCCATGCTACAAGTTATGTCTTGAAACTTTTGCTAAAGGCATATCACAGCCTCATTAATGGCAGATTCAAATATTTTCTGCTACTGGTTCTTATCTAGGTAATGCAAACGAAACAAAAGCAGATAGAGGAGTAAGTAGTTTTTTCAATTTAAACATCAAACATGCCACAAACAATGACCTGTCTCGTGAACTTATAGTTTTGGTAAAACATATAAATGGGTGTATGACCATCAAATAACCGAAACGTGATGAATTGTATTGAAGGTTCAACCCGTGACTGTTCTTGAGACTGAACTGAACTAACCAGACTCATTTTGACACCAATATTTCATTATTTCTATTCTCATTGCCTCAGTCATCCTGTGTCCCTTAAAAGGTTTTGGATACATACTTTTGCATATCCTGTTACAGATGTATCTTCACAGCCAATGATAATGTTTTAAATGATTTGCACCAGAAACCATGAAACTTGAATTCTTCAGTTATTATTACTGATTTACTGAATTTTTCGGTTGTTATATAGAGTACCATCAGGTCATCAACTAAAACTAATCTTAAGTTATCTCATAACTGCCGTTACAGAAAAGCAATAAAAGTACTATTGTGCTTTAAATCAGAACAAAAGTTCAACTAAATTAGATGGCAAAACGATGTAACCATGTGTTATTTACTTTGACAATGATATTGTTTGTCTACATGGCTAGCAATACAACACAATGATATAAAAGAATTATAACAGCATATCCGCCACTACAATATCAGCAGCTATGTATCTCAGAACATCCAGCTGCCTCCAACCATAACATTCCAACTGCATCTGAAAATATGGAAGAAAAAAGAACAAAACATAGTGTTGATCATTTTGCACAATCTGGTGAAACTGGAAAACATGTAAAATACTTGCCTTTCAGAAAATAACTTCATTTTCCCATATAAACACTTCTTCTCTTGTTTCGCCTCTTCAAGATCATGTGCTCCCCTGCATCAGCAACTGCATTCAGCCAGTTTGGTCTTGTGGTTGATAACATGAGATAGCCTATTACCAATCCAATTATGGTTCCACATCCATATCCCAACATCACCACTTTCCATGTAAATCCACTCTCCTCCTCGTCATCATCTTCTCCGTCATCTTCAACTTGTGGGGAACTTCGATGTTCATGATTGGGCAATGGAAACCCATAGAGTCCTGAATTCCCTCCAAAGGAAGTGCTAAATGTGCTGAACTGTGGGCCTCCTGGTATACGTCCTACAAGATGGTTTTGCGAGAGATTTAACACTTCAAGAGTTGTGATGCGTGCAACACTTTGTGGAATCTCCCCAGAGAGTTGGTTCCAAGATAGGTCTAATGAGTTACAGGATAGATCAATAATTGTGTAGTCAACCGAAATTTGTGAAAAATCTTGATTCACCCCTTTCACCGCAACAACGAATGAGTAGTCACAAACATCTAATTTGCTGCTTTACTAATATGCAGAACACACTGGGTGGTCAAATTAGATATACTACCACTATTATTAATCATGCTTTCATTAACACAGATTCATTTCTACTGCAACTTCTTGTCAAGCATGCAACTTACAATTCATACTAATGAGAAGCATATTGTTTTGCCAAAAGCAAAGCGCTATCAGTAATGTACAAACACTAGTACTCAGATCCGGGATCCCATTGCCAACATTGAAATTATAAAATAAGCTTTATAGTATAAAAATAAGCAAATGTGTGTTGCCTTTCCATATGAACATCATGCTACGAAAACGGCTGCCCCAAAAATTTTACATTATTAGGCATTGTTCTGATGAAACATTCGCGTCAATACATGACATGAAAACTGTTATGCAAATCCAAAATGGTTGTATAATTAACAAAATAACAAAAAGTGATTGAATTACCATGAAGGTCAACAACATTAATACACAATCACCCAGTGACCAAGTAAAATATATTATTATTAACAACACACTAATATTACATACAACAATAATTCAAAGATACAAAACACAAACATCATAATTCAGAACTGATATACGACTGTGCGCATAATTCAAAAGGTCCCAGCCCTCCTCAAACTCCTCTACCTGCCTCATAAATATTTTTATAATCTAATGTCATTTCCCTATATATACGTGTCTTCTCTTCTTCTTCTTCAAGACCAAACTCTCTCCTGCATCAGCGATTGCATTGAACCATTTGACTTTTCTTGTTGACAACATGATATATCCCATCACCAATCCGACTAATGTTCCACATCCATATCCCAACATCACCACTTCCCACGTAAACCCACTTTCCTCATCCAATCCTTCATCACTTTCAAGTTGTGGTTCATGTGAATACTCACTACATTTTTTTAGCAGCGGAGTCCCACAGAGTCTTGGATTTCCACCAAAAGAGTTCCCTTCAAATGTCGCAAACTGAGGTCCTTGTGGTATACGACCCACAAGAAGGTTTTGCGAGAGATTTAACACTTCAAGGGTCTTGATGTCTGCAAGGCTTTGAGGAATCTCTCCGGAGAGTTGGTTCCAAGATAGGTCTAGCGACTCAATCTCAATGAGACTGCCCAGAGCATTCGGAATTGGACCAATGAGGCTGTTGTGGGACAAGTTTAGCACTATTAGCGAATTAAGACCACCGATGACATTGGGAATGTGTCCTTCAAATGTGTTATTGGACAGATCAATAATTGTGTAGTCAACCGAAATTTTTGGAAAATCTTGATCCACCCCTTTCACCGCAACAACGAATGAGTAATACTTTCTACCCATGATTAAATATTCTGGTTCTTTGCTGCTTTTAACAACATTCTTCATGGAATTGAAATTTTGAAAATATTTTGCAGGGAGTTGACCTACGAACCCATTATGAGATAAGTCAAGAACTCGAAGACTTGGAAAGGGGGATTCAACAGTTGAAGAGGGTTGAATGTGACCATGAATGTTGTTTGATTTGAGGACAAGAGCCTTCAAATTTGGAAGATCTCCTAACCAACCAGGGAATGTGCCATTCAAATGGTTTTTTCCAAAATCAACTACTTTCAAGGATTGACATTTGGACAAGGAACTTGGCACCCCACCTTCTAACTGATTTCCTTTTAAAATAAGCCCCTCTAACCATTCACAGTCATCATATAAACTAGGAATCGTTCCTTGAAATCTATTGTTCCCCATATCTATCATTCTAAGATATGAGCTGATATTTCCAAAGCATTGTGGAATCAACCCACCAAAGCGATTATTGGACATATCCAAATAGTTTAGAATACTCATGTTGCAAATTGATGGAGGGAATGGCCCCTCAATCAAGTTGGACTGCAGATACAGGGAACCTAATCCATACCATTGAAACTGTGGCAAGCCCGTTATGATGTTATGCGAGAGATTCAAATAAGATAACCGATTGTTACCTCCTATCTCCCCTGCCCAATGAGGAATTTGGCCATGGATTTCGTTGCTAGAGAGATCTAGGTGACGAAGTTGTTTCATGGCTCGAAATGAATTCGGAAACACCTTTAGCTTGCAAGAGGCCAATCCTAAATAACTAAAACTAGGGTTGACATAATGATTGGCATTCTTTGTGGTAACAGCGAAACCGCTGTACGAGAGATCTAACCATTCAAGGTTTGTGAGGCTTGATAACAATGTATCCAACTCCCATTCACCACTAAAATTATTATATGAAAGGTACAGGTAAGTGAGGTTGGTGAGTTGTCGAAATGTTTGCACATCAATTTGGCCAGCTAACTGATTGTAACCGAGGTATAAGTGTTTTAATGATGGAAGAGCAAATGACTCAAAAGGAACATTTCCACTGAACATGTTATCAGATAGATGGAGATATTCTAAAGAGGGGAAAGTAAACAACCAAGATGGCAATGTCCCATAAAGTATGTTAGATGATAAATCAAGATGAGTAAGCTGTGTTAGATTAACTGGGATATCCAAAGGAACATTTTCACTGAACATGTTACCATATAGATCGAGAAGTTCTAAAGAGGGGGAAGTAAACAGCCAAGATGGCAATGTCCCATTAAGTTTGTTATTTGATAAATCAAGATAAGTAAGGTGTGTTAGATTAACTGGGATATCCAAAGGGATATCGCCTGTGAAAGAGTTAAGTCCTCCCAAGTCGAGTGTTTCCAAAGAATGAAGATTGAAAATATAATGAGGTAATTTTCCTTGCAATTGAGTGCTAAAAAGATTTAGTAATTTCAAAGAAGAAGAGATGTTAAGACTCGTAGCAGGTAAAACCGAAGAGATATTAACACCTCCAAGTGAAAGTTCTTCCAAATTAGTAAAATTATGAAACATATTGATGAAAACATCTGGTCTAAGCTTCAATTCAGATTCAGAGAATTATATATATATTATTATCGTTAATAAGAGAGGTTGAAGAGAGATCAAGAGACACCAATTTATGAAGGAGTGTAATCTCCGGTGGGACTTGGCCAGAAAACTCACAATGAGAGAGGTTGAGATGTGTGAGACTATTTGAAAACCTTCCTATTTCGCGTGGAATTTGTTCAGTAAAATAATTGAAAGCAAGGTTGAGTGTTTGGAGATGAGGAAGGTTGAAGAGGGAGGTGTTAGGATGGATGGTACCTTTCAGCATTCCACAGCTAAGGTCGAGACCGATGACGTCACCGGTGGAGTCGTCGCAAGTAACTCCATTCCAATTACAGCAATCTATACTTGTATTCCAGCTCATCATAATTGGATGATAATCAGAACCAAGCCAATCTTGACAGTCGTAGTCTTGGTAATTGATGGACGAAAGGTTATGTTTAAAGAGAAGCAACGCTTCACTCTGTTTTGCAGAGCATTTGTGAATATTATTATTCAAAGAAGTGGAAGAAGCAAAAGTGGTGAAACCAAAGAAAAGGAAAAAGATACTCAACAGTTTAGAATAACCCATTGTGTTTTTTATTTTAATTTTAATTGCTATAAAAACTCACAATTGCTACAAATATATATACTAACACCGGTATTACAAGAATAGTGTTTTAGTTGCTTTCACAATAATATGATCGAAGAATATGTTTGTGGTCTAGTTTCATTCATAAGCGTATCACTTGGGAAATTGGGTTGTACAAGTCTATTAATTGACTCTAAACTTTTATTCTTGAATAAATTACATAAATGGTCACTATGGTTTGTCCATTTTTTCACATTTAGTCACTGAACTTTTTTTTTTAACATACATGGTCACTGAAGTTTCAAATCATTACAGATCCAGTCACTAAGGTTTCAATTTCGTTACATAAATAGTCACTATGGTTTGTCCAAAAATTACATAAATGGTCACTAAGGTTGACTGAATCTGTAGCGATTTGAAACTTCAGTGACCATGTATGTCAAAAAAAAAGTTCAGTGACTAAATGTGAAAAAATGGACAAACCATAGTGACCATTTATGTAATTTACTCTTTATTCTTTGTGGAATTATGCAAAAATTTCCAACTTTTGATTGCAATAAAAAAGAATCGTTCAATGAAATATTGTGGTCCACAATAATAATGCTTCTCAACAAGAAATATATATATATACTAACTATAACAGTGCTAGAATATTAATGTAGTTGCTTTCACGATAAGATATATCGAATATATATATATATATATATATATATATATATATATATATATATATATATATATATATATATATATATATATATATATATATATATATAAGTCTATTAATTGACTCTAAACTTTTATTCTTGAATAAATTACATAAATGGTCACTATGGTTTGTCCATTTTTTCACATTTAGTCACTGAACTTTTTTTTTAACATACATGGTCACTGAAGTTTCAAATCGTTACAGATCCAGTCACTAAGGTTTCAATTTCGTTACATAAATAGTCACTATGGTTTGTCCAAAAATTACATAAATGGTCACTAAGGTTGACTGAATCTGTAGCGATTTGAAACTTCAGTGACCATGTATGTCAAAAAAAAAGTTCAGTGACTAAATGTGAAAAAATGGACAAACCATAGTGACCATTTATGTAATTTACTCTTTATTCTTTGTGGAATTATGCAAAAATTTCCAACTTTTGATTGCAATAAAAAAGAATCGTTCAATGAAATATTGTGGTCCGCAATAATAATGCTTCTCAACAAGAAATATATATATATATATACTAACTATAACAGTGCTAGAATATTAATGTAGTTGCTTTCACGATAAGATATATCGAAATATATATATATATATATATATATATATATATATATATATATATATATATATATATATATATATATATATATATATATATAGTCTATTAATTGACTCTAAACTTTTATTCTTGAATAAATTACATAAATGGTCACTATGGTTTGTCCATTTTTTCACATTTAGTCACTGAACTTTTTTTTAACATACATGGTCACTGAAGTTTCAAATCGTTACAGATCCAGTCACTAAGGTTTCAATTTCGTTACATAAATAGTCACTATGGTTTGTCCAAAAATTACATAAATGGTCACTAAGGTTGACTGAATCTGTAGCGATTTGAAACTTCAGTGACCATGTATGTCAAAAAAAAAAATTCAGTGACTAAATGTGAAAAAATGGACAAACCATAGTGAACATTTATGTAATTTACTCTTTATTCTTTGTGGAATTATGCAAAAATTTCCAACTTTTGATTGCAATAAAAAAGAATCGTTCAATGAAATATTGTGATCCGCAATAATAATGCTTCTCAACAAGAAATATATATATATACTAACTATAACAGTGCTAGAATATTAATGTAGTTGCTTTCACGATAAGATATATCGAAATATATATATATATATATATATATATATATATATATATATATATATATATATATATATATATATATATATATATATATATATATATATATATATATAATATATATATATATATATATATATATATATATATATTCACAGGGCTTCTTGCTAAAGAGAAATTGACATAGAGAGCGACTGATTCCAGGCTTAGTATCTTCGGTTTCATCTTATAGGCTGACTTCCTGTTCCCGGAATGCTTTCTTTCATCAAAGTCACGTAAGAAATAGAAAACGTACAACTCGTACAACTAAAGGCTTGTCAATTCTTGGTGTAATACTCACTCGAGGAGAGAGTGCAGCTCGGGTAAGCAGCACGCAAGTGTCTTGGTTCAGCTAAGCAGGGCCCGGGCAAGCAGCAAGCAAGTGTCTTGCTTCAGCTAAGCAGGGCCCGGGCAAGCAGGAAAGAAATACAGCTCGTCCTACGAGGGCCTCTCTTACTCTGCTCACCTCCCCTGGTAGTAAGGAAAAAAGAAGACAAGATTTATCTGTCCTCTTCCCCGCTTACTTAACAACCAGGGTATGGAGCCGCGTCGTTCGATATGGCGGGTGAGTATATATATATATATATATATATATATATATATATATATATATATATATATATATATATATATATATATATATATATATAGGGAGACTTTCTTGCGAGAACCATCTTATCTGCGAGAACTGACAGAACCACCAAAAACATACATCCACGCCTTTTAAAATAAAATAAAAATACATGAAAATCATCAATAATCGTAAGTATCCACCTATGTTCTTCAATATCATCATGAACTCATCATCTTTTTTCACAAAAACCTTACACACGGCCGCAATATTGTCATTGCACGCCTTATAAGAACATACATGCACACCTTCAAAGAAAAATTTTGTATTTCCAATTTCTTATCAAATTCTTTAGAACAACCATGTTTTTTTTAAAACATATATGTTGTTTTTAGAACATATGTGCAAAAATACAATTATTGAATGCGTGCATGTATGTTTTTTGTGGTTCTGTCAGTTCTCGCAGATAAGATGGTTCTCGCAAGAAAGTCTCACTATATTATTATTATTATTATTATTATTATTATTATTATTATTATTATTATTATTATTATTATTATTATTATTATTATTATTTATTGCTATATAAAAATTCACAATTGTTACAAATATATATACTGTCGTTGTTATTATATGGTAGTTGCTTTCATAATAGTATTATCGAGAATATGTTTGTGGTCTATATTTCATTGATAAACGTAACATTTGGGCTGTGGAAATTTATTAAACTTGTAGACTCTAGACTTTTATTTTTGTTTGATTATGCAAAATTTTCCAACTTTTGATTGCGATAAAAAATAATGTGTCAATGAAATTTTTGTCATCCACAATAATGCTTTTCAACCGAAACTTGCATAGAGATTTTTTGGTTCTCTAAATTTATTGAATAAACATACTTTTCGGTTTTAATGTTACTAGCACAACTGATAACCAATTTACGCTTATGATCCAAAGAATCTGGTTGTACAAATCGTTTGACTCGATAGGCCTTAAACTTCATTTAATTTTTTATTTGTGCAAAATTTTCAACTTCCAACCTCGTTAATTAATGGGCCAAAATGTCGGAAACCATGGTTACCAAAAAATAAAAAATCGACTTCAAACTGACATAACAAAAAAGACATTCTTTCATTAGAACTTTTTGAGGTTAATTTAATGCTTTCAAAATCACGTTTAGAAATTATTAAAACTTCACAAACAATTGCTTGCGTAGTGATCAAAGGGCTTGTGTCCCAATGGTACCATTGTTGTGTGTGAAAGGTTTTGTTTAAATAGAAGCAAAACTTCACTCTATTTTTCAAAGCATTTATGATTATTATTATTCAAAGATGTGGAAGAAGCAAACATGGTGAAGAAAAAAAAAAAAAAAAAAAAAAAAAAAAAAAAAAAAAACTTGGTTCAAGGACAAAGATCATGTAGTAGATGTATCATCAAAAATGTGTTAAGATTCAAAAAAAAATGAACAAGATGGACACAATAAAGTTACAAAGAAACAAAGAACTTCAAGAGCTCTCGATGTGAGCTACGAACATCTCTATTTTATTTTATTTTTATTTTTTTTGTTTTTTGTTACTTGAATTTTATAATGCATTATAGAAATTTATACTTCATTGTTGATATATTTACAAGTTGGATTTATATTTAAAAATACTTCATTATTGGAAATACTTCATGTTTTTCTTTAGCCATGTTCATGCATTACATGCGAAAACGAATCTAACAAAATCTATCCAAAAACCTCGTGCGTGCACGGGGATATGAAATTAATTAAGATAAATACAATGATCTGAAACTATATACTTAATGTTTATAGTTAGACAGATGAGTTAAACCTTTCTATATTTTCCGTTTATATGCTATATACTTAACGCCTAAAATTAGGCGGATGAGTTAAACCTTTCGGTATTTTCCCATCCAACACATAAGTTTATAGTACAACTTATTTTTAGTTAATAAAATAAAGGGGTTAAAGGTTTACTAAACACACGTTTAAAGGTTACGTTTAAAAGACAAAAACATGCATAATTTGTGATACATAGTTGTTAAGTCGACTCTCAACTCATAGTTATTTTATTTTATTTTTTTATAGAGTAAATTGCAAGAATCATCCTTGTGGTTTGCCCAGATTGCAAATTTTGTCCTTGACCTTTCATAAGTGCAGGCAGCCTCCTTGTTGAGAAAACTCGGGATCGATTTGGTCCTTATATAAATGCAGGCGGCCTCCCTGTGGTTTGCCAAAATTGCAAATTTCGTCCTTGCTCAGGGACGAAAAGTGAACTCAACTTTTCCTCACAGGGAGGTCGCCTACACTTATGAAAGGTCAGGGACGAAATTTGCAATCTGGGCAAACCATAGGGACGATTCTTGTAATTTACTCTTTTTTTAATACTTTCTAGAAATTATATATATATAAAAAAGAAAAAAAAAAAAAAACAATGAAATTTTTTCGCCCTATTTGACATATCTCCATTGATTTCTCACACATAATTTCCCACCACTTTCTTTCTTTCATTCATTCTCATCATCCCACACTTTATATTTATCAATTTTATTTACACCTTCAAAACACACAAATAAAAACCATCTAGGAAAAAAAAAGTATCATAATTATGGGTTGTTTTAAAAGATGAAAGTAGTAAGAAAGCATTTTAAGGGGATTCAAGACTTTGTTTGTCTTAATTACTATGATTAAAAGAAATCTAATCTCGTTGTCGATTCAATGAAGAAAGATCAGATGATGGAAGAAACTTCTAATAAAAGAGTTGAATGGGGATATAATTATCCGTGACCGGTTCAACCAGATGATGGTCGTTCTTTTCTGCCGTGGCCTACAAATGTGGAAATTATAGTCATTCACACGAAATTGCTGAATGAATTTGATGAAGTCTACATGCTTGAAAAGTCCATTGTCAAAAGTCAAAATATGTTGGCGCCTGCGTTTACTTGCCATTCACAACTACTCAAAGAGACTTAAAAAATAGAGTTAATTTCATAAATGGTCCTTGTGGTCTGTCGAGTTTAACGGATTTAGTCCTTTTACTTTTTTTTTAACGGGTTTGGTCCCTTGACGGGTTTGGTCCCTTGACCAATTTTTCTGTTAGTTTGACTGTTTAAAAGGATGAAATGACCAAACTACCCTCATTATTATTATTATTATTATTATTATTATTATTATTATTATTATTATTATTATTATTATTATTATTATTATTATTATTATTATTATTATTATTATTATTATTATTATTATTATTTAAAAACACAAACATATAGCTTAATCCAAACACTTCCACAGATCCATTTTCAGTTCTTAGCAAACATAGGTATGAAGTTTCAAACCCACCACCATCTAAGCTGAAACCAACGACACCAGTTCATCCTTTTGTTAGACCCACTATCAAACTCAACAAAACCCACAAAAAAAATCACATATCTTGAAAACAAACGACAAGATCTTGACTGAAAAGATCTCGAAACAATGGTTTCTTGTAGTCTTGTTAGCTTTTTAATTTTTCTTGTTAGCTTTTTACTTGATTCTTGATGTTGGTTGTTTCAATTTTGGTTCGGTTTGAAGAAGAAAAAAAAAAAAAAAAAAAAAAAACATAGAAGGTGGTGTTCGTGGTTATTTGTTCAAAACAAGATTTTTGTGGGTTTGAGTTAGTGATAAATGATTAAAGAAATGATTGTGATTTTGTGACTATTTATTTGATATAGAGAAAATGAGTTTTTGATACCCAATAAACCCATGGTGATGGTGATGGTTGTGGTGGAAGGTTAAGATGGTAGCAGTGACGTTGGTGGGTGTAGATGGTGGTGAGGGGTTGCCGTAGTAGTCGGTGGTGGCGGGAGATGGTAGACGTGTGGTGGTGGTTTGGTGGCAGAAACTATGGGTTTTTACATCTATCTAGGTGGCGGCAAGAGACTATGGGTTTAGCAGTAGAAGGTGGAAGAGACGTGTGGTAGTGGTTTGGTGGCCAGAGACTATGGGGTTTGTGTTTGTGTTTGGGTTTGGTGGGTTTTCTTGTTTACATCTATCCTTTATTCACAACAAGAACACAAAGACTATAGGTTAAATCATGACGACAACTTGGGTTGTTGGATTTTGATTTAGGGTTAGGATTATTTTTGGGGTTTTTGATGTGTTGCTTGAGTTTGTGTGTTGATTTGTGTTGATGTTGATGGTTTGGTGGTGATGTCGTGGTGGTTTGGTGGTGGTCGCCAACTGTGGTGGTTTGGTGGTGGTTGCCAACTGTGGTGGTGGCCGGTTGTGGTGGTGGCCGGAGGTGATGGTATGAAGAAAAAAAAATATAGAGATAAGGTGTGTGTGGCTGGAGGTGATGGTGGGATGGTGAAAAGACACAATTATCCTTCCATGTGCACGTCACATGACAAACTTAACGGTCAAACTAATAGAAAAATTAGTCAAGGGACCAAACCCGTTAAAAAAAATAAAGGGACTAAATCCGTTAAACCCGACAGACCACACGGACCATTTATGAAATTAACTCTAAAAAATACACCCAGAAGATGTTATATGACGTAAATTACAACTTCAAGTGTTCTTTTAATTAGATGACATTAACTTAATTTTAAGGGTACTAGTTTTTTATGTGTATAATCAAAAATATGTATGAAGAAGCATGCATATAACTTCAGAACATAGGTTTTAATAAAACTTTATTATTAACCAATTCACTAAGATTAAATTAACAAAAGTTTTGATTGAGGTACTGGGTTCAGCAATCAAAGAATTACCTTTAATTATCGTCCACTATATCGTACTTTTGCATAAGTCATAAGACTTAGTGTTTCGGATAATTACCTTTCATGACAGTAGTCATCAAGGATATCATTATTCAAAGAAGTGGAAAGGTTATGTTTAAAGAGAAGCAACGCTTCACTCTGTTTTGCAGAGCATTTGTGAATATTATTATTCAAAGAAGTGGAAGAAGCAAAAGTGGTGAAACCAAAGAAAAGGAAAAAGATACTCAACAGTTTAGAATAACCCATTTGTGTTTTTTATTTTAATTTTAATTGCTATAAAAACTCACAATTGCTACAAATATATATATACTAACACCGGTATTACAAGAATAGTGTTTTAGTTGCTTTCACAATAATATGATCGAGAATATGTTTGTGGTCTAGTTTCATTCATAAGCGTATCACTTGGGAAATTGGGTTGTACGAGTCTATTAATTGACTCTAAACTTTTATTCTTTGTGGAATTATGCAAAAATTCTCCAACTTTTGATTGCAATAAAAAAGAATCGTTCAATGAAATATTGTGGTCCGCAATAATAATGCTTCTCAACAAGAAATATATATATATATACTAACTATAACAGTGCTAGAATATTAATGTAGTTGCTTTCACGATAAGATATATCGAAATATGTTTGTGGTCTAGTTTCATTGATAAACGTATCACTCGGGTTATACAAGTGTATTGATCGATCTTTGTCAAATTATGCAAAATTTTCAACTTTGAATTATTGCGAAAGAAAAGAATATTTCAATGAAATTTTTGTGGTCCACAATAATGTTTGTGCCAAAAATTTCATAAAGAAAAGAGCAAGGTTGGATCAAGTGGTTAACACCCTTGCCTCTGGAGACAGATGTCAAGGGTTCGATCCTCATCCCTTGCAAGGCCGGAGGTCCTTATCTACCTTTGGTAGAACCGGAAGCAGCCTCTCTACCTTAGGTAGGGGTAAGACTGTCTACGTCTCAACCTCCCCCATACATCGTGGAAGACGGTATTGGGACCCATAACCCGTGGAAGACGGTATTGGGAGTTACTTTACTTTACTTTTTCAAAAATTTCATAAAGATTCTTGTATTCTCTATTAAATTTTTGGGTTCTCAACCAAAAAAAGCCAACTTACATTTAGAGTAAATATCATAAGTCGTCCCTGTGGTTTACAGGGTATAACGAAAATGGTCCCTAAACTTTTTTTCCCCGAATCCTCTCCCTGTGGTTTTGACCCGTAACGGGTTTGGTCCCTTGACCACTTTTTCTGTTAGTTTGACCGTCAAGGATAGTTCAAATGACACTAATACCCTCGTATGTTAAGCGTGTGGTCCCCGTGGTTTGTCTCGTATCACATATTTAGTCCTTACGTTTTTTTTTTTTTTTTTTTTGTCCGAATTTTTTTAAAATTTTTTGACAAAAGTTTTTTAAAACTTTTTTGCCTCAGATTTTTTTTTTTTTTTTTTTTTTATAAAATTTTTTTTGAATACTTTTTGACGGAGTTTTTTTTATTAAATTTTTTGACAAAAAATTTTTTCACTAGATTTTTGTTAGATTTCTTGGCATGATTTTTTTACATGATTTTTTTTAAGTTCATATAAAAATTAAAATAAATAAATAAATAAATAAAAACTTGTAAAAAAATCTGCCAAGAAATTTAACAAAAATCTAGTAAAAATATTTTTGTCAAAAAATCCGCCAAAAAAGTTTTAAAAAACTTCTGTCAAAAAATTTTGAAAAAAAAAAAAAAAAAAAAAAAAAAAAAAAAAAAACGTAGCTACTAAATCTTTGATACCTCACAAACCACAGGGACCTTTACTTTTAAGGGTATTTATGTCATTTCTGCAATATAAAACGGTCAACTAACGGAAAAAAGTGGTCAAGGGACCAAACCCGTTACGGGTCAAAACCACAGGGAGAGGATCCGGGAAAAAAATGTTTAGGGACCATTTTTGTTATACCCGGTAAACCACAGGGACGATTTATGACATTTACTCCATATTCTTTATTTCGGGATGTATCTTTATTTGCTATACCTTGTTACAATAATACAGTTACATTTATAATCATGACTGCCTAGTTGGTGTCTAGTGATGGGCATCTGATCAACGGACTAGACTTATTTCTAAAGGATTGATTTTTCCGCAACTCCAACTAGCTCATCGCTCAGAGGTAAATCAAACTCACCCAACAGACCGCTAAGATAGTGGTTCAACCAACCGATCCGGTACTTTTTCTGATAGTAGATCACGTTCATTCTTGGCTAACTTGGGTATAAATCCGAATGACTCCATCTTTAGAACCAACTAGACTAGTCAGATTAGACTTGTATCATAAACGTCTTAACCAAAGACCAAAAAGTTGAACTTTTATACTCGGTCGGTCCCACGAGCCTAGATGTCGAAAAGTCAAGATTGGTGTCATTTGTACCAATAGTAGGCTTAGGTAGATAAGAATATTTAGTCCAAGATCAACGCTTCTAGAAAGGATGAATACAAAAAATAATGGTCCTCTTCTAGATTTTTAATAGAAATAGAAAAAAGTTAAGGGTTTTGCTAAAGAATTCCCAATGGGAAATTGTTAAGTCAGATTAAATCACATATAATTTCTCTATTTAAAGTAATTACGCATTTAATACAAAATAAATGAACATATAAATTACCTTAAATAAAATATTCCTTTCATATTTAAAGTAATTATGTATTTAATGCACAATAAATGAACTACAATAATTTGTGATTTTTTCTATACTTATTTTGTTAACCATTGTCCGGTGGGCATTGTTTAGTAAAACCCAAAAGTTAATGAATGTTTGATCTTTTCTTTAGTTTGCAAAAAAGTCCATTCTTTGTATGAATGGTAGCACCTGTGACAAGTTCCACAGTGTCTGGAGATCCTTTAAGCTCCACATCGAATTTCTCTAATAACATGGCTAATGCTATTGTCGATTCCATTAGTGCAAACTGGTCTCCTACACATCTTCTTGGCCCTCCACCAAATGGTAAGAACGCAAAATCTGATACAACCTGATATCAGCACCGATGAACCCATTAAAAGAAGGTCAAGTAAAAGTATTAGCTTTAAGGGGAACGGGTCAAACGGGGAAAATGGGCACCCAAAGTCTATATTCACGCGCACAAATGATACAACCTCCTATATTGTTTTATTTAAGAGTAAATGTCATAAATCGCCCCTGTGGTTTGTCGGGTATAACGAAAATGGTCCCTAGACTTTTTTTTCCCGGATCCTCTCCCTGTGGTTTTGACCCGTAACAGGTTTAGTCCCTTGACCAATATTTCCGTTTGTTTGACCGTTAACTCAATAATGTGACAGCTAAATAGAAGGGTAATTATGTCATTTTATATATTGTATTTCTATAAAAATTATATCCTCCCTCACTCTCATCTTCTTTATCTTTCTACTCTCTCATCTTCGTTCTTACCTCTCTCTCTAGAATTTTCCCAACAACCACACTACAATCTCACCACCACTTATCACCTAAAAACGCTACCCATAACCGCCGCAAAACCACCACCCATACACCACTACCCCAGCACCCGTTATTACCCCAACGGCACCACCTAGATCTTGGTATTTTTGGCCGGATCCGGCGAAACCGTCGCCCGTCAACAGTGATGGTTAGATCGGAAAAGAAGAGTGCTTCGATTGGTGGAAAGAAAAATGAGTGTTTGGTGTAAAATAAAGAAGGGTGTTTGGATTCAATTATGGGATAAATGATTAAGAGAATGTTTGGGTTTTTTTTTTTTGAGATTTTGGATATATTTTCTTCTTTGTAAATCTAATGGAAAAGGTTTATATCTTTGTTTATGTGTTGAGATCTGGTTTATATATATGAAATATTGTTTAAATGTCGTTATGTTTTCATGGTAAAACTTGTTATAAAATTTCTGTTGTTCATAATATTTTTGGTTAGCAAAATGTTCAGATTTTAGTGGTTAGCTAAATTAGTTTTGGTAGGTTTTGATTTAATATGATGTGGATGATGGAGTTTTGTTTGTTGATGAAGATCGAATGGTGGCTGCTGGAAAAACTTGTTATGTTTGTTGTGTGAAATCAAAATAGAAAAATTCTTGTTGGAGATTTTTATGTTTGTGCAAAAGTTATATAAGAAATGTAAAGAATTTGATTATAGATTTATAAAATTGATAATTTTTTTATAAGTTTTTTGTTATTATTGTCTGAGTATGGTATAACATGAATTTTTTTTTTTTTTTTTTTTTTTTTTTTCTTTTTTTGAATAAGAAATAATAATAAACTATTAGTAAAAAAAACTAGAGGGAAATGCAGAAATGGTCCCTGTGGTTTGCCCAAATTGCAGGTTTAGTCCCTGAGTTTTCGAAAGTGCAGGCGGCCTCCCTGTGGGGAAACCTTTGTTCCGTTTTGGTCCCCAGCTATTAACGTCGTTAGTTTTGCTTGGTTAGACGAGGGCATAAATGTCTTTTTATTAGTTTGGTGGTCCGTTTTGGTCCCCAGCTGTATTATTAAATGCAATTAAACGATCTCAATTATTTCTAACCAACCAAAAATTCAACTTACCCTAAATACATTCAACCCTTATCCACTGTCATTTTCATCACAATCTTTAAAAATTAGCAACATATAAAAATGACGACACCAATCCAATGTTGGTATATTAGACCAGATGGAGATAAGTTTGATGCATCAGTTTATGGTAAAGTGTTATTTGCGTTTTTTTTTTTCCTTTCTTACTCAAATATTGAGTCATTTTCACTAAAGTAATGTTATAATGTTTGTGATACAGATCAATATCCCAACTTGTTTACAATGAGGTTGCATCATGGTGGACGGTTCACAGATTGTCCAAATAGGAAGTACATTGATGGTGAGGTAACCTTTGTTGACATGTTAGACAGTCATCAATTTAAGATTGATGTGATATATTCAGTATTGAACTGCATAGGTTATGATGCTAATGCTATATCATATTTTCACTACAAGATACCATTGAAAGGTTTAGATAATGCACTGAAGCCTTTAAGTAGTGAAAATGATACGTGCAACATGTTAAACTATGTGCATAGGCATAAGACTATGTATGTTTATGTTGAACATGATCCAAATGTGGATGTACTTGATTTAGATGATCATGTTAGGCATTGTGATGAGGGGGAGGATGTGGGTGAACAGAGTAACACAGATGATGAGCAAGACAGTGAGAATGAGGATAACATTGAGGATTTAGTTGATGAGGATCACATAGTGGATGAAGTGGAGGTGAACATGAAGGGTTTTAGTTTTCATGTTGATGATGATTGTGAGGCTGAAGAAAACATAATTGTACCTAACATGACTTGTTGTATTTGCAAAGGTTCAGGTCACAATAAAAGAAGTTGTAAAATGAATGGTGTTGGAACAAGTCAAACTGGGGCAAGCCAGGCTACAAGTCAAGTTGGACCAGGTCAAGCCACAGAAAATGCAAGCCAGTCTACAAGTCAAGTTGGGCCAAGTCAGGCCACAGAAAATGCAAGCCAGTCTACAGGTCAAGTTGGGACAAGTCAGTCTGTTAGTGAACCAAGAATGAAGATAACAAAGACAACAGCAAACAGAAGACTCACTCCCACTAAGTCTTCAAGGCTTTCTTTCTAATGTAGTTGTGTTTTGGTTTAAAGACTGTATCTTTTAGTAGATTATGGGTTATAAGACTTTAAGAAGTTAAGAAGTTAAGGATCATTGTGATAAAAATTTTCAGTTGTTAAATGTATTACAATGTTATCTTTTACAATGTTATCTTTTAGTAGATTATGGGTTAATGGCAGACTATCTTTCTTATCTCAACAGTTGTTTAGTAATATGTTGTCTGAGTTTCTTGTTTCAACTCACTCTTTTGAATATTGGTTGTACATGTTCTATTGACTTTCTTGTTTCAACCCACTCTTTGTTTTGGTTGTACATGTTCTATTGACTTTCTTGTTTAAACTCAGTGTCTGTTTTGGTTGTACACACAATATTCCAAAAACTTGCACATATCTGATAACATTAAAGTATCATTACTTCATAAAAACTTGAACTTCACTACATATCACAAAATCAATTGACCATTACATATTTGTTGGTCAATTTGAAGTTCGTTTTTCACTAACCTACCTACCAAGCATTACATCTACATGAACAAAATAAAAAAAATCCAACTACAAATTAGGCAAATCTTCAACCTTCGATTTTCAACAACCATTCCATTCAAATCCTCTTGTAGTCGATTTCTTGACCTTAGCAAACCAGGGATTATTGCAATTGCACGAGCACACATTGGTGGATCCAGCCATAGAAAAAAGCCACAACTTGGGACTTGGGAGCAACAATGAAAACGACGACCAGGGTTTAAGTTTGTCCAAGAAGTTCTAACAATTGATTGGTTACCACAAAAACAATTCATTCTTATGTGTGTGTTTTGATTTGGGTCAGTGGTGGATTTGTGTGTGTTTTGATTTGGGGAAAACAAAAGAAATGTGGATTTGTTGAGTGTAATTAATTATACAGCCAAACTAATAAAAAGACATTTATGCCCTCGTCTAACCAAGCAAAACTAACGACGTTAATAGCTGGGGACCAAAACGGAACAAAGGTTTCCCCACAGGGAGGCCGCCTGCACTTTCAAAAACTCAGGGACTAAACCTGCAATTTGGGCAAACCACAGGGACCATTTCTGCATTTCCCTCAAAAAACTAAAAGGAAAGTTAATGTGGGCATTTTTGTCATTTCCAAAGATTAAGACTACATTTAAGAGTCAAATTAACAGAATAGTGGTCAAGGGACCAAACCCGTTACGGGTCAAAACCACAGGGAGAGGATATGGGAAAAAAATCTATGGACCATTTTCGTTATACCCGACAAACCACAGGGACGATTTATGACATTTACTCTTACATTTATGATCTTAAGAGTCACATTATACAACTCTTTTATTTGATAGTCCCATAATTTTCAATTCATTTTTTATTGTGCAAAATTTATAAACTTCAAATTGACATAAAGAAAATTAACATTCTTTTATTGGAACTTTCATCCGGTTACTCTTTTGACTTGGATTTCAATATTACGCTTAGAAATTATTAAATTTTAAAAAGAAATGCTTGCATAGTGGTTTTTTGAGGTTTACTAGTTTACTAATGGTAAAAAGTAACTCCCAATATCGTCTTCGACGGGTTATGGGTCCCAATACCGTCTTTCACAGTGTATGGGGGAGGTTGAAATGTAGACAGTCTTACCCCTACTTAAGGTAGAGAGGCTGCTTCCGGTTCTACTTAAGGTAGAAAAGGACCTCCAGCCTTTTTGTAGGGAGTGAGGATCGAACCCTTGACCTCCAGGTTGAGAGGCAAGGGGTTTTCCAAGTGATCCAACCCTACTATTACTAGTTTACTAATGGTGTAGGTCTTAATGTTAGTGTTCTTTCTACGCATACATAGACTTTTTGAATGGTATTTGTTTGTCGGTATATAGAGAAATCTAAAGTCTTCTTTACTCTTTTTATGTTTACATAGACTTTTCGAATGAACCAACTCACAATCTAACATGTATTTATGAATGTAAGTTCTTGGTTATAATGTTCTTTCTATATTTTATATGTAGACTTTTTAGACGAACCATGTCATGACTTGTTAAGACCTCGATTTATAATTCCTTTGATCCACTAGCAATAAAGAACTATTGATGGAATTTGTTTAAATCAAGTTGTGGAAATATTTGCTCTACCAAAACCACTTACTTGATTAGTCACGAACATATACACCTTTCAATTTTGTTTCAGCTATGACTTAAACCCGCATCAAATTAATTGATGAGTTATATAACACAGCTTAGACAAACTTATATCTACATGGAAATGGAAAACCAAAAGTGATAGCTTAAGACAAGTCGTATTCAAGTTCAACTTCATACACATATATAGCAATTGTAATTAAGTTGTGCTACAAAAAATTGTTTGGACATTATGCTCAAATTAAATAAAAAAAATTAATGCTTGAAATAAGTTTCACGATTAAAACATATTATAATTATCACTGTCAGTGCAATGAAGAAACTTAGATGATGGAACAAACGTCTAAGAAAGTTAATTGGGATAAAATTGTGTGACCAACAACCTTTGAAGTATATGTGGGTTTAAGAAGGCTTCCAATTGAAGATAACGTTTAGAGTTTGAAGTTGTTGTCTACTAGTGTAGACATTCAAAGTAAACTGGTCTTTGTCAACAACTCATTGGTCACTCCGTTCATCCGGTGGCCCTACTATGTTTTAGGTATATAAATCCATCGTGTAACATAAGCTAATTGGTTCAGAAACATGAATTGCTTCATAAATTTAACTAGGAAGTACATCTGTTACAAATTTAAAAACTATAACCATAAACATGAATTGCTTCATATTTTGAGGATATGAGGCACAAAACTACACTTCTCATGATCTCTACTATGAAAAGAATATTAATATGGACTTTTCAATTCCACGTAATTCAAAATTTCAAATAAGTTGCATGTAGTTTGGCAAACTTATTGCATTTCCCAGACTATTATGGGCTAGGAACAAGGGGCTTGAAGCCAAAGAATGCACTACTTTTGAAGGAAAAACCAACAGGTATTGAACACCCAATGATTTCTTTTGGTATGATTTGTATTCTATATGTATGCTAATAAATAAAATGGTGTTCACAGAGTCACAGCTGTACGGAACTGCAGTATCCACAAGTCTACTTGCATTATGAAAAATTGGGCTTCAAGTGAAATCTCCTCCAACTAAACATGTAGCAAGCTAAAGAGAGACTTTGCATGTGATAACTTTTCCTCAAAAGAAACTCTTCCTATAATAATGAAAGACTCCACAGAGGGTCTTTTTATCTGTCGATAAGTAATACCCAAACATCAAATTCTAGCAATTATTTTGCGGATCCTGAAAAGACAATTATGAAATTAGATTGGTAAAAAACAATAAGACATACCAATGCATTATTGACTGAGCGCAAGCAATCATTAGTCTTTAACATTAAAAGGATGACTCGCGCCAGTTTATGCAGAAGTTCTGTATTTTTAGGAAAATATAGGGAAGCATGCATCTGCAAAACAAATAAAAGGTATTAGTCAACAGAGCCTAACACTTGCCTATTAAGATGCAGATGCTAAATTTTCATAGACAAGATAGACCATAACAGCAAAACCACATACATCTGCAAAACAAATAAAAGGTTCTATTAGTCAACCCAAGCTTATACATATTACCCTAAATTATTTTCAGGTACCCAAATTGTGGCACTTCTTATGACATAAGGAGCAGTTTGTAAGGTAAATTTTCATGTGGATGATTATTTAAACCGAAGGACATAGTGAGACCAATAGGGAGTCAAAATACAAGATACACCAAAAACATTGAAATTGCGTAGATCATCACCAGCAGGGTCAGCATTGGCTTGGGTAGCCTTATGTATTAATGTATGCTAACCTGAAGTTCTGAGTGATCACTGGCATTGACTTGAATGGCAAGATGATCAACAGTTGGATCAATAACCCTGTTCCAAGTCCTCGTTGTAAGAATTCCTGCAAACAATGCATACAGATCCTCACCAGCACTCAATTTCATGCAATTTTCCTTTATTCCCTTCATCAACCAGTACTAAAGCCTGTAAGCAAATCATATAGGTCAAAGGTTAATGATGCTCTAAAGCAACAACAGAAATGGTAGTAAAGAAAAAATAATAATAGATGACATGAGAAGCCATTTATGTTCATAATATTACAAGGGGCATCTTCCAGAGTGCAGCATAGTTGGTCCTGGTTGAATTGTCAAGTAATTCAGTTTCAGTTGAGCTCAAAAATTTCTTAATTAAATGTTATGCTTGCATTTTATAAAAAAGGTTAAATTAAATAAGTTCCAGAGCAAACAAATAGATCATACTATCATTGTCAATGCAGTGAAAAAACTTAAACTTTTGAAGTATATGAGGGTTTAATTAAGAAGACTTCAAATTGGAGGTAGGGATCTAAATTTAATGTTGTTGTCTACTAGTGTAGACTTTCAAAGTAAACTCATCTTAGTCTACAATTCATTAACCACCACATTCATCTAGTGGCCCTTTTAAGTCTTGGGCATCACATGCAGATATCGTGTAACATAAGTTATTGGTTCAGGTACATAAATTGCTTCATAAATTTGACTAGGAAGTACATCTTTACAATTTCTAAAACTAAAACATTAGACCCACATCTCATATTTTGAGGATGAGGTATAAATCTATACTTATCATGATCTATACTCTATCCAGAAATGAATAAAAATTTGGACTTTTTAGTTCCACGTCATTCAAATATGTGTGTACCTGTAGTTAAGCCAACTTACTGAATTTCCCATACTATTATGGGTTCGGAACAAGGGGCTTGAAGCCAAAGAATGTGCACTACTTTTGAATCAAAAACCAATAAGGACTGAACACCCAGTGATTTCTCTCGGAATGATTTCTGCCTTCTATATATATGCTAATAAACTGATATTGTGTTCACAGAGCCAAAGCTGAACGAAACTGCAGTATCCACAAGGCTACTTGCATTTTGAGAATTCCTGCAAATAAGGCTGTAAACAAACATACATACAGTATCAGTTGAGGCCTTCTTTTTCCTGTAAACAAACAAACAGCGTCAATAATGAAAACATTGCTGCATGAAAATAAATGATGGGAAAATTGAATATTTAGAAAAAAGGAGGTTGGTGATGACAAAGCATGTGTATTGCCGAGGGGACGAGATTATAAAGTCTAAATTAGATCTACTTGTTAAGTCTAAGACAGCTTTCTTATCTCAGCAAATTACTATTTATTGTCTAGTTCCTCTTCACAAATCTTTAGCATGTTTTCTACTTCTCTTTTTTTTTACAATAAATCTCACAAATGTCTCTATCAAGACTTGAACCCACAACCTCTTGGTTGGTGGGCAACTCACATACCAGTAGGCCAAGAACAAATCAAATGGCTCACTCGTCTCTTGTACGAAAAGTTCCTATGCTTCTGTTGGTGTAAGTTCTTTTTTAGAAAGAGTAAGTTGTCTCTAAGTACGAGTCGTTGTCAAACAGAAGTTAACACATTTGACATATAGTCGAACACTTGAATATATCCAAGTGTGCAGTCAAATGTTTCCCTATTGATCATGGTAAGCGCAAGTCTTTAAGATTCCCCAACCAAGAGATGACACTGACACACATTGAAATCTGCTATACTCTAGTGGCATTTACAGGTCCATCGAGTATCTATTTGCAAGCCAAAATAGCTCTTAAAGCTGTAATTGCAATAGCAATGACCCTAAGAGGGAACAGTGCAGTGGCAAATAACACGTTATAGGGCATTTTTTTGCCCTATGTCATAGCCAAACTGCACCAAGGGTAGTGCCATAGCCATGCTATAGGGCACTTCGCCATCTCCGTCACTTTAGTTATCCGGCTTTTTTTTTAATTTATTTATTTATTTATTTATTTTGTGAGTGGGGTATTTTTGGTGGTGTGTTGTTTACGTATGGCATGTAAATCGGGTGATGATGGTCGGATGCTTGGTTTCCCGTGTTGAACGGTAAGGACCCCGTGAGATATGATTAAGAATCAAGGGCCGGGGTAACGCTAGCATCGACCGAGTACCTTCGTTTCATCTCGTAGGAGAGGACGATGAGAAGGGTTTAGTGTGGTAGATGAGGATGGAGGTGGCCTCCATGTGTTGTGTGGTGAAAGAGGCTATGTGTGCCTTGCTTGTTAGAGCTTACCCTAATTCCCTATATCATCTGGTATGTATAGGGTGGAATTAGGGAAGGAGATTGGACATGGGGCTTGTGGGCCTGTCTCTTATTTGGGCCATTGGACCCTTATTTGACTGGTGGGCTTGTATAGTAATATCCAAGCCCGGAGGAGTTAATGTATATATCATACGTCATCAAGCCCCCCAATATAGTATAATATGATGCCTGGATCATAGTGTGCTAGACTTGTACATAATCTAGGTTTTCCGACTCCCTGATGATACATCCGCCTGCCCTTGTCATGTATGAGTGATGTACTACAAGTGAATCGAAATCAATACCATGAGTTGATTTTTCCTCTTGGAGATAACGTAGGTATTGATTTGATGCGAACGTCGCGCCATTACATATGAGTGACCTTAACAATGGTTTCTTTGATAACTCCTATAGCTTCAGCTGAATCAGCATCATCATGGCTGATATCTAACACAGTTTCTAAAAGTCCTTGATTTATCTCTTATTTTTTCCAACAGAGGATGGCTCTTCTGAAACATTTTAACAAAAAAAAGGTAAATGAAAAATGTTAGTCAGCTTATCAGATGCATATTTCAGTCCTTGCTAGAAAGAGAATACCTCAATCCGAGGCTTTTTTATGGTCGACGTCACAGTGCACTACAACTCTCAAGCCTCCAAATAATTTACTAACACGATCATTATCACTGTAGCAGATGATTCGAAATCTAAAGACATAGGACTCATAAGCCGTTTCGGTTTCCTTGACGAATACTAAATTTTGTCATGGTACCAACTCAGCACCAACTGCAGATAGTGACCCGTTGCCTGGTGTGGATCCTGCAAAGCTATCAAAGTATCAATCATACCAACAACTGAGCCAATCTTACCCGACCTTCAAATACTTAATATCTTAGTCTATTAAATTTTTACCCGAACTTCAAAGATTTAATGAATTTTACCCGTACATAATAATCATTGGGAAACATCAAAATTTGATTAAAAAAACCCGTTGATATCCTATTACAGTCACGATTTGTAACGCCGGCTTAATACTTAGAGATGATATCGCACCTATCTAAGTTAAATATGTTAAATACTTAAACATGATATGTTAAATACTGCACTAAAGTAAATACTTACAGATGAAGTCAAATGATCGTAGTCGAGGTCCATTAAAAAATGTTCTCGAGTGTCTCATGTGTATAATAACTCGATCCGGCAAGTCTAAGCGACCTAATTAGCTCGCTTTAGCACTTTTACCTCCTTAATTGGAAAGGATTTAATGAATATCAATACTTTTACCAGATTGATTGTAAAAGGTGTGTGTACTGTTCTTTTTCTGGAGTAATGCATGTCCAAAGTTTGCTTGTCTAAAAGCCGAGTAACTTGGTTGATGCTCAATGAAACTGAAAAAAATGAAATTCGTGTCAAGGTTAGCTTTTCTTTGCAACAAACTGTACTGGGATTCATGAAATAGTCCCAAAAAAACATAACTTTCACCTATCAGCGATCACCACTTTGTTTCCACCATCACCTACAGTAATGTAAACTGGAGCAGAAGGGTCTTTAACTGGAGCACTTATTCCTTCAGTTATGTTGTATTGAATACTTGATACTCTCTCGGTCTCTCCTACATGTAAAAATATAGGTTAAAAACAAATTAAACTGATTTGATGCATAACAGTAAAGAATGTACCTGTGATTAACTCTATATTTATTTTAAAACTGGTTAAAATTAAAGAATGTAGCTAAAAAGAGAACGGATCAAAAGGTATAAACTTTTCTCCGAGCCTTGTTTCCAAAAGCTTCTAATGTACACTTTAGGATTTATAGCACATGATCCTTTACTAATGTACACTTTGGGATTTATAGCACATGATCCTTTAAGTTATGTATCATGTTATACACAAGGATATAAGCGGCTCTAATAGGTATAAACCTCGCCTTAAACGTACCAATAACTTGACATATAGAAGCTATGCATGCCCTTTTATTTAGGTTTTATTTGCATTTCATTAGTCTAACATTTCTCTAATTTATAATTTTGATTTTTCGGATGAAAACAAAATTCCATCATATCATTTATATATGACTGGTTCGGTAAAGATATAAAATAACCCCACTTTGAAACATAGCTTCGTTGAAGCGTCGTAAAACCTAAGACAAACATAACTTCATACTTGACAGTTGATACACATGAATTGCAAGAAACTTGCATCAATTTTGGATATGTATAATTATATCTAGCATGGCAACAGGGTAGTCTTTTTACGAATCAATAAGAATCAAACATATTTTTGTAGGTTAACAGCAATCTAGTTAAACAAAAGTTAATGATACCAGGCCATAATTCTAACAAATATCCTTCTCATATTTTTGTAGGAAGAGATGTTTAGCCTGGCTACGTAATTTGTGTATCAACTGATCTAGGTTTAAACGCTAGATAGTGCTTGTGTTTGAGAGCTTGCTTGAAGCTTGTGGAGGAATAAGTACTTATGTTTTTGTTTTGTAGGGCACGTGTATACTCAATATTTTAATCGGCTATCTTCCAGCTTTCTCCATGACAAGGGTGGGAATTGCACTTCTTAGGAAAAGAATTGTGTTTTTATTCATAATAAGACATGAATCCTGCATTTAAAGCCTAATTGGGTTAACTGTTTGTCAACCCTGTTTGTTTGACCATTTAGGCACCTTTTATCATGAGCTAGTTCACAAATGCGAATCTACGTTTAGTAAATGTTGCTTATACGAATAGTCATAATAGATGGCGTTTGAGCCGGATGGTGTTTAAGCCAGATGGCGTTTGAGCCGGATGGTGTTTAAGCCAGATGGCGTTCGAGCCTCATGTAATGGCGTATGAGCCTCATGTAATCACGTATGAGCCTCATGGTATTTAGACGTGATGACTTGGTTATGCCAAAAAAGGATATGTATAACCTGACTTGGATACAATACTCCATCAAAGTAATGTTCTCGTTATCAGGTTTGTCGCAGTCGACTTGTGTCATTAAAGGTTAGTAAGATAGGGCAAGAGTTTTGCAGCTTTGAAGGAATAGTTCCTCAGGCTGAATGTTTGTCAGGGAATAATTGACCCTGTTTGTTTGTTTGTGGCAGTCGGCTTGTGTCATTAAGGTTAGTAAGTTCATGCACCAGTTGCTGTTGTATTCTATAAAGTGTGTTGTGATTAGCTTCGGCTTCATTGTGACTTTAGGTCATCGTGTTAGGCTAATTTTGTTTCAAATTGATGATAAATCGTTTTGAATCAAACGAGTCGAGACCAGGGCACATTATGTGCCCTGAGGCCTGAGGTGGTGGATAATGTTTAACCCTGAATATGATGTCAGACCCAAATAATGTTAGGCCATTGAATTCAGGCTTATAAAGTTAAGCCAATGAATGCACGTTCACGAAGATAGGTTGTTGAAGTTGTGTCATGAAGTAGGTCATTTGAGGGTGATGTCAGACCACTTGAGTAGCCTGATGCTAGGCCACTTGGGGCCGATGTTAAGCCATTTGAGGCCGAGGTTAGGACACTTGAGGCCGAGGTTAAGCCATTAGAGGCTCATGTTAGGCCACTTGGGGCCGAGGTTAAGTCGTTCTAGGCTGATGTTAGGCCACTTGGGGCCGATGTTAAGCCGTTTGAGGCTGATGTCAGGCCACTTGGGGGGCCGAGGTTAGGTCATTTGAGGCTGATGTTAGGCCATTTGGGGCCGAAGTTAAGCCATTCAAGGTTGACGCTAGGCCACTTGGGGCCGAAGTTAAGCCGTTTGAGGCAGACGTTAGGCCACTTGGGCCAAGGTTAAGTCGTTTGAGGTTGATGTTAAGCTGTTTTAGGCTGATGTTAGGCTATTTGAGGTCGAGGTTAAGCCATTCGAGGCTAACGTTGGGCCACTTGGGGACGAAGTTAAGTCGCTTGAGGCTCACGTTAGGCCACTTGGGGCCAAGGTTAAGTCATTTGAGGTTGTCGTTAGGCCACTTGGGGCCGAGGTTAAGCCATTTGAGGCTGATGTTAGGCAACTTGGGGCCGAGCTTAAGCCATTTGAGGCTGATGTTTTGACGTCGCAGGTGTTTAGTTGATTATTCGAGGCCTACGATAAGACATCAATGTTGTTTGACTTTAAGACAATCGTGTCGTCATAGTTGTCAAAAGCGGTGTCGTTTAAAGCAGGGTTAAGACCATATAAGGAACGTTCAGGCCTTGTTAGGCCATATTGGGTTGTGTCAAGCCGTGTTCAAGCTACAGTTAGGCCGTACCAGGCCCGTATGAGATGTGTACAAGCTGTACCAGCCATATGAGGCCTTATTCAGGTCAAGGCTAATATTTTGTGAGACGATTTTGGGATATTGACTCAGGTCATTTGCGACTGCTAGGTCATGTTGGGTCAGGTTATAATGTATAGCACATTGTATGTTTGACATGCTTAGAGGGAGTAGATAGCGTTCGGCCACGACTATGAATTTGCAAGGTCGAAAGATGCGACATACATCGAAGGAAAAACAAAGAACTTCGGTATAGGAGAATGCACAATGACCTTCAACAATTTTGGAGCACCTATGGAACCTTAATCACTAAATTGTACTTTTTTGTCAATTTAGTATTTTTAATGTGATGAAATGTGTTCTTTTATTTGAAAAATAAAATAAAAATAAATTAAAAAAAAAAAAAAAAAAAAAAAAAAAAAGAAAAAAACAACCTATGGGGTCCGGGCGTGTCCAATAACTTGAGTGATAGAGAGAGGTTGTTTTTTAATTAAGTAGTGTTGAGGCGACATTACTTTTTGCTATAACACGAGCCCTATGGCTCATGGGCACCTAGTGCTCTAAGCATTAAGATGTCACTCTTTTCACTATGATAGGACAATTATGATATCCACATTTATTCATTCCAAAAATTTCGCCTACTACATACGAATAACTAAAAACAAACCTTCAAACTTTTTAAATGCAAATGTACTTAGAACCTAGAACAAGTCTTGCGCGATTCACCTACCCTCTTTCGCACGCAATTTATGTATGATAACTCATTTACCTAAAGTTTAAGCAGTCCTTTATGATAGCATCTAATTCGATCCGCAAACACGCACACACTTGCAACAAACAAGTAAAAAGTCACAAAATCAACCTTCACACCACTACATATATCTAACTCTACTAGTAAATTTTTCTTCAACTAACGTAGTTCTAACGAGCTAGACCTAACACAAAATTTGCTGTGATTCACCTAACGCAATTTCGTGACATTTTCTCAACACATTTCAAGTTTAACCAGTCCCTGGTGATCATGTAGAACATTTTACCTAATCTAATTAACACTAAACGGTAAATTAAGCTCACCTGCGAACAGGCCGCTATATAACCGGCCCCAACCTTCTTGCTGAACAACCTAACACAATTAAATTAAAAAACAGTTAATAGACAATTAATTAATTAACTTCGAAAACATAATTAAATTAAAAAAGTAACGAAGTACCTGTAACATCTGTTCAACAGTCCCCGCCTTATTCTTCCGTTTCTTCGGATCCCTATCAGTTTGCTGACGTGTATTAAAGCGTCTGACATGTTTAATTAGAGAGAGATAGAGTGTTTGTTTGTATGTGTTTTTGAAAGAGAGAGAGAGAATCAGAGAAAGGAGGTTGAAATTGGTACGAAATGATACTACATTTTTGGAAGAATTTGAGGGCCCGTTTGGTTTGAAAAAGGATTTGGAATGGATTTAGGTGATGTTTGGTTCATGCTTTTGAGGGATAATCAACAAAAGAAAACATAAAACCTTCGTTTGGTGGAGTAAAATTAATGGAATGATAGTGACTGACACAGCTTTTTCATTCTCACCATTCAAATGAAACCGTGGGCCCATTTTATTTTCCTCCACACGTTTAATTTTTTTATTATAATCTAATATTTAAATACAATATAAAATTAATAAATTATATATAATAATATATATAATAATATATTTTCTCTCTCCTACTTTTTCCCCAAACCTTTCTCAAATCTTCCAAACCTTTCCCAAATCCAAATCCAATTTCAATCCCACTTGCGAACCAAACGCACCCTTAGATTGTTTAGAATCAAAGAAAAGGAGAAAAAATTAATATTTTATTAAAAAAAATTATTTTAATAGTTGATAAATAATTTATTAGAAAAAAAAAATGGGATAGTTTTATTTTTTAATAATTAATTTATGTATAAATTGTGAGTAAAGATTAAGCATCAACCTAACATCACCTAAATGTATGGCCCATTATATGTTTTTATTTGCAAAAGACATCATATTAGCTAAGGGAATCAATCTATCATTTTTGGGCCCACATCAATTCTCAAAAGCTTGAACCAAACAATTAAACTTTGGAATGAAACAATTCCTTGAATCCTAAAGGTATAAACCAAACGTGCCCTGAGTTTGACTGTTATGCTATTTTGGCTTAGATACATTTTGGTCAGTTAAGTTTTGAAAGTATTTGTTGTGTTATCCAATTTACTTTTTGGTATGTGGAAATAAAAGTTGTAACGGAATAAGTTATTAAATGCGATGTCAAATAGTTGTTTGTTTTAAGTTTTGGAATGAATTGCTCGTTACTTGATTCATTTTATTACGTCCGTAACTACTATTTTCATTCCTCTACCACCTCCTACTTGTTTAATGGTATTAATAGATTTTGTGGTCTTGACGAGGAGTCCCGAGATCATTGTTTTCTCTCATGCTCGAAAGTTAAAACTTATTTGACTAAAAATTTTGGAGTTGGTGGAGGACTCATACGTTGTATAACCCGACCCTGATGGATATTCTAAAAGTAAATGTTGGTATCTTTAAAAATAAATGGGTTTCAATGGCATTTCATGCGGTTTGCTTAACGTTTATATGGCTAGTATGGAATTGAAGAAATAAAATTATTCATGCGACGACAGGTAACGAGGCGTCTTCAATCAGCACGAGGATATTTTCCCTTCAGTTCAAAGGATGTCTTTTGTTTGGACTTCAAATCCTGCCTTCAAAATTCATTTCTCATGGAACCATTGGATCTCGAGCCTGATGAATTTGTTACTTCATAGTTTTTGTTATGTATGATCTTTGGTGTATTTTTAGGCTACTGACAGTGGTGACCCAGGTCATCCCCTGCCATATCAGCTTTCTCTCTCCGGTGACCAGACATGACCAAGTTGCCACAGTCGATGACAGAGTTTTTTTTTTTTTTTTTTTTTTAATTCAAACATTTTAAACAACAAATTTAAAAATATAAAAACGTAAACATTCAAATTTAAAAACACAACGTACGAAATGAAAACGTTGCATAAACTTCTTGGAATAAAAATAGTACATAGATTTAAAACATTACATAAACACAAAATAAACATTACATAAACTACGATACGTAATTAATCCAAGTGATCCCAAGTTTGAGAGTTTTCTGAGCGATAACCATCGTCGTAAGCAAAGTAGTTCGCAAACCTGCTCTCTTCGTACTGTCGTTCCAAAGTGTTAAACTCCTGCTCCCTACGATAACGCTCGCTTGCAGTGGCGACCAAGTTAATTTTTTTTTATTCAAAGATTTTAAATATATATATATATATATATATATATATATATATATATATATATATATATATATATATATATATATATATATATATATATATATCACACACGTGTACATGCATGCAAACACTCCTTAATTCTAAAAACGTGTACATGCATGCAAATACGTGTTGTACATGCATGCAAAGCTCAAATACGTGTACATGCATCTTACTAACAAGGCTCTTTCTATTACTGAATCTCAACAAGGGAGCATGCATCTAACCCATTGCAACAGAAAATACCTTATATCCTATACAAATTAGCTAGTATAGTACTGTAGCTTAGTAGTATATTTTACTAGATCACAAATACATCCAAAACAAACCTAAACAAGTATACTTGTTTCATCATCTACTCCTAGATACCGTTGCTGTAACACCCGTTTCCCAGATACAAATAGGCCCCACCTAAGATGAAATTGACTAAGGACTTAACGTGATTGGTTAGTTAACGAATGTTTCGTTATAGTCAAACCCGAAAGTCAATTAATGGTCAATGAATGTATTGTATAGTTATGGAAATTATTATGTGGCACAAATAGAAAGGAATAGACCTAAGGGACTAAAGTTGTAATAGACCAAATGTGTTTTAAGGTGTAGTGTGGCCAAAGTAAAAGAAAATAGACTTAAGGGACAATATGTGCCCCATGGCCAAACTTCTCTACCTAACTAGATAAATATCTAGTTGTGTGGAGAGTTCTAGTGAATTCCACCATTTTATTTAGGTGTGTTTGTGAATGTCGGTTCAAGAGAGGAAGGAGGGAGAGAAACTAAGTTTGATGATTAACTTATGAAGAGTCTATGTGTTCCAATCAAAGGTTAAGATCATAAGCAACAATAACCCACAAGTAAGTAACTCTAATCTTGAGTTTATGATGATTATAAGGTTATGGTTTATGAGAATAGTAGGAACCCATCATATGATCAAGGTAAGATCATATGATGATAGGAGGGAAGTTGGATAAGTTTAATGGGTTATGTCAACCCTTGTTTATGGTATTGATTTAATGTGTTGTTAGGATTGATGATGATAGTGATGAGGATGGGGATGATGATGATGGTGATTATATAGATGATATCTTAGCTTGGACTCAAGGTAAGTAAACCGGTTGTAAAATAATGTTATAATGATTTCTCTATATTATGTGTTTTTCATATTTGTTATGTTATGGTTAATGAATGGTTTGGATATATGTGTTATAGTGAAAGTGAGTATAGGGCTAGTTTGATGTGTTAATTAAGAGGGATTAGGATAAAGAGAGTTGATGCTTTGATGTGCCAAGGTATGTGTTAATGGTGAATGATTATGATGGTTTAATGGTTAAGATGCATAATGTGTGATTGATTTATGATATTATGTTATATCCGCTTTACTTACTAAGCATTCGTACTTACGATTTAAGTGTCCCATGTTTTGTAGGTTCTTGTATAATGGAGATGTTATGGCTTGGATTATGGATCAAGGATTGGTTATGCGTATGTTAGAAGGCTTGGGCAAGAAAGTAGAGCTAGGTAGAATACCGAGCTCGAGTCAAGGTTGTACCCCCGAGAGTCTTTTTATGATTTGTATAGTGTGTGTAAAGGTCATTGTAATGCTTTGGTGGTCAAATGGTGTGTCAAAGTGTGTTTAATGTGTGATAGTCAAAGTAAAAGGGGTGTTTGGCATAAGCGTGAAAATACCCATTTTGGAATGTAAACGGGTCATGTGTCTATGGAATAAGTGTAATATGTCAAGTTAATAATTTTGGTTAAGTTTGAGGTGATGTGGAAGTCGTATGTGTCTTATGTAATGAAATGGGTCAAAACGGGTTTTGGTGCAAAACCCATGATTGTGTAAAGTACTTTTCCGAGAGTCAAATGGTAAATGTTTTCACATGAAAATGAGCTTATTGATATATTAAGTAAATCTGGAAGGTTTGTTGAAATATCGAGTTTGGAAGGTCGGGTTTTCAAGTACGGGACTTGAAAATGACTCCGGGAGGTCAGAAGCCTCCAACCGATCGGTTGGAGGGCTCTGCCGATCGGTTGGAGGGCTTTCGGCAGATTTCGACAATCTTTGAAAAATCATATCTTTTAAACCGTAAGTCTTCAAGGGTCATGCCACTCGGCGTTTCGAAGGTAATTGAGTCTAGTTTCATTTAAAAATAGTCTCAAGGTCTGAAAGTTTATAGATTTTTGTCAATGGTCAAAAGAGTAACAGAAGGTATGTAAAATTAAGTCGTTTCCGCTCAAAAAGTTTTAATTTTTGGTCTAATCGGGCACGGGGTGTAACAACTTGGTATCAGAGCTTCGGTTTAAGTGAATTAGGTTTCCACTTTAGGTTTCCTAGACTTAAACCACTAGTAGATGCGTTGGATGTAAGATTAAGTAATGCGGACAAATATTTGTTTAAGTTATAGGAAGTGATTGCTAAGTTACGAGATGGATCATGTGATTGCTATATGAGTTTAATGATGATAAATTATGAATGTGTTTTATGTGCTATCGTGTATGTGATATATGTCCGTGGAAGACTTGATGTGTTTAAGTGATAGGATTACCGTGCACCTCGGGTAGTGTCGGTGATTGTTATGTGATTATGTGAATGTGTATTATAGAAGTAATAGAAAGATGTGTATAGAAAGGATAAGTGGTATGCTTGTTATAGAAAGGCGAAAATAGAATGTCGTTATAGTGAGGAGTTATAGATGGAAATGAGATGATATATGAGGATGTGTACGTGACTAGGATTTAGATGTTTAGGTAAAGCGAATTGTTGAAATGTGTAATTACAAGATATTAAAGAAATGTATGAGTAATGAATGATAAATGAAATAGATATTGCATAGATTGGAAAAGTGAAGTAGCAAGTACCTCAGTAATAATAGACAAATGGTATAACTTAGGCATGTTTAATGGTTTTAAATTATAAATTAACTATAGACTAATGAAACGTAAGTGGTTAGTAATGTTTATCTTTTGTGGAAAGAATGATGAATGTAGACCTTACGTATATATGAGATTAAGTATGTACTAATGTGCTTGATGTTTATGTATAAGGTGCTATTTCGTCATAGGCAAGGTGACTTATGAATGCGTGATATAACGTGATATATAGAAGAATGTAATGCAAGGGAACCCAAATTAGACGAGTCATTGGAATTATGATAGGTAAACATAAAAATGATGTACATATGTAAAATGGAATAAGAGGTTACTCTTAGGTTGATGAGAAAACGATAAATGTAATATATAAAAGTATGAAATAGACGAGTATTATATAGATTTTGGCAAAGTAATGAAAAATGATAGGTGGGCGTTTGAAAGTGTGTAATGTAAAGAGAAGAGAAAGCAGAAGAGTGTTAGTCTAAGAAATGCTTATGAATAATTAGTGAAACATAGAATTAGTGAGTCAGACGCGATCGATTGGTGATGACACGTAGTGAAGGGTTTGACGAATGAAAGAAATGAGTTCATGTTGAATTAAAGATGTGGAAATAAAAAGATTATCTTACGTCTCAATAGGGATTGGTGATCGTTTAATAATGATATAAAAGATAGGTTCATGAATTATAAAGGTGTTCTAAGCATATGTTTAAGTTACCGATGGTTTATATGAAATGTACTATATGACTTAAGACGATAAGAGACACATATGTTTTATGGTAAGGAGGTGTATGTGATGTAAATCCATGGCGGGCTTGATGAGTGTAAGTAATGATATCAACGTATTGGTGATGATATAAGATTGTGTATTATAGAAGGATAATAATAGTAAGATGTGAAAAGGAATAGTAAATGGTATTAGAGATGGGTTAGTAAGTAACTTAAGGTATTAACGCTTAAATAATGGATCGTAGTGATGAAAAGTGTGCTAAAATATAATGTGTAATGATAAGATGGAATTAACACGCTAATTGTTAAGGGTTTGTTGACATGAAGAAAATGAATGAGATTAAGTAATGACGCTTTAAGTGTGGATCGTAATGATATTAAGCGTACTAAGGTATAGCGTGAAAAGACAAGATGAAACTAATGAATTAATGATTAAGTGTTTAATGACTTGAAGGTTAAAGAATGAGGTTAGGGAATGATGGCATGAAATGTGACCAACATATGGTCTCATTATATTTAGTGACTAAAGACTAATGTTAAAGTGGTATAGAGACGGGGTAACGGTAAGGTAAAGTACTTGAGGTTTAAGTGTGAACGTGAAGTTGTGATAAAGTGTGTTGGTATATAAAGGATGGAAATTAAACGAAAAAGTTTGAATGCTAAAAGTTAAATGCGATAAGTTAAGAATGTAAATGAGAATGAGATGAGTATGTATGAGGATTGAGTATGTACATGAATGTGTAATAATGATAACGATGTTATGGTGTGTGGTAATGAAAGTGAGAATGACTTGACGTATTTGTTGCTAAATATCTAATAATATAAAAGTTATAGAATGGGATTAAAGTAAGATGATATGTAAAAGATGAGATAGAACGATGTTGTTTGAGATGCAAAGATAATTAAAGAGATGAGTTAAGGTGTAAGAATGAAAACGTGATAAGTTAAGCGTAATGATGTGTTGTGAAAATTAAACGAGATAAGAATGTGTAAACGACTTAAAATGTGTAAGAAGAATGAATGATGCTAATGAAGGAATGAAATTAACCTATGTAAGGTTTAATGCGGAGAAAGTTGGATAGGCTAAAGGGTAAAGTAAGGATGTGAAAATGATTAATGTGGATTAAGAATGTAGGATGAGTAAAACACATGAATAATGTTTAAATATGAAAAACGGGCTTCGTATGCCCTATGATACGTAGTTAAACTAATTAAATGGATAAGATAATGTGTGTGCGTTAAAACGTTACGGACTTGGATCCAATGTTAAAATGTGAAAGGTTAAAGATGGTATCCTTCGGGATGAATGTTAACGTATCCTTCGGGATGAATGTTAAAGTATCCTTCGGGATGAATGTTAAAGATCCTTCGGGATGAAAAGTATTGCCTTCACCGGCAAGGGGTTGCCTACATCCATGGCACATAAAAATATCCCCATAATGAATGTGATAATGTTATGGATCCAAGTCTAAGGTGGTGTTTGTTTATTAAGAGGGTCTGAATCTGAATCTGAACCGCACGTCTGAATCTGAATCTGATGCGTAAATGTCTGAATCTGAACGCATCTGAACGGAAAAAAAAACTCATGTTTGAACGGAAAAAAAATTTTTTTTGTTATTTTTGTGTCAACAAGAGGCATTCAGACGCGTTAAGACACCCCTCTCACGTCTTGACCATTAAGATCTAACTGCATCTGAACGCGTCTGAACGAAAAAAAAAAAACAAACGGTCTAAACGACCAAATGTCTGACCGATTCAGACATTTTGGTCATTCAGAGGCTGTTAAGAGGTAAAAAGAAAAAAACAAACGCACCCTAAGAAAGGTAAAAGGTAATGTAATAAAATGAATGAGAGGTTGAAAGTTAAGTGAGTAATATGAGTAGTAGTGTTATGTCGTAAGTATATAACCATGAGTTTATGTTTCTTGATTTATGTGACAAATCGTAATTTCAGGTCCTTTTTCAAACTTCAAAATTTCACTATTCATCTCGGGAATTTACTATTCACAGATTACTATTCATCATTTTACTATTCATCATTTTTTAAGTCAGTTTGCAAATTTGAAACGTTATCAAAAATTTTACTATTCATGAAACACTATTCATTCCCGGAGGGAAATCACTATTCATGGAACATCACTTAGGACACATCATATAGACTAGAGTTAGTCTTCATATCGTCGGTAACATCATCTTCATATTAGGTCATCCACGGGCTTGCATAATTTTAATCCACATATAACTTTTACCTAAACCGACATGAATTTTAGAATAGATTCCAAATACACCAGTATCTTGCTCCTGCTCCAGTTCACAATTTTAAACTCTAAAACAATTTCCTTTTCTTAAATTACTCACGGTTGTCAATTCAACAAACTATATTCGTTGTTCAAAATTTAACACTCGGTATACCCAATTCTCTCAACGATTATTTCTAACATACTTTTATACTTCCAAAGAGATTACAAAAGTTCCAAAAATATTTCCTGACGCTTAAAGTAATTTCTTTATATCTTACGTTTAAATACGTATAACTTTCGTTAATCACCGAAACAACAACCAATACCTATTTTTAACACCCAATACATACAACACATACACTTTTGTATCAAAACTACACATCTAAACCCAATTTTTACCCATTGCCGCCCCTTTTTATCTTTCAAATAATAGATTAGACAAAAATGGTATCAAGTATTTATTAGCCAACAAATGGCCACAAAACATGGAGCCACCATCCAAATGGAGGCTTGACCTCCCTTTTTGTCCCCCCTAATATCCCATTCGGCCCCCTCCTCCTAGCTAAAATGATGAGTTTGACTACACTATTAAGGGTTTGAATTCTTCTAGTATAAATACCAACTAACTAGTCTCATTTTTACTTCCATTAGTCCAAGTAAAGAAAGAAAAATATATCCCTACCCATTCTATACATACAATTCGACCCACTTTTGGAGCCAAGGAGAGGAGGAACTTTGTTGTGGTTAAAATCAAGCTTAATTAGGGCATTCTAGCAAGGATTTGGAACACAAATCTTGGGGTTAATCATGTGTTTTATAGCTCTCATTTCACTAATTACTTTTGTTGCGAGTAACTTTCCGAGCCTCAATTCCGTACACTTTCCTTTTGTCATCATATCAGTTATACTAGGTGAGTTCATGGCCCCTATTTTACTTGTTTTGAAATACTTTGGGGGAGAATACATGCTCGTTTTTATCTAAATGCAATACTTGTTTTACTTGAATATGCTACTTGTTTACTCAAACCATTATTTGCTTTACTTATGAATTTGTTGTTTACTTGAATGCGTTATGTGTTCACATGTTACATACTTGATTCTTTTTACTCATGGACACAAGAACTTTGAACGATTATTCATACATGACCGAATGAACGGGTCACCCGACCGAATGAACTGGTCACCTGACCGAATGTACTGGTAATACGACCGAATGGATTGGTCACTTGTCCAAATGAATTGGTCACGTAATTGAATGTACTGTTCAACCAACTTTAACTCTTGTGGTCTATATATATATATATATATATATATATATATATATATATATATATATATATATATATATATATATATATTACTTTTGTTTACCTAAACCAAAACTTATTTGTCAATAGGTTGTAAACACACAGGTTGCAAGTCTTGTATGGATCGGACTTGGGACTAAGTGGATTTACAATGCCTTTGCTGGGAAATCTTTATTCAAATGCTTTACATTTTAAACTAAACTCTATGAACTCACCAACCTCGTGTTGACACATTTTAGCATGTATTTTCAGGTTCTTAAAGTGTCAACTCACCTTTGGCGGCTTTTGGCATGGCATGGCATGGTTATAGGATCAAGATACTCTGATATTCATTTGGGGACCAATTTATTTCTTTTATGGGCCTATATTTCCGCATTTCATTGAACGATGTAAAACAAAGTACTTTTGAGTATGAAAATTTCTTTTAAACGGATACGGTAAATCCATTCTCTTTACTCTGTGTTATGGTACCAATTTAGTAGCACCCCAGCGACATGTATGCTTCCGCTGGACCCGATTTTGGGGTGTTACAGATTGGTATCAGAGCCTTGGTTATAGAGAACTGGGTAATTTTAAAACCTAGACTATAACTACTTTTACGAAAACTTAACCCTATGACCGCCACGTACCTGCCTGCCAAGCTGATGCCTCATTTGTGGTTTGTTGCTGACATATTTGATGAGATTTGTGTCTTATTATCGGGTCAATTATACCCACTTATTCTCGTTGATTACTATAATTTTCTTCCATATAAGTATGCTTACATATCGTACACGTCACAACGTTACGCCTTTTCCTTACGTAATCTCATCATCCGACCTCGAGTTTGGTCACTTGCCTTAGTCTTCCAAAATATCCTTTAAATGTGAGGGACATATTATTAGTATAACTGAGCTGAGTATTTCAAAATTCATTGAACCTCGGTGGAATATAGACTGGTCACCTATATCCGGCCAGGGACAGTAGCGCATAGCCTGATCACATATGTCCGACTCAGAGGTGAATTTTGCAATACTGAGAGTAGTTATAATAGAATTATGTCCAGGTTGATTCTCTACTCGATTTCTAAAGGATAGACGATACACCTCAAACTTCTGACAATCCCTTTAAGATATTCTTACCCAATCAGATATACGCACGCTCTACCATCCTCAGACCAACGAACATTGAAGAGAACTATCCAAACACTATAGGACGTGCTCAGCGCCGTATAATCAACTTTGAATTATTTAAAGTAATCTTTTGACATTGACAAATTTCACCTTCAACAATAGCCATCACACGAATATAAAGACTGCACCCTTTGAGGCACCCTATGGTCGAAGTACCAATCACCTATTGACAGACCGAAATCGGAAAAGCCCAACTCACTAGTCTAGGACTTAATTGTGAAGCAACAAAGGAAAATCATACAGGTCAAGAATCAGTTACAAGCGACAAGAGAACAATAGAAAAGTTAGGTCGGTACATGACGCAAATCATTGGAATTAGGTGTCCCTAAGCCGCGAACCGTTAGGATTCGAGTTGGAGAACGAGTTAATATACAATTTTGGAAACGCGGGAAATTGAACCCTAGGAATATTGGACCATTTAAAATTCTAGCTAGAATCGGCCGACTAGCATACAGACTTGAGCTTCCGTCAGAGCTCAGCAGCGTACATAACACATTTCACGTTCCAAATCTCAAGAAGTGTCTTTCAGATGAATCACTCGTAATTCCATTAGAAGAAATTCAACTCGACGATAAGCTCAATTTCGTAGAGGAACCAGCAGAAATCATGGACCGTGAGGTCAAACAGTTGAAGCACAGTCGAATTCCTATCGTGAAAGTTCGCTGGAATTCTCGAAGAGGTCCCGAGTTTACTTGGGAGCGGGAAGACCAGATGCGACTCAAATATCCACATCCTTTCACCAATACCACTCCAGAGACCAACACTAACTGAATTCAGGGACTGAATTACTTTTAAGGTGGAAGACTGTGACAAATCGTAATTTCAGGTCCTTTTTCAAACTTCAAAATTTTAATATTCATCTCGGGAATTTACTATTCATCATCTTACTATTCATCGTTTTTGAAGTCAGTTTGCAACTTTGAAACGTTACAAAAAAATTTACTATTCATGAAACACTATTCATTCCCGGAGGGAAATCACTATTCATGGAACATCATTTAGGATACATCATATAGACTAGAGTTATTCTTCATATCATCGGTAACATCATCTTCATATTAGGTCATCTACGGGCTTGCATAATTATCAATATATTAAAACGTCAGGAGAGGTGCTACAGTAAAAACGTTGCTACAGTACTTTGTACAGTACTTGCTACAGTACTGTAGCTACAATACTCTTTTTTTTTTTTACTTGCTAATTCCAGTTAGTCCATGAACTGCAGGCCCACATCAAACAAATATCATCACAACAACATCGAACAAATATCATCACAAACCACTATACAAAAAATAAAGTTAATCCCGTTAATGCGCAGTACAACAATGAAAAAGTAAAAAGGAATAAGGTTTTGATAACAACATATCAATCAATCTGTCTCTCCACTATTCCCATTGTCTCCATATATTTGCCTGCACATCAAAAAGTATCAGGAAACTTCCATCAAAATATCTATTGACTTCAAGCAGCAAGATCTCATCTACATAGTAACAGCATACAAAAGTTAGTAAATTAGACTATGCATACAAAAAAATTCAACGCATGAAAAATAAATAAATTTGTAAGATCTAACAAAAAAAAAGAAAAAAGAGTCGGGTTGTTAGAAAACAAAAATATCATATTTACCAAACAAACAAAAACATCATATTCCTAAAAAAATACTTTAAAAAAAATTCAGATTTCTAATAATAGAAATTATTAAAAATTAGGGTTTTAAATAAATTAAAGAAAAATGTAAAAGAGGGCGCGTGGGGTAGGTTTACCGAAAGAGAAAGCGGAGTGGGTGGGTGTTGGTGGTTCGGTGTTGATGACAATGGCGGTGGTGGCGCGTGATGGTGGTTGTTGTGGGAGCCGAGGGCTCAACATCTCCAGAAACACTAAAGATAAGCCGATCTATCGAATCGGCAAATAAAATTGCCAGCCGGAAAATATTCCGGTGGCCGGAATTTGACCGGCGGTGGTTGGTGGCTGGATGGTAGAACTCGCCGGCGAGGAAGAGAGATAGAAGAGAATTAGTGTGTGTGTGGTGGAATGAAATAAAAATATTATTTTAGGGGTTTATATATTTTTAGGGAGGGACTAAATGTGTAAATACGGAGGGGGTATTCTTGCAATCTTGGCAATACTTTTCACGAAAACGGTTCGGGCCTCATTCGACATACCAAACGGACTCAAAAAATTATGAAACTTGCGCCATTGTTCACGAAATAATTTTTACAATAAAAACGAGTATAAATTTGCAATATTTTCAAAAATCAATATTTTTGACAAATACGCTACGTTTCGTGTTGCAGATAGTTTATGCAACAAAAATACGACAAAACACGTATAGCACAAAAATTATAAGCAACACACCCGCAGCAACGCGCGGGCTGCCCAGCTCGTTTTAATTCACATATAACTTTTACCTAAACCGACATGAATTTTAGAATAGATTCCAAATACACTAGGACTAGGTTATATTTAGTCCACAACGCTCCAGTATCTTGCTCCTGCTCCAGTTCATAATTTTAAACTCTAAAAGAATTTCCTTTTCTTAAATTACTCACGGTTGTCAATTCAATTCGTTGTTCAAAATTTAACACCCTGTATACCCAATTCTCTCAACGATTATTTCTAACGTACTTTATACTTCCAAAGAGATTACAAAAGTCCCAAAAATATTTTCTAATGCCTAAAGTAATTTCTTTATATCTTACGTTTAAATACGTATAACTTTCGTTAATCACCGAAACAACAACCAATACCTATTTTTAACACCCAATACATACAACACATACACTTTTGTATCAAAACTACACATCTAAACCCAATTTTTACCCATTTCCACCCCTTTTTATCTTGCAAATAATAGATTAGGCAAAAATGATACCAAGTATTTATTAGCCAACAAATGGCCACAAAACATGGAGCCACCATTCAAATGGAGGCTTGACCTCCCTTTTTGTCCCCCCTAATACCTCATTCAGCCCCCTCCTCCTAGCTAAAATGATGAGTTTGACTACACTATTAAGGGTTTGAATTCTTCTAGTGTAAATACCAACTAACTAGTCTCATTTTTACTTCTATTAGTCCAAGTAAAGAAAGAAAAATATATCCCTACCCATTCTATACATACAATTCGACCCACTTTTGGAGCCCAGGAGAGGAGGAACTTTGTTGTGGTTAAAATCAAGCTTAATTAGGGCATTCTAGCAAGGATTTAGAACACAAATCTTGGGGTTAATCAAGTATTTTATAGCTCTCATTTCACTAATTACTTTTGTTGCGAGTAGCTTTTCGAGCCTCAATTCCATACACTTTTCTTTTGTCATCATATCAGTTATACCAGGTGAGTTCATAGCCCCTATTTTACTTGTTTTGAAATACTTTTGGGGGAGAATACATGCTCGTTTTTATCTAAATGCAATACTTGTTTTACTTGAATATGCTACTTGTTTACTCAAACCATTACTTGCTTTACTTATGAATTTATTGTTTACTCGAATGCGTTATATATTCACATGTTACATACTTAATTCTTTTTACTCATGGACACAAGCACTTTGAACGATTAGTCATACATGACCGAATGAACGGGTCACCCGACTGAATGAACTGGTCACCTGACCGAATGTACTGGTAATACGACAGAATGGATTGGTCACTTGACCGAATGAATTGGCCACGTAACCGAATGTACTGTTCAACCAACTTTAACTCTTGTGGTCTATATATATATATATTACTTTTGTTTACCTAAACCAAATCTTATTTGGCAGTGGGTTGTAAACACACAGGTTGCAAGTCTTGTATGGGTGGGACTTGGGACTGAGTGGATTTACAATGCCTTTGCTGGGAAATCTTTATTCAAATGATTTACATTTTAAACTAAACTCTATGAACTCACCAACCTCGTGTTGACACATTTTAGCATGTATTTTCAGGTTCTTAAAGTGTCAGCTCACCTTTGGCGGCTTTTGGCATGACATAGCATGGTTATAGGATCAAGATACTCTGATATTCATTTGGGGACCAATTTATTTCTTTTATGGGCCTATATTTCCGCATCTCATTGAACGATGTAAAACAAAGTACTTTTGAGTATAAAAATTTCTTTTAAACGGATACGGTAAATCCGTTCTCTTTACTCTGTGTTATGGTACCAATTTAGTAGCACCCCAGCGACATGTATGCTTCCGCTGGACCCGATTTTGAGGATGTTACAATTTACATCGATTGGGACGCCTCTCCATGTAAATGAGGAAGTATGAATGAGTGGAATTATGTGTTTCCGACATGGCACGAGTAGGGTTAGAGGAGTAGAAGGCGGAAGTCTAGAATTAGCCAAAATTTGTAAGGACTAAGATAGGAGGGTTAGGTTTATAGTACGACTTCTAGTTGAGACTTATGAAAAACCTACGTTTTAAGTGTTAAGTATAAGTTGAAGGAATTAAGGAATTGTAATGATGTTATAATACGCCTTGTGGCGCGGTACAAAATGTGAGTTTTGAAAGTAATTGAAGCTAATTGTCATGTGAAATGTGATGGCATAGGTTAAAGTATGACGTTATAAAGTCAAAGTATGGAATATTCCTATAAGATTTATAATAATAAACGAGAATGATATATAAATGTAAGTAGAAGAAATGAGGTGTTTGAAGAGAATGTTAAAAGAATGGTTAAGTAGTAATGATAGAATGAGAAGGTATTGGTCAAGTGCATTTATATAAAATCAAATTAGTATGATTTCCTTAAGTAACATGTATCCAATAACGGAAAATTTAGAACAAAGCAAGTGAGATGGTGATGTAATGTTAAATGAACGGTTTTGAACGGTGACTAGTTATTGTATGTATGTCTCGGATGATGTAAGGGTGGGAGTAAGGGTTGTATGGTTATAGAAGTAAATGGAAAGTAATGTGGATTAATGATTATGTTATAGTATGCTTAGAATTACAGGATCACTTATATCGTTGCAATTAAATGGACTAAGAACCGGAAGTGCTAGGATTGAGGGTATTATGTGATTAAGTTTTGGTTAGTAATAGACGATAGATTTCGGGGACGAAATCTAAATAAGGGGGGTTGTAACACCCCCGTTTTCGATATTCGCAGCGGAAATATAAGTTGGGGTTTTACTTCATGTATCACAATCATGAGAATAGAAAACGACTCGAAAAGAGACGTTTTAAACAAAATTGTTATCATTCATTATTTAAATCAGAGTACATATTGTTGGTTTTATATATCTTGACATTCAAATAAATAAATAAACATCAAAGCACGTACATAGCGGAAGCAAGGATCATATTAACATGTATAAAGTAATACCAAAACATAAAGGAAACGTACATTGATCTTAGCTAAACAAAGATCAAAACTTCTCTTTTCTTCACTTGAACAATCAAACGGATTAACGTGGAACCCCTTACCTTTTTGTTCCACAATCCAAGATTAATATCTAAAGTAAGATATTAACGAGTTCTCGAACACACGTACTATTACTCGACTAACGAATGATGCTAGTGATTGAACACGGTTAACCAAACTAACTTTGTTAACAAGAAAGCAATATGGATCGATCCTACAAAGAGGATGTCGACCGGTTTTGAGAGCTAGGGAAGGAGAGAACAATTTTTAGGGTTATAGAATTACAAGGTACCCTTAAACCAATAACCCTTCAATTGTATTTATAGGCAAAACCTAGATAGGATATCTTGGAGCAAAAGCAAACCGAATGGGCTTGGAATACCCATAGGCCGATCGGCCTTAACCCTCCAAAGGGTTTTCCAGAACCTTCCAATCCTCTATTTTCACTAATAGTCCTTCCACTATTTACTTAACGACCGTTAGTCAATTCGGTTAATTACTTAACGTCCGTTATGTATCATTTCATGTCCAAATAATTAAAATACATAACTATTATATATATTAATTATTTACGTTAGTCATTCATACATAAAGTGTGCAATCCCTCGCTCCCGAGTTCGAATCTAGTCATACACGATAATATTTTTCCATTAAAACTCTAACAGCTCCCACTTGGAAATCTATTAAAAGTGTAATGACATTGGTTAGCGTCTAGCAACACGCCAATGCCCCCAGAACAACTCGGGTGGTGGTTCTCCTGGAAAAAACCATTCGATGATAAATCATCATAGGCATCCTTTTGTTTCTAATACCACATTAATAAAGATATGGATCTAAGTCATTCTTTATTAATAATTATGTTTCTCGTTGTTTATGATTAAATAAGATTACCAAATCTTCTGAACCATTCAGGGGAGATCTTGGGTGTGGCCACACAAACATCTTACCAATCCTACGAGGGCCCAGCAGTATTAAACTCCAAACAGTTTGAAGGAACAAATTCTTTCTTGACTACGAGCATAACACATGCACTTCGCAATGCTTCCCAAAACAATCCGTATAGCTACCAGTTACGTATATCGTTAAATTGAATCAAAGAAATGCACTACATGCATGACAGTTATCTGGCATCTCAAGTCTGAGGATAACTATATACTAATGATTTACTTGATGACAAGATCCATAAAGTAAACTCATGCGGCGGGATTAAGTCCTATACTCAAACAATTTGAATATCATGTGAAATTGGTATGACAACGCATCAATATACTTTCAAGTATATTATACCAATACTAAGATTTACCTTAATTTAATGATATTCCCATATCATTAACTGGCAACGGACAGTTTAGAATATATAAATATATTCAAGGATATAAACATGCAAATATAGGATATATTATTAAGAAAATGATGAACAAACATAACCATTACTTTTATTCCATTATAAATAATAACTGTTTTACAACATCCCATTATCCAAACACTAATCACAGATATGCATGAAACTATCAGCTAAACAAAGTCCTATGCCTTCAGAAAGTTCTTTAAGCTTTCTTCCAGGTAGAGCCTTCGTTAATGGATCTGCTAAGTTGTTATCTGTGTGAACTTTGAGTAATTCGATCTCGCCAATATCCACTTGTTCCCTAACATAGAGATATCGAATCGGGAAATGTCTGGTGCCCTTCATGATTCCAGGTTCATTGGCAAATGTAATTGCGGCTAAATTGTCACAATACATTTTTATAGGTCTTTCGATCGAGGGCATAACTCCAAGCCCTGAAACGAATTTCCTAATCCAGACTGCTTCCATTGCAGCTTCTGAGGCAGCAATATACTCACTTTCTGAAGTAGACATAGCAATAGTGCCCTGCTTCTTGCTCTTCCAATCCACCGCTCCACCATTGATGACAAAGACGTAACCCGTCTGAGACTTCGTATCATCTTTATCACACTTCCAGGATGCGTCACAGTAACCTGTAACACACAGCTCTACTTATGGATTTCCCCCATACACTAAAAACATATCCCTCGTTGATCTCAAATACTTGAGAATATGTTTCACTGCAATCCAGTGGAGTTCACCTGGATTTTGCTGATATCGACTGGTAATGTTCTAAGCAAACGCCACATCGGGCCTTGTACATCGCACCGCATACATAATAGATCCCATAGCCGAAGCATAAGGGATTCTCTTCATGCGTGCCACCTCTACAGGTGTTGAAGCACAAGCTTTGCTACTCAAGCCATGTTCTACTTGCATTGGCAAAAATCCCTTCTTGGAATTTTGCATACTGAATCTCTTCAGTATCTTGTCAATGTAAGCACTTTAACTTAAACCAATTAATCGCCTTGATCTATCCCTATAGATCTTGATTCCAAGAATGTATGTTGCTTCTCCTAGATCTTTCATGGAAAAACATTTCCCAAGATAGGCTTTCACCTTATTCAAACTTGGAATGTCTTTGCCCATGATCAATATGTCATCAATATATAGAACTAGGAAAATAACACCACTCCCACTGGCTTTGTGATATACACATGGCTCATCACGATTTTGAGTAAATCCAAACCTTTTGATCTCCTCATCAAATCTCTTATTCCATTGACGTGATGCTTGCTTCAATCCATAAATGGATCTTTAAAGTTTGCATACACGATTTGGAAACTTTGGATTCACAAACCCTTCAGGCTGCGCCATATAGATGTCTTCATCTAAACGACCGTTCAAGAAAGCGGTTTTGACATCCATTTGCCAAATCTCATAGTCATAGTATGCAGCTATGGCTATGAGAATCCTAATAGCCCTAATGTCAGCTACAGGAGAAAAGGTCTCCTCGTAGTCAATGCCATATGTTTGGGTAAAGCCTTTGGCTACCAAACGGGCCTTATAGGTGTGTACATTGCCATCCATGTCAGTCTTTTTCTTGAAGAGCCACTTACTCCCAACTACCTTGGCATTGGGAGGAAGGTCTACTTCAATCCAGACTTGATTGTCCTTCATGGATTGCATTTCCCCATTCATAGCAATCTGCCATTTTTCCTTTTCAGGATCATTCATGGCAGCTCTATAATTAGCAGGCTCTCCAAGGTCCCCTAATATAGTTTCCTCAACCTCCATGTTAAGACATAGACGTTCAGGTGCTTTCACAGTCCTTGCGGATCTGCGAATGGGAATCACTTCAACTTCAGGTGGAGGACCCAGACTATCCGGTTCCACAGGAAGTTCACCAGTGTTTTCAGAAGGTAATGTACCATCTTGATCATCTTCCAGATCATAGAGCCTCCCACTGAATTCTTGAGATATCAGATCCTTTTCAAGAAAGTCTGCATACCTAGCAGCAATTACCTTTTGTTCAGGTGGAAAGTAAAAATAGTAACCCATCATTTCCTTTGGGTATCCTACGAAGATACATTTTACAGATCTTTGTTGGAGTTTATCTGCTGAGTCACGTTTAACAAACGCCTCGCAACCCCAGACCTTAAGATAAGACAAGTTAGGCTTTTCTTAAACCATAACTCATAAGGTGTCTTATCTACCTTCTTAGTTGGAACCATGTTTAATATGCGAATCACAGATTCCAAGGCATAATCCCAAAAGGATAACGGCAGAGTAGTAAGATTAAACATAGATCGTACCATATCCAATAATGTACGATTTATTCTCTCAGATACACCATTTTGTTGTGGAGTATATGGAGATGTGAGATGCTGAACTATTCCATTCTCACTTAGATAATCTTTAAACTCCTGACTAAGGTATTCACCACCTCTATCGGATCGAAGAGCTTTAATCTTCTTTCCTAGTTGCAACTCTACTTCAGCTTTGACCACCTTGAATGTTTCAAACACCTCATGTTTATGTTTAAGAAAATAAACATAACCATAACGGCTGAAATCATCCATGAAAGTTAAGAAGTAGCTAGCACCTCTCTTTGACGTATGTCTAAGTGGTCCGCATACATCAGTATGTATTAAACCAACTAGATCATCAGCCTTTTCAATACGGTTATTAAAAGGTTTCTTGGTCATCTTCCCAGATATACAAGATTCACACTTATCAAATGACTCATCATTGATATCTTGCAAAAGCCCGTCACGTTGCAGCTTTTGCATGCGAGTCTTGCCAATGTGGGCAAGTCGACAATGCCAAAGATAAGACGAATCCAAGACATTCTTGACTCTCTTATTGTTGATGCTATACATCGAATTATAATCATTATGTTCATCCATATTGATTTCAAACACACCATTTACAGAAACAACATTAAAATAAAAAACATCATTTAATGAAACAGAAATTTTATTGCCAGAAATAGTATGATGAAATCCCATGTTCAATAAACAAGCAAAAGAAATAACACCTCTAACAATAGATGGTGAATAATGACAATTATTTAAATTCAGTATCAAGCCCGAAGGCAAAACTAATTCAAATGTTCCTATGGCTTCAACTACTGCTTGTGCTCCATTGCCCACTTGCAGAAATTGCTCCCCATAGGCTAGTCTCCTTTGCACTCTAAATCCCTGCAGCGTATTACAAATGTAAATACCGCATCCAGTATCATATACCCAGGAATTTAATTTTCGAGTTAATGAAAATAATTCAATCATAAAGAAATTACCTGAAGTACTGGCTTGCCCAGTCTCACCCTTCAGCTTTTTCGATCGCAACTCCTAAAGATAAAGAGGACAGTTCCTCTTCCAGTGTCCAGTCTCGTGGCAGTGATGACAACCATGATCCTTCTTATTGGGATTAGGCTTGTTCTTCTTAGGGGCATTCTTAGGTTCAAGCTGATAAGACATAACTTGTTTACCTTTATCAGTAGCTTTACCTTTCCCCTTATTCTGCGGTTTTGGTTTCTGAACCCTACCCCTTTGTATTGCTAGTACTTGTGGAGTAGGAGCCTTATCCTTGCCCGGTAGACCCTTTTCATAATCAATGAGCATTGCGAGTAATTCAGTTATAGTCTTCCCCGAGCAATGCATGTTGTAATTTTGAACAAAACCCTTAAAGTCCTTGTTAAGGGACATATTGATCAAGTTCACATAAACATTGTCGGCTAAGATATAGTCCATTGCATAGAGACGATCGATGTAATCTTTCATCTCTAACACATGATCTCGCACGGGTTTACCCTCACCTTGCCTACAGCTGTGGAATTTATCGATCAAATCATAAAGTTCAACTGCTGGAGGTACTTCATAGGTTTTCTGGAGTTCATCAAGCATATCCTTAGGAAAGTAGTTCTCAAATTGCTTTTGCAACTTGGGACTCATACTGTTTAGCATCAAGCATGCTACCTCGTTATGCATATCATACTCCTTTTGCCAGGCTGCTTTGTTTTCATCAGTATCATCATCAGCAGGCTGCGTTGGGCAAGGCTTAGTCAAATATTCAGATCGCTTGGTCACTCGCAGGACAATCCTCAAGGACCGATGCCAATCATTGAAATTTGGGCCAGTCAGTTTTTCCCTCTCAAAGTGAGCTTTGAAAGCGGAACTAGCAGAAGTGTTGTCGGGTTGAGCCATTTCTACAAAAAAAGTTCAAATATTAGTATTTTCAATAATACACTTTTCAAGAAAAGAAAACTACCCAGGCAATTATAAAATAACCATTTAATTTTCTTGAAAACTAGGATCCAACTTTCCATAGTTCCACCACATCAGTTGATCTGCTAGCAGTGGAAGTACAAAAGCTGGTAACTTGTCGTACAATAATCGCGAAACAATTTCCGACTCCTAAATTTATGGGAATTACATTTGCCAAACAATTTGCAATGTAAGCATGTTTCTTCCCATCTCATGCTTTAAGTCTCAAGGTCTCACTTATAACTTAATTAAGTCGTCTAATTTAGAAACATGTAAATTCACATAATTTTATTACACTCAGTTGATCTGCTGGCAATAAAAAAATGTAATTTACCTTGTCATTAATATCTGTGTCAAGGTCTCACTTACGCCAGATATTAATTCCAAGTGTCTCTTATAATTAGATAGCATGGACTTAAATTTTAGGGTATTTATTTTGATGTGATAATCAAAATATGTACAAAGATGCATGCACTCATCTTTGTATCATAAGTTTTCAAAACAATTTTTAATTACCAATTCGCTAAGAGTTAAATCAACAAAGTTTTAATTGAGGCGTCGAGTAACTTACAACTTTTGCCTTAAGATGCTTCGTACATATAATGGTGTACTTGGTAAGTCTAATTAGACGCACAGGCGAGCGGAGAGACAAAATGGTGTCTCTTTAAGGCCACAATTTAATGCGAAACCAACCTTATACCCACTTTATAGTTTGTCTAATTAGGTCCGCCGCTTCGACCATTTGTACAGTTGCATCAATCAATTAAAAGTTTATGATTCTAAGTCTTATAAAATTATGTAGTAAATTATTAAATTGCTAGTCTCGCCTGGGAGCAAATTACCGTGCGAAGCGAACCACTATCGGCACATAAGACTTGACAATAAATAATTTACCACATCAAGGTTTCATAGTTATTAAGTCCATTTATTTTTTATATAAAAAATTACCCTCTTTTTGCTTATAATTCAAGAACAATTTAAACAAAAAAGAACAAGTAATTTTAACAAAATAAATAAACTCAAATAACATATATAATCTTAACAATTAAATCATATAGCCACATGCAAACCTTATGATAAATCCTATTAATAATCTATATGTGTAATTTATTACGTATATATAATTAATAAAACTCCCATTGGTTTTCGAGCGCATTGTACCCAATGGACCACAGTCGCCAACTATTGGCCACGTAAGTTTTAATAATTAAATACCACATTGCACATAACTGATTCATTAATTAAATATATTAGGACTTCCCTAATTTTAGATCTATCTAAAACATGTAGCAAATAAACAAACCCTAATCCATGATTTCTTTGCATGAAAAAATCATGGATCAAACAGGAACGTAACCCTTTATTCAAATAATCGCATAAACACATGTTCCTAATTTAGGGTTACAAAACTAACTTTTTAATACAAGAGGGTCGAAACGCCCCCCCCCCCCCTAAATTATGGTTCGAATTTATTTTTAGATTTAGTATTAAAACCCTAATAAAAAATTCGACTGATAAACATGTAAATCCAAACAAGATTTGATTTTTTATTATGTGTTTCGATAATTACAATTACATGCTAAACGGCTCGTGATGCCACTTTTGGTTTTAGATATCTTGACATTCAAATAAATAAATAAACATCAAAGCACGTACATAGCGGAAGCAAGGATCATATTAACATGTATAAAGTAATACCAAAACATAAAGGAAACGCACCTTCATCTTAGCTAAACAAAGATCAAAACTTCTCTTTTCTTCACTTGAACAATCAAACGGATTAACGTGAAACCCCTTACCTTTTTGTTCCACAATCCAAGATTAATATCTAAAGTAAGATATTAACGAGTTCTCGAACACACGTACTATTACTCGACTAACGAATGATGCTAGTGATTGAACACGGTTAACCAAACTAACTTTGTTAACAAGAAAGCAATATGGATCGATCCTACAAAGTGGATGTCGACCGGTTTTGAGAGCTAGGGAAGGAGAGAACAATTTTTAGGGTTATAGAATTACAAGGTACCCTTAAACCAATAACCCTTCAATTGTATTTATAGGCAAAACCTAGATAGGATATCTTGGAGCAAAAGCAAACCGAATGGGCTTAGAATACCCATAGGCCGATCGGCCATAACCCTCCAAAGGGTTTTCCAGAACCTTCCAATCCTCTATTTTCACCAATAGTCCTTCCACTATTTACTTAACGACCATTAGTCAATTCGGTTAATTACTTAACGTCCGTTATGTATCATTTCGTGTCCAAATAATTAAAATACATAACTATTATATATATTAATTATTTACATTAGTCATTCATACGTAAAGTGTGCAATCCCTCGCTCCCGAGTTCGAATCTAGTCATACACGATAATATTTTTCCATTAAAACTCTAACACATATTATAGGTCGCAGAGGGAAATTCGGAAATACGTTATAAAGGTTACATTATTCATTTGAATGATAACATAATGGACACTCTTTTTATAAGAAGAAAGTCCAAAGCCACTCCGTGCCAAGTTCGGTCTTTTAATTACCTTAGATAAAACATGCTAAAAAGTCAACACAAAGCCTCGTGACACGCAATGCGTTGACAGTGTCCAGGTGATATGTGTCTAAATACACATATATTTACCTTGTTTAAACCCACATAAACAGCCAAAAACACTTTGAAAAGTCAAATAATTCAGAAAATATCATAAAATGTGTTTTTATATGATTCAGATGCAAAATGTTTAAAAACAGATAAAAAACAAGCAAAGTTTCATAAATTGGCAAAATCAGTCCCTGAACTTTCAAAGTTGACAGAAAATACCCCTGGTTGTATAAAGTGGAAAAATAACATTTATGGTCCGTGGGATATTGAAATTTGGCATGTTTAACCCTTGTGTCAAATTTGTGAAAATTACACTTTCAGCCCCTTAAAAATCCAAAAGTTACAATTTAGTCCTTGTGATTAATTTTATAACCGGATCATACTTATACCCTAAACCCAAAATAAAAACCCAACCCACCTATTTACTAAACCCATTTACCCAGCCCACACCCTAAAATAATATCCCAGGGTCAAACTTTAATTTGACCCGTCTCTTTCCCACTCACTCCGCCAAAAAAAACCAGTCACCCCCCACCTCAACCCCCCAGCTGTATACCTACCCCACCATCCACCTTATCCTGACAATCCATCACCCCCTCATCTTAGCTACTTCCTTACACCTTCACATGTGCTCAGTAAACGTTAAAACACCACTTGTCCTGTTTTCCCGCCAAAACCACCAAGTGGACAATTGAGAAGATATTATGCAAATTAAAAGATCAAGGATGAGTCATAGATGATGACTAAGCATTTCCCAGCAACTTGTACTATAAATAAACACCTCTGTAATACGTTTTTTTTTTTAGTGAGAGTAGGTAGAGTAGTGTAGCTCGTTTTTACTTAATTGTCTTTCATTAGTTGTAATTTCTTATTTCAGTTGTTAATTTATGGTCATTTTAATCAAAGCAATCTAATTTCATGTTCTTTTGTTCTGTATTTCATTATTACTCAGTTTCTAGTTCACTATGAATTCGTATAAGCTCCCAGTCATAATAACAAGCCACCAAACCCTTGCTATAAGCTTATTTGAGCTTCTCATAGCTCATTGTAAGTTTATATTAGAAATTAGCTGTTTTAAATTCAAGTTATGAAAAACGGTCAACGAAAGTCAACTGCAGTCAACATAAGCTCTAAATAAGCTATATGGGGGTTAGAAGCTAAGCTGGATGGTTTATCTGGTTCCTAGCTTGTTGACAACAAGCTAGGAGTAGTTCCTAGTCCTTGGTTCCTTATTTCATAGTTCATTCGATTGTAAGTAAATTTTCAAGTTTTCTTGACTTTTCAATATTACTATTCTATAAGCTTATTGCAGCTTGTCTTTATAATTTATAGCTTATCAATAGTTTATAAACTTATTTCTTCAGTTTTTTAGTTATTATATAACCTGTTTCTTCATTGCACTATATAAACCTTTAAAAGCCAAAAATAGCTTCTACAAGCTAGCTTAGTTAAAACTGTTTTCTTTTCAGTCACAAGTTACTTTTTATAGCTTAATATTAGTTAGTGATTAATTAAAGTTCAATACCTCAGCTTAATTTAACCTTATGCAGTTAAAAACCAAAACAGTTTGCCCATATAGGGATGTTTGGTTTAACACAGTTTCACTAGCCAAACACTAGTTTACTGTTGATTGATCACAAGCCCAAGTTTGTAAAAGCTTATCTCAGTCCTTAGAAGCCATTTCCAACCTCTGATTAACTTTCTAGATAGAAAATCCAAGTTTGACTGCCCTGTGTGAATTTTGGACTGCCAAGAGCTCAAACAAGCTACAACAAGCTACAAGCTTATTTGGCCCTTCTTTTTGACATCTTTGGTGTCCCTTAGGTCTATATTTAGTATTCACAAAGTCCCCTATAGCCTTGGTTCATGTATTGCAAAAAAATCAGCCATTTCAGTAACTTTCTGCACATTTTGCGTATTGTACCATTTTCAGCCAGTTTTCGTCGATTTTTCATTTCTTCGTCTTAAGGAGTTAGAACCTAAAATTTGGCACGCTTAGAGTTGCCCAGCTTGTGTACATCTAGAATTTTTTGTGTGATTTTTAGAAAGCTTTTAAGCCCCTTAATCAAGGCTGCAAAACAGCCATTTTTGCCCTGCTCTTTAAGTACCTCAGTAGTACCTTGATAAGCCTTGGCTTATTGAGGGCTTTACTGGCTTATCAGCCAGCTTCTCTTGACTCCTTTAGCTTATTTACATATAACTTAGTCCCTTTTAGCTTTTTCTAGTAGCTTATAACTTATTTTATAGCTTATAGATTAAATAGAAAATTTCTTAGTTTTAAAACCTTAATATGTAAAACTGTGTAAATAAGCAGTTGGTTTCTGACTTATTTAGCTTATTAGAAAATAACTTCCTTTATTAAAGTTGCTTATTTTTAGTTGAAAAGTAGTTAGCAAAAAGAAAAATATAAAACTCAAAAAAAAAATAAAGTTAGGAGTTAGTGGGATTCGAACCAGCGACCCCTCGTACACAAGCCCACAACTCAACCACTATGCTAGTTGTCCCTTTTCATTAAACCTTAGCACCCCTATTTATTTAAATACCAACTAAACAGTTTAGTATAATTAGCTTATTAGCTTTCCAGCTTATTTGTGGCTTATCCGTATAAGCTCTCTTTTCCATTTTATTTTTATTAGCTAGGTAATCACCTTAAGTATTTAATAAAAAAGTTTCGTAATTTTTAGAAAAGTTTTACTATTTTTAATCTATTTATCTAGTTAAATTAGTAATTAAATTATAATAAAAAATATAAAAATCAGAAAAATATAAATCTTTTTTTAGATAATTTTCTTTTGTCATTCTTAAGTTATAAAAAATATTAGAACACTTGTAGGGTTAATTTTACATATATCTCAGTATTAATCGCGTTTTAATTAGTTCCCGACTCGCGTTTTTAGCATAATTTAGATTAAACGAAGCAGAAAAATAGTGATAGCTTCTATTTAATAGAATTTATCTTTTTAGAATAATCAAGCAATATCACAATCATCAATCACTCTAATCCTAGCTTTTCACAGTTGCCCATTCACATCTCGTTGGGAAACGATCCGGGTGATCACTTGCCTGGTTTCACACTACACACGAGCATTCGTTCTGAGACTGCATATATATATATACGTTTTCAGACGGATCACCCTCCACTTAAGGTTCTACCAACATAATTAAATGAAAGTAGTCTTGCCCCCGAGTAGGAGTCTGCCAAAAACTCTTTATAGATATCAAATATAATGCATTTGCCTAACCGGCTATCCCTAAGAATATCCATCCGGCTAGTACAAATGGGTCGTCAGGCCAATAGATCTATTCACTATATTCGCGCTCACCCTGCGGGTGACTAATGGTGCATGATCTGAGGGACTTTTTATATAAATAAATAGGCAACAGTTAACTTAGGCAATAACAATCAGGAAAGCATACAGGAAAATACTTGTGTTCGGTTTAATAACATGTATCTCCCCACAAGTTTGGAAAACGTATAAAGAAAAGTGGGACTATGAACTCACCTTGACAGTCTGGATGGAAAACAAAGTTAAATAGAGTTGATAAACGTCTCCGGCACGCAACCTGGGTTGGTATGTCAAGTTTGAGTAATCGTATTCGATTATATATAAGTTTTCAGTATTTCGTTTCGTAACGTTTTCGGTTGATGATTAAATGTTAAAAAGGAGACAACATGAAGTCTCTCCAAAATTTATAAGATTTTATCTTATTCTTTACTAGCTTATAAACCCGTGATAAATCACGGGTAGCTTATAATAAGTTACCTGTAAAAATATAAATTCAAACGAAAGAAATAAGTAAAAAAGTAAATTTATAAGTTATTTCTTATATTGTTTCATTAGAAACTCAAAGTAATCTAAATTAAAACAACGATTACAAATGGAAACTCATGATCTCCTATATACAATAACTTATTGGATTTAACAAAGATTTGACCTATCTTTGAAACTTAAATCATATGACTCCCTTTGAATTACATTGCTTTAAAGTTGTCCATCTACATTTCCAAGTGATGCAATGAAATCACATTTTGTATCAATTAGCCGACAATGATGAATGTGGAATTGCAATACCAACCATCTTTTTTAGATTCACCAGAAATTAAGTAATGTTGTAAGAGTTACCAGTTGACACTCTTGGCATCTTTCTAACATGCAACACAAAGTACACAATTTGTTTCTTTTAAAGGAGATGGATTTGCTAACCTGACCATGTAAAGCATCATTCAACATCACTCTATATTCAAGCAATCAAGCTTTCGTATTTGCGATAAATGGTGTGGTCTTTTAGAAGTGAAATTGGTTAACATTGCAATAAAAGCAAACGCATTAGTATACCCGTATATATGTTGATGCTATACACAGCTTATACCCTATAATACGGAAACATCACCTTGATCAGTACATGCTCAACCCACAATTACTTGATACATTGATTATATTGGTTGGTCCATGTTCTTTCTATAATCTCGTACTTATATTTAGATATAAGTAATCTCGTACTTGTATTTAGATATAAGTACAAGATTATATTGGTTGACAAGCTAAAATTTTATTAGGTGTCAACGCAACTCAACCCGTTGAAAAACAAATAAGTCATTTTAAATCAAATCCGTTTTAACCCGTAACCAACATGGTAAATTATAAGTGACAATTATCTCCACAAAGATATATATAAAATAATACCTTTGATAGATATTTTTTTGTGACATTTAATCAAACACCTTTAAGCACTTCATCAAGCACCATTTTTCTCACATATACCTGCAATTATAAACACATAAAGTATGATTAATCAAAGTTATAAAAGGAACCATCAAAACATCTGTATACAAGTAAATATCAACAGCAAACAAAAAAAAAAACAAAAAACTGTTATGGGTTGTAAGGAGAGAGTCGAAATAAGCCGCAATCTCAAAATAAAATCAAACACATGATAGTGAATACAACAAATCACCATCTCAATTCTCAACAGAAAGAAAAATAGAAATGGAAGACATAATTAACTTTTTGAAATCATGAAGAAAAAAAAAAGAAAAGAAATAGCAATCGACCAAGTAAAATGAGAAATTGAGAATGAAGATACTTGAATACAAAATGTTTGGAGATTCAAGGCTTGTCGACCAATTTAAAATTTAAAACTTATGACACACATGGAAATTATTTGAGGTGATATAAGATTTGTTCATTTTCAATTACTGCATCAATAAATATAATTGACAAAATTAAGGAATGCGTTAAATTAAATTAAAGGAATACCAAAACAGATCTTGAATGCTAGTGCTTCAATTGACGTGGCTTTCTACAGCTGGAATTAATGATGTGGCTTTCTTGACGTGGCACCTTGCACAGTTGGCTTAAATGACATGGCAAATTTCAAAAAAACCTTTGTTTATTATATATATAAATATAGATAGATTTGATTTAAGCTATAGTTTATCTCAAACGGGATAAACAGGTTGAAAATCGCTGCAAGTGTATTTTTAATGTTTAGGCCTCAATATTTGCTCTCCGAGTTGTAATGTAATACAATCTTATACATTCAGCATTAACAGATAAGTCTTAAAAATGAACAAAAAGTGGCAGTGGGTCCATCCGACCGAACAACTTTCGACTTGTTACATGCCCATCATAATACCTCTAATTTAGATCCATGACATTCTTTGCCTTTTATTATTCAAGCTCATGTGGAAGTATAAATTGGTTTAAGAGAAAGAGCAAGACCTGAACTTCGGGCAGATCAGCTCGCGTGAATGGATTAATCTCTAATTCTGTTTCAATGGTAGATGGAATAGTTGGCAGTCCTGATTGCCTCTGCTGCTGAGCCCATGATAACTTCTGAGATATCATAGCATTGTCTGGTTCAACTGTTTGAGCAAACTGCAGATTCTTCATTGTATACTGAAGTGAAAAAAAAATCATACAGTCACGAGATTGGAATGGAAGTAAAAGAATGAATAGAAAATGGATATTATTTAGGCATACTAAAACCACCTAGAAGACAGCCAGATTGTAAAATTTGATGTGTACACAAAATTACATGAAAGAAAAACAACCAGGAAGAAACAGGAGAATATTTGACGTCTTATTGAATGCCTATGGCCTACTGCTAACAACCACGAAAAGGATATATCTTATAAGCAGATTCCAATTGATATACCATAATAAATTTACCTCATGGCCACAGTAAACTTGAGTTGGTTTTGGCAAAGAAGCCAAAGTCACACACAAAGACTCGTACATCTGCTTTGTTGTGCCCTCGAAAAACTTGCCACAACCAGCAACAAACTACAAAAGATACCAAGGGTTATCAGAATGAAAGATGCAGCATATAAATTGGGATGCATTAACAATCTATTATACTGAAATTGTCACTGTCTCAGTCGCTCGGACTATTATGGTGTCTAAAACAGTTACTTCAAGGATATGCAATTATGACAAGGCGTTTGAACACAAATAAGATTGGCATGCACATATAAATTGGGTTTGTACAGAATTTGATAAAGATACACACTCACCAGTGTATCACCCATGAACACGGCAGGGTCCTCTCCTTCTTCCCCAGTCAAATAGTAACTTATGTGTCCTTTTGTATGGCTGAAAAAGAAGTATGCCACATTAAATCATAATACCACACTGTGAAATACATACCACACATGAATTCCCATGCCTAGACACGATCTTTACTTTATGGGAATAATAGCAAGCTAAAAAAATTAGTTGCTTTTTGTCATGCAACCAAATTACTTTTGCTAAGACTTTTGATTAACACGGTTGAACTGTTTTGTCAATAATTAAGAACGTCATCCAACAGACAGTCATAAACTTTCATTAAACTATGTGCACGTCAAACATTGCAATGTAGGACACTGTCACATGACATTTACCGGAAACAACTAAACATACCATGGTGTGTGGAGAGAGAGTATACTAATACCATCCCCAAGCGATAGCTTATCACCGTTTTCCACCTTAATAGTACACCCCTTTACATTATCAATAGAACCTCCGTAAACTTTAATCCCTGGCACCAACTTTTTTATCTTCTCATTTCCACCAGCATGATCCCTGTCATAAATTCAAATAAAAAAACAATATATAGATCCACAAAGAAATCAAGTTAACCTTAATAACAAGGTCAGACTTTCAATTCCACTTTAACATCTGCCACTAAAGGATTTACTTCGAGTTTCACCTTTGAGAAATTATTTAGTTCCAAAGAAAGGCTTACCTTATTTAAATGATGCAGTATCCACAAGTTTACGATAATATTATCATTCACGGCTGTTTTAATGCGCGTTTCAAAGTGATTGACGGGAAAAACTATAATCATTTAATCATTTCAATTATACTTTTATTTACTTTCCAAATTTACTTAGGCAACCTTACAGAATCAACACTTAACAACCATACTCGGTTAACCCAAACACTCAAAACTGATAACTATGACTTGTTACCATAACATTTTAACATTTTAATAACTTGCACTCTTGCAGAGGGGGCAGGAGCAATGACTTAGAAACTGCTATCAGACATGATACCTTCCGGTTGTAATTATAAACTTTAAAAATACCTTGAGCGACATGCTTTGCATCTATAGTAGGTATTCAAGAAGACGTTGTTAAAGAAGAACATTTTCTTTTCCAAGATTTATAAGATATGTACGCTTTTTAAAATCTATTCAAACTGGAAACATATCTGATCGAGTATATAAAATCTAATATTAATAATTAAGAAAAAGGTACCTTCTTGAGAAATTTTCATAACTTGAATATATACCAATTAGTAAAATCCCCAATTCTTTTTCTAGGGTTCTAATAAAACAAAATTAAATTAAATATAATCATTGGAAAATATCTTATAACTTAATCGAAACCAAATAATTGCAATATGGAACTAATAATTTGAAACCATAATATTATAATTAAATCGGTACTTACCATGAATCACTGGCACACTGATGAGTAACAAAAATGATTTCTTCATACATTTTGAATTCGTATCTTTGAATCGGTGTTTTGATAATGGTGGTTTTGAATTCATAACTTATTTTTGGATGATTTTTTGAGCGTGTTTTGGAATTGAAGGAAGGTGTTACAAATGATTTAATGTGTTTAATGGGTGAATTGAAACAGCCGAATTGAAACAGCCAATTGAAACACCGGTTGAATATAATTGATGAGGGTGAGCTGGCATTTCTAAGTTGGCTTTTTTTTGCCATACTGGCTTTAGTGAGGTGTCCATTTTCAAAAAAAGTTTGGTTTATTATATATATAGATTTTTATGTTTTTGTTTCGTTTATTCGTTAAATATATATCTCGTTTGTTCGTTATCGGAATTAACGTATTTCGTTTATTAATTTCTATTATAAATCGAATCGAATTATATATATATATATATATATATATATATATATATATATTATATATATATATATATATATATATATATACCTCCTATATAAAACAGGGTTTCGTCCTATAAATCCTCCCAAAAAAATCCCCCAAAATACCTAATCAACTGACACGTGGAAAATCATTCCATCGTGCGGTTGATATCTCTTGCTGCACCTAAAACTTAGGTATTCAGGAATTTTGGGCGGCATTCCTTCTCCTTCATTCATTTCTCACAAATCCTAAAACAAAAACATACACATATTCTCTCAAAATCATCTTTATTTGATAATCAAAAACCCAAATCTGAATCTTCCTTCATAAAAAAACCCGCCCCTTTAATTGATAACAAAAGTCAAACAATCAATCCCGGATCAAGTTTTATACTATCGACTTAACCTATCTGAATCTTCCTTTCAATCAGGTATACTATCAATTTCATATTTTTTGGGGGATTTTTAATTTATTAAATCAGGATTATTCCGTTTGATTATCGAATGTCAATTTCATTGATTATTTGTTTTCCGCCCATTTTATCGATTAGTTTTTGAATGTCGATTTAATTGATTATGATGTTTTCACTTTGTTTGATTGATTAGTTTTTGAATGTATAAATCAAAATTATTCTATTTGATTATCAAATGTGTATTTCATAATAATTTGATCTGCACTTTGTTTGATTGATTATTAGTTTTTCAATTTATTTATCGAAACCCTGTTGTGGTATCATTGTTTTAATAAATAATCATTGTTCTTGATACACATTAGGATGCAGATGATCAAGCTTCATAAGATGTTTAATCCAGATGTTTCGTATACCAGTCATTGTTTTAAAGGTTAGTCATTGTTATCATTTATCCTAACTATTATCTTATTTCAGTTAATTACAATGTTATTTTCAATGTTCTACAATGTTGTTTGATCTTTGGTTGCATCAGTCATGTTATTAATTTGTGTTAACTCAAATAATTAAAATTTTATTATTTTTTATCGAATTTTTAAAAAAAATGTTATTTCAAATAATTAAACAATTATGAATTTAATTAGGAAACTGTCAACAATAAGTTGTTAATGAAGGAAAGTTTTAAAAACATATTTATACCATTCAAAAGTTTTAAATTCCAATCACAATAAACAGCTTAAGCTTAACTATCATCCTGATTTTTAGCCAAAATTTTTAAATTTCGAATATTTGATTTACTGGAATTTCGGAATTTGATTCATTTAACCTAATTCATACCACTATATATCTCATTGCATCCTAAACAACTTCTCATTCGTCTCTTATCACTTCATACTAAAAAAAAAAACAGAGGTATTTTGAAATGCCTAATTATAATCAATAAATTGTAATTTTGATACCTGTATTTATTTTCATTCATAGTATTGTTTATATCATTTCATATTGTTCATGTCCTTTTTTTATGATTAGTATTGTTTATATGATTGCATATTTGAACTATGTATTTCTGCTGTCTCTATGTAGGCAAAAGGAATGGATCAAGTTTTTACTACATTGAGTGACCTTGACCCTATGCTTGATGATGCCAAAATTCTTGTGAGGGTGGTACGTGTATGGAAGTCTCATCCTCTCACCAAGCCGAATGAAATTTGGGGGTTAGAAGTCCTGTTTCAAGATGAACAGGTTATCCCATTAATTATTATGCATCTATTTATTCACTTTATTTCCATTATTATTGTTGTAATTTTCTTTTCTATACAATCTATTAAACGTATTTCATTTAAATCTGCATATACATGTGTGTATGTTAACTGATATTTGCATGTTTAACGTTCATATATTTTTGGTAGTTTGATGTATAATGTTTTTTTTCTTTGATGCTGATTCTACCTATATCTATTGAAAATATTAATCGTTATTTGACATATATGTGAGTAAGCCATTGAAGTTAAATATATTTTGAAAAGTCATCTGTATTTTGTAACATTAGAATGCTATAAGTTGTAACCGTTAAGTTTGAGGTGTTTCCACAATCATGTTATAAGTTGTAACCATTTATTTACCTATTTGTGAGTAATCGTTGATTTAACTTATATTTTCATCATGAACATGCATTTGGTTATAGTGTTTTGTTGTCCAATTGTTTTTTTCTCTGATTTAACTGATATTGCAACCTGACCACGCATATTTTTTATGTAGTTTGACCTGTAATGGTTAGTTTTTCCCTTCGTTACAACGCTTCTTAGATTCTTTAAAACCAGTAACCATTCTTTGACATGTCTGTCAGTAAGGTAGTCAAGTTAAATATAGTTTAAAAAGTAAATTTTAGTTTGTATAGATATATTGTAACAAAAGTTGCATCCTGAACATGCATATGTTTATCATCAACTATTCTTATGTCTTTTACTACGTACCTAATTTTTAGATTAAACTTTTAAGACATTGTACTAATCAACTGTTTGTTTATACATTTTTCATCATATTGAAGGGTAACCGTATTCAAGCTTCTATAAAGAAGGCGGATATGAATAAGTTTCAAGCTATTCTTGATGAAGGGTCCTGCTACAAAGTCGGAAGCTTTGGGGTGGGTGAGAACGGAGGAAAGTTCCCGTTGCTGAGTCATCGTTACAAAATCGGTTTCTATAAGAATAACTCTGTCACAAGAGTTGCCCCGTTTGACCAGAATACCCGTGGTTTCAGATTTGAACCGTTTCAAAACTTTACGAGAAGACGCTTCTCAGAAACAGACATTGTTGGTAATATTTTTTGTGATGTGCTTACTTTTAATTAATGCTTTATCAATTTTTCATGATGATAATTTTTTTCAATGAATCTTCCGACTAACACACATGTGGATTTGTATGTAAACGCAGATGTCATTGGGACTATAACATCCATATCTGAACCAATACCCTATGAAAGCTATGGTACTCAAAAATATAGAAGGACTGTCACATTGGAAGATGTCGAGTAAGAATTATGCTGTTTGTTACATATTAAATTATGTGCTCAGGTGTATTAACATGTTTTGTAATAATACAGCGGTGTTTCTCTGAATTTCTGTTTCTTTGACGGATGGGTTGATCGGTTCAATAATTTGGCACAGCAATTGGATAAAATGCGAAATGTTGTGATGATTCTTCAAATTGCAAAAGTCAAATACTTTAATGGTAAAATATTATATAGTCAATGTTTATATTTACTTTTATTATCTTTATTTTTTTACAATGCAATAACGTTGATATTCTACTGCCGCAGATAAGCCGTCAGTTAGCAATGGGGCATTTGCAACGAAGCTTTATCTAAATGATAACATACCAGAGATTAATACATTCAGAAAGATGTAAGTACTTCAGCCATAAACTATATTTTATAATAATATAACATATCTTTTAATTTTTTGACATAAGTCAAACCTGCGTGATAAAGGATCTTTATATTGCGTAGATTATGAGTTTATCATTCTAGATGATTTTTCACACCGAACACTATATATTTTTTTTAACGAGGAAGATCATCAGGGTCTGTATATGTTAGTATGTTGATGCAATTTCACACTGCTCCAATACTTTCAAAAATAATAGTTGGTATACAATTTGACGTTTTCCTCTGTAACATTATTTTTTATGTTTGTTGTAGAAGCTTATAATAATCTTAGCATTTTGTTTCATAGAAATCCAATTGTTTATCGATGGTTCTTTATAATTATCTAGACAACGTTAGCTTTTTTAATTTTTCCAAATCTATGTAGAAAATAAATATTATGAATAAATATTTTCTGTTGTATAGGTACCAAGAAATGGATGGGTATGTTGAGAAGAATATTGTTTTAAATATTTTTTCCCCAACCAGAAAGGAATTGACATCTGATGATTTTTTTGAGAATGCTATTAGGAGAATGGTGGGGTCTATTCGTGATTCTGAATACGTAAGCTATTCCTTATTATTAGAATCGTTTTTTTTTATGAGTATAAACATTTTTTCCTAAATTATACAACGTGTTATGCAGCAATGCGAGGCGATTGTGTATGCAAAGATACACAAGATACATAAAGAACATGGTTGGTGGTATCTCGCCTGCAAGAAATGTGGGTGTGTCGCCAAAGAACCTGAAGAATATGGTCAATCGTCATCATCCAAAAAGAAAAATAAGAATAAGGTGTGGTGGTGCAAAAAGGACAAAGAGATTATTAATGTGGCACCAAGGTAGTGTTTGTTATTGTGCTAAATCTAATACATATACATTCAATTCTTTTCTTTTAATAGCAAATTTGTTGTGACGTTATTGTATGTTAAATTTTTAGGTACAAAGTAATAATTCGTGTCATTGACGACACTGGATCGGCATCTCTTTTACTATATGAGGATATTATCACTAAGTTGATTGACATCCCTTGCTATAAGCTAAAGTCAAAGTATGGAGACCAGGCCGATGAAATATTTCCTGATGAATTGGCGAGCATCGTTGGAAGAAAATTGTTGTTCCGTTTTGTTTATTCTTCGTACAATATAAACAACAACAACCATGTTTATCAAGTCAAGATGATTTCTGAAAATGAGGATATGATACAGACTTTCAAAAATGGTTTTATCAATGATGTACTTTTATTGTCTCTTGCAAATATAATATTTTATATTAATTTAGTAAAAATTATTTCTGTATATAAATTTCTTAAATTGTTTATCACAGGAAAATGAAGGTGAGGTGCAGACTCCCGTTACCCCTGCTGTTAACACAAGCAAGTTCAATGCTGTGGAAAACATTCCATTCAACATGGAGCACACTCCTGAGGTTAAGAAGGCAGTGCCAAATGGTGATGATGCAAGTACCGGATCCGGGAAGTCAAAGCGTGATGCAATTGATCTTGATGATTGTGTGAATGAAGATACGTTTGCAAAGAAATCAAAGAGTGATGATACTTCTGAATCAGGCAATTGCAAGGATAACTGATGATCTTTATCCGTCACAGAACAACATCAGCAACATGCTGATTTATCATGTTTTATTTTGGTTTATGTTTTGGTAAACAATTTGGTTGCATTTTAATATCCTGCTTATGATTGGTTTGATACAGTTTGTTTTTTTGTGATTTTATCACACAGACATTTTCATGATATGGTTTAATTCTAATTTATTTTGGTCTATATACTTTTTTTTAATACCTTTTTAGATGTGAGACACAAATGATCACCAAAGTTATACATTTTGTTTGGCGTTTGTTGATCTTTGCACAACTAATACTGATTTGGTTAATAACAATGATGGAATAGTATGATTAGGTAAAGTATATTCTTTATTACAAAATATGTAAGTTATTGTTATAAGGTTGTTTTGTTTTTTTATCATTTGCAGGCTGTTTAATAAACAACTAAACGTATAAGATTAAAAATATAAATGTTATAACAAACAATGTGATCTGTCTGAGTTGGTCAGATGATGACAAAATTAGCAAATGTTGCGGATACAACAAGAATCGAAAATCAACCTCATGAGAATTATGACATGATGAAATGCATATCTTCTTCACACAAAGCAACATAAACAAACCTGGATTAAGTTAAACTACTGCCATGACTTTGTCCTAATACATTTTCAATACATACTTAGCTTTGAAATAGATAACCCTAACCAAAAGACATTGTAAACACAGATTGTTTACCAAATATCACAAGTTGTTTATGAAAACATGAAACACACAAACCAACGGAAACATAGCAAGTTGGGGTATCAGCATATATGGAACACTGGGATTTGTTCTTCATTATCAACGTCTGATGCGCGTGTGCGTAGTGCTCTAATTTATACCCACGGTATGTCGTTGTGGTTTTAGCAATATTCAAGTTTTAAATTTATATTTAGCCGACTTATCAATAACACACACACTTTAACGAGCAGTGTACCCGGTCAATATGAATATAATGGTAAGTAGAGTGTCGATCACTAAGAGTGGAACGTATTATCTAGTTATCCTAATCAGTATTTTAATATCTTAAGTTAGCTATACAACCTAATCTAACGCAAGGGGGTTCAGCCTGAGAGACTGGCACAATTTGGTTATGATTAAATATAAACTAAACTAATAGGCACGAATCAGCGATTAGCACACACGTACACAGATAAATACTTGAGATAATAAGAAGACTTGTCCTGATAGTTAAGTAGCTTGTCACTTGTTTTATTGCTAGTTTTATATGAAGTGTATAGTTCGATGCAACGCACCGAGATTAAGTCCTTTCTCGTTGGTTCTAATCTTATCGGTGAGTAAACCCTTAATGATTACTTATGACTATCCTATTTACCTTTTCTTCCTACTTTTCTACAGACGATAGAATGCATAGGTGATAAAATAAATAGGCGAGGGCAGAGGCATGGCGACCCGATCAACGCTCAGCTAGACACAGAGGTTATCAATGCACTAATAAAAGTCACCAAAGACATCAACATATAAACTTTAATTAATGGGAAAGCAATATTAAGAGGAGTGCAATCTTTCCGTTGTCACATTACACAAGCCCATCAATCCTGATGAATTAAAGTTTACTAATACAATAAAACAAAACTACTTAATGAATTGAATACATGCAGGACCTTCTTACAGCTCTTGTATCTTCGTTCAAGGTGTGTCTTGTGCTGCTAACACGTCTGAATTCGTCCTAGGGTTTTGTGGTCTTCGGTCTTCTTCGGTATTATGCTCTCGAAATTCGTCTGGTCTTGGGGTATTTATAGTTTCTGTCTGAGGGTTAGATGCGGCGCATCTAATAAGTAGATGCGGCGCATTGACTTAACTTCGCGTGGGGTCCAAGATTAATATATTCAGGAATATTCGTACACCGCCAGAAGATGCGGCGTAACTCCATTCTTAGATGCGGCGCATGTCCTTGCTGTCTTGGATCGTAGCTTGTGAAATCTTGATAGTGATGCGCCGTATGTAATAAGTAGGATGCGGCGTATCTGGAGCAGAATGGTCTTGATCTTGTACATTTCAGTAGACTCTTAACTTCTTGCTTGTTTTGCTCCATAATTAGTCCAAAATCGCCAAGTTTCACATAGTACTTGTTTTTACCTGAGAATTACAAAAGTAAACATTAACGTATCGATTCTCACAGATAATATAATAAAACAAGTCAAATAAATAGGATAAATGATAGTAATAAAATGTATTTATTTGAGTTCATCAAATATCCCCCCACTTGAACTTTACTTGTCCCCAAGTAAACCTTAGAATTAATCTTATGAAAATGTATCCTAAAAGATATTAGGATTTATTTTTATATTTAAGCACGTATTCATTTTTGTCATAATCACACAACCAAACACTTAACGAATTAGAAGTAAAATAAAATAATTCGATAAAAGCAAATCTAATCGTTTAACTGTCCAGTCGTGACGAATATTCTATCATAGGCTTGGCAAGTATACGCATCTCCCCCACTAAAGCCAAGGAATAACAAGTCTAAAGCGGTAAAAAGGGTTTGTTGGTTAAGGGTTAATCATTCTCCTTAATCTCTATCGATCTCAAATTCCAGAAAAGGCGACAAAATCACAAGTACATGATCGAATCCACGAACACGATACTTGCAATTGCTCAAATCCTTAACTCGAATAGGCTAAAGATAGGACCAAGTAATCTTCACCAATAATATTATATCAAAAAGGGCGACAAAATCATAAATACATAGCCGAATTCACGACTACGATACTTAAGATTGCTCAAATCCCTAATCTCAATAAATCAAAGGTTTGGATAAAGAATAATATAGGGTATGGATAATATTTGGGATACAAATTGGTGTAAAATAAAAAATAAACAAAACAGATAAATTAAAATCCTAAGTGTGGTTAATCACTATCCCAACCATCCCATGAATAAGAGTCATATCATAGAATAACTCACGCTTTAACACTTGAAACACACGCTTTAGGTAGACACGAATTATACTCAACAAAATCTCAATCAAGGTATAACCTTTAGTTGGCGTTCCCATAACGTTCAACTCCCATTCAATCCATAAATATAATATACAACAACTAGTGGTGATATTGACCACTTAATACAAAACTTTACATAAGTTGGTTAAAACAAACATCCAACTTTTCCTTTTTCTTTTCTTATTTTTTCGATTTTTTTTTTTTTTTTTTTTTTTTTTTTTTTTTTTTTTTTTACTTGAAACATAAACATAGATGTGTAAAATTTCACAACTTTACTATAACGATAACTCTGGATAATTTTTCCATACTTTTCATAATTTTCAGAAATAACGGTAATAGTGAAAATAGTAAACACACGAAAAACAAGACTCAAAGATATACAATATTTACTTTCACTCCAATTGCATTGTGCAATTTCCCGACCTAACCATAGATAATGAATTACGCATGCGAACACAGGTAATGTAAGGAAACACACTTTGCCTAAAGCAATTAACCAACCACGGATTTTAATCTACAAGGTAGGCTAAGGTGTAAGGGTGTAACGAAACATTATAACAAAGGTGTAAGAAACGAAAGGAATGTCTCTGAGTGTTTTTCTAGGGGTATCTTACTCTAAAAGTGAGAGTAACAAAAGGGTTTATACGGGGGTTAACTAACCAGTGTAGTTAGCTAATAACACATAACATATAAAGGCTATTTGGGTGTAATCCTAGAAATTTACCAATTTAGACAAGTCATTCCAATTATAAAAATAATACTTATTATGGTGGTCTCGAATAGTATACAAGCCAAGTTCTAAAGTTTACAAGTCACCGGCACACTCATAGATTTGTGAATTTTGAAAAATCACAATTTTTGAAAATAACGTTATGTGTGCAGCTATGCAACTTAGATCTTAAACAAAAACATGCTAAAAATTTTTAATTTTGATATATTAAGCGCATTTTAAGCATAATTTTTGAAAAAGTTTAGGACAAGTAAGTGTTCTAATTCTCCAATCCCCCACTTAAGTTAAACAACGTCCTCGTTGTTTATATCAAAGGTTAAAAACTTGAAAATAAAAGAATTAGAACAGAAAAACTCCCCTGAGATTTGCTCGGTATGATCCTCCATTATTTGTATAAGAGCAAAAATCAACTTTCTTGTGGATGAGAACGTTTAAGCTTCATATTTGATGTATCCACAGGAAATGCAGGAATCTATAATACCACCAAGACTTTAAACACACCTGAGTTAAGAAAGTTCAAACTTGCATAATACATTAGTAGTTAGTAAAAATAAAATTTAAAAATTAAAATGAAAATCATCAGGTCAGTCGATGCGCCGTATCTTATGGAAGAAGATACGCCGTATCGAGCCTGGAATAAATACGAATCAGAATAAAAGATGCGTCGCATCCTTAACCAGGGATGCGCCGCATTAAAATAAACTGACAAAAAGTTTTTAAAGTCAAAAATTAAAATGCAGAAAAATAAAGTAAGATATGACCAGTGCAGGAGATGCGTCGCATCTTAGGATTGAGATGCGCCGTATCCTCTGCGGGCCTGACTGACTCGACACAGAACAGAATAGTAAAAATTCTCCGGGTTGTCTCCCGGTCAGCACTTGTCTTTATTCCAGAGTCTTCAAGTTAGACTCACGTTCAGCTCTTTATTTTGTTCTTGTCACGGTCCATCCTTCTTCTTTCATCCGAAAGATGTTCCCGTATAGCTCCGCAACATTTTCTTCCGTTCGACTTAATCTAGTATAACTCTTGGTCATCGTCGCAACATATTCCTCATCTGGTCCCAAAGAGTATTTAATGACTTCAAATTTTTCAGAAATAATCATGGGTGGCTTATTATAAGGGATCCCAAGTAGTTGACACTTTATTTTGATGAATTCTTCTTCGTTTTTATCAACAAACTTAAAATAAGGATCCTTAATCAAATAGTCATCAAGTTCATCAATTAATGACTTATTGTTATTATCATCTTGAATTGCCTCCCACTCTCTTTCCAATTCCCATTGTAAGCGTCGACTAAGCTTTGTGTAATCATCAAATTGTTCATGCACCCATTCCCAGAAAGTAGTGTTCGATGTTCCCTTAAGTCCTTTTAAGTAGTTGATTCTACCTCTCTCTTGCAAAGCCTCTGCTTTACGTGGGCAGTCTTCAACTTTTTCAAACCAATCATCGTCTTCAAAGTATACATCGTTTCCAACCCGTTTCATTCCAATTATACTTCCCCCATTACAGGTTCCATCATTCTTATAATCACAGGTCGGCCATACACTACTCCCATCCTTGAAACAGAAAGGTGTACAAGTGTGATTAATGTGCTCAATTTCCCATGGTTTATCCCAAACCCATGGCATTTGGTCATTCCATTCGTAGTACCAGGTGTTTTTGAAATCATCATAAGTTTTGAATCCTGGTAGATCTCCAGTTAGCACATCATCGTCGACTTGAAGAAAGTAATTAAATTCTTTGAATTGTTTGCACAAAGGTGTCTCATAATTGAACAGATCAATGTCTATGCTGAATAATTCTTCAATGCCCTCATTGATTGTTGAATCATAAGGTGACAACCCATAGTCGCTCTCTACTTCTTCATCTTCCCCTCTCATCCAATATACCTATAACGCATCTTTAGTAGCTCGATCCATGCTCTTATGGTTATTGAACTTACTAGCCAACCAATCTGAAAAATCAACATTGTTAGGATCGTGGTCAACGTCAAAGCAAGCTTTTCCAATCATTTTCCTCCTTATCTCCATGAACTCGTTAAATTGTTCCCTAAAACTCCGTGTCAACCATGAGGTCACAATCCGTTTGATTTCATTCACAGGAGCAAATTTAGGATTACCGTATTTAAGTTCAAGCCATTCTTCGAGGGAGATGTCCATCAACCTTACCAACCTGCCATGAAATAATAACTCCGACACAGCATAAATTCTTTCATCGTCCAGATAGTTCTCATTTAATCCCCAGTACTGTTCGGAATAAGGCATGTAAGAGATTTGTATAGGTTGGGTATTGCCTCCACCACAGCTTTTATTGCTTGAGTTCATGTATTCAATTTGGAATTTCCCATCATTCTCTTTGATAGTAGTCCAAGTCAATCCTTTAGATTCAATGATGGGCCATAAGAGTAGCAATTCATCTTCAGTGTAGCTCATTAGTAAATCATAAGAGAATATCCCATCTTCAATATTGCATAAGCGTTTAAATTCCTTATAAGTAGCTTCAAGAGGGGTTTCCCAAGAAAATAAATCTGCATCAATCATGAGCACATTGAAGTTGACGTCATCAAAAACTTTCACTTCGAATGAATCCGAAAGCAAGAGTTCCTTAGCAAGATATCCGTTCACTGACATGTCTTCCATAGCAAAACCTGTCATCATAGGTAAAATCGTCAGTAGGATTTGTTCGCTAGAAGAGAAATTAATGAATTTAGAAACGGATATAAGAATAACTGATATCTGCAGATGATGCGCCGTATCCAGAAAGATGGATACGCCGTATCTTATTTCGTTAAAATTTAATCAGACTTTATTCAGAAAATAGATACGCCGCTTATAAATTAGAATGCGCCGTATCAGTTTTAATTATCAAAAATCGATATTTATTTAAAATTAAATGCGTCGTATTAACAAAAGTTAATGCGCCGTATTTTCGTTACGTTTCAAAATACAAGATTTTTGATTCAGAAGATGCGCCGTATCGATAAAAATCGATGCGTCGTATCTGTTTAATAATTCGAAAACTGTTTTTAATTAAAATAATAGATACGCCGTATCTGTAAAAACAGATGCGCCGTATGGCGTTAACGTTTAGAAAATTTTCTTATTAAAAACAGAATACGCCGTATCTTGGGGAAAGATGCGCCGTATTCGAATTAATTAAACGCGTTGTATTTTATAAAAATTAAACGCAATACGCCGTATCTATGAAAATAGATGCGCCGTATCGTTTATATTAGCTCAGTACAACGATAGCAGTATGCAGAAAAACAGAAAAATAAAAACAAAAATAAACACAAACGAAAAGCAACAAAAATAAAAGAAAACAAATAACACACAAAACAGAAAATATGCAAATAATACAATGAATGCAATTTAACTAATATACAACAGAGTTAGCGGTTAGAATTAAAATTAAAAACCTAATTAAAACACTAATCAAATTAACAGATAATAACAATTCACTCCCCGGCAACGGCGCCAAAAACTTGATGCGCGTGTGCGTAGTGCTCTAATTTATACCCACGGTATGTCGTTGTGGTTTTAGCAGTATTCAAGTTTTAAATTTATATTTAGCCGACTTATCAATAACACACACACTTTAACGAGCAGTGTACCCGGTCAGTATGAATATAATGGTAAGTAGAGTGTCGATCACTAAGAGTGGAACGTATTATCTAGTTATCCTAATCAGTATTTTAATATCTTAAGTTAGCTATACAACCTAATCTAACGCAAGGGGGTTCAGCCTGAGAGACTGGCACGATTTGGTTATGATTAAATATAAACTAAACTAATAGGCACGAATCAGCGATTAGCACACACGTACACAGATAAATACTTGAGACAATAAGAAGACCTGTCCTGATAGTTAAGTAGCTTGTCACTTGTTTTATTGTTAGTTTTATATGAAGTGTATAGTTCGATGCAACGCACCGAGATTAAGTCCTTTCTCGTTGGTTCTAATCTTATCGGTGAGTAAACCCTTAATGATTACTTATGACTATCCTATTTACCTTTTCTTCCTACTTTTCTACAGACGATAGAATGCATAGGTGATAAAATAAATAGGCGAGGGCAGAGGCATGGCGACCCGATCAACGCTCAGCTAGACACAGAGGTTATCAATGCACTAATAAAAGTCACCAAAGACATCAACATATAAACTTTAATTAATGGGAAAGCAATATTAAGAGGAGTGCAATCTTTCCGTTGTCACATTACACAAGCCCATCAATCCTGATGAATTAAAGTTTACTAATACAATAAAACAAAACTACTTAATGAATTGAATACATGCAGGACCTTCTTACAGCTCTTGTATCTTCGTTCAAGGTGTGTCTTGTGCTGCTAACACGTCTGAATTCGTCCTAGGGTTTTGTGGTCTTCGGTCTTCTTCGGTATTATGCTCTCGAAATTCGTCTGGTCTTGGGGTATTTATAGTTTCTGTCTGAGGGTTAGATGCGGCGCATCTAATAAGTAGATGCGGCGCATTGACTTAACTTCGCGTGGGGTCCAAGATTAATATATTCAGGAATATTCGTACACCGCCAGAAGATGCGGCGTAACTCCATTCTTAGATGCGGCGCATGTCCTTGCTGTCTTGGATCGTAGCTTGTGAAATCTTGATAGTGATGCGCCGTATGTAATAAGTAGGATGCGGCGTATCTGGAGCAGAATGGTCTTGATCTTGTACATTTCAGTAGACTCTTAACTTCTTGCTTGTTTTGCTCCATAATTAGTCCAAAATCGCCAAGTTTCACATAGTACTTGTTTTTACCTGAGAATTACAAAAGTAAACATTAACGTATCGATTCTCACATATAATATAATAAAACAAGTCAAATAAATAGGATAAATGATGGTAATAAAATGTACTTATTTGAGTTCATCAACGTCGTTAATAAAATGCATCAACCGGAACCTCATTACTTTGTTGTATGCAAAAGAGCAGTCTCTTGCAAATTGTTTCCACTTACCGTACATTGCAATGTGGTTTGTCCTCCCCGGTCTATCACTGTGCGGCACCATCGTCAGTACCATCGTCCTTTCATAATCTTTGTGCTTCATCAAAGCATGACGATACCTGTCCATATGGTGTTCGTCACAGAAATCTGCCGGTATTGTCTGCACCATGATGTTTAAGTTGTTATTTCTTATTAGATAATTATATGCAAAACATTATGCATTGCAATAATAAAAAATTAAATTTTATATACCAGTCTTTGTTTGTCTACGGTTGATGCGTACGTCTTATAGAACGTATCATCGTCTTCTTGGTAGTGATCCCTGTGCCAGTCCCATTGGCAGATATGAGTCATTCGATCATCATCTGCAATTGCACAAAAGTCATTTAAATCTACACATCCCTTACTTAACGCCAAATAAAATTTGTATATGCTGTTGTAAAAAAATTTCAAATTTGAATAATAATTAGTTGTATAACTTACTAAGTTCATGATATTCCAATGGTAGCTGAACTCTTCTCAAACGGATTGCACCATGAAAAATGACGTCCGTGTGTGCCGTGCCATCACTGTCAAATGCCATTAAGAACAACCGATTAAAAGGACTTTTGGCAAACACTATTGTCATTCCCATTTCAAGCTCAAGAGTTTCAACCACATTATTCCATGAACCACTACTTATTTCAAACATGCCCCCATTAACACGTTGCACACGAACAGGAAACAGGTTCCCATTAGCCAAAACATGGATTTCTCCGTTTTGCGGTACTTCCAGTTCCAAGAAAGATTCATTGATTGTCTACAAACAGAGTGGTAGTCAATAACGAGGTTTTATGCACAAAACAAGTATTTTATTTGATACGCATTGCCTCATTTCATGTAATTTCAAATACGTTAATATGGGTTACCTGTGCTATGTTTGGGTATGTGTGATGACGTGTCATAAACCTCGTCATCCTTCCTGTGACTCCTTCATAACCACCATATTCTATTCCCATAGCATTATACCCTGTCACATAAAATGAGTCCTCTCCCTCCTCGACAAAATGCAACACCCTAACTCCATCATCAAAGTGTCTCGAAACAAACTGCTTCCATTTTAAACCATGAACCTCTATTGCCCCATTCCTTTTTAAAGTTAATTCTACCTTGAATTTATAGCCTTGATGGCCAGTCAAATATAGATGGTGATTGCCATTGTATCCTTCTCGGAGGTAAGCAGGTGGTAGTATCTTCAAACATTTTGCAGAAACATTACTTTTAACAACTATACTAACATTATTAGCTTTTGTCCTATATCATAAATTTAATAACTGAAATACCTGTGAATATTCATAATTTTCTGGGTTTATCGTTGCCAAAAACTCCATAGTCGGCATAATCCTACCAAATTAATTCTATACGTGTCAAATACACTTAAAATTAACAACAATAATATACTATTTGTATTATATTGGACTTTACTCTGTATTTTTTTTGTTTTTACAAACTCTTGAACATATATACCCTAATGATCAACATGAAAATAAAAATCATAAATCATAAGTTTGCTTGAACAACCCGATGTAAACTAATTGTATATACTTTCAAAGGAACATTCAATTTTATGTTTTACACATTTTTTTTCAAAATCAAAAACTAACTACAAATTGTTGTTCTAATATAACTATAAATTATAAGTAACTCATATGCTCTAAACATTGTGTATAATAAATCCTAATTTTATTGCACGTTCTAACTGAATATCCAATTACGCATTCTTCTTAATAATGTAGTCAGTGATTAACGACGCAAGGAAAGGGATCCTTAGATATATGATCATCTAAACACATGCATGACATTAAAAAAAACAACAACAAAATAAAGATTACCTGAATCTTTGTTAAAGCAGAGGAAGAAGAAGAGTTACTGTAGCTGAAGTTGAAATTTTGTATCGAGCCGTGTGATATTAGATGAGAGGTTAATGTACAGGCAAGTTGTGGTAGCTTTGATGATTACCTTATTGAATACATATATACATGGTACAAAGATATCGTGTCAAATATTTTTTACTAATCCATATATACATGAGTTAAAAAACAATATGTAAAATACCAATCAACATAACTAACCATTATAATGATCCAAAATGTATAATGGGCCAAACTATGTAAAATCTGTATTCATCTAACTTTAAAAAAAAAAAAAAAAAAAAAAAAAAAAAAAAAAAAAAAAAAACTACACATGCATTTTAATGTAGTTAAACCACCTACACATTAGTTTCCAACTAAATATTTTGAGTTTATAAAAAGGATTAGATTGTTACTTCACAATTACCAACCACGTTAAGTATTATTTGTTACCGGTCCTATACATGCGCAATGTATCAACAATAGTATAAAATATTTTTTATGACAGTCGCATACAATTATTCCATTCTGATATCAACCATTTTGTTGTCTTTAACCAAATCATGTCAATAGTTACATGTACATCAACAGCTTTACCAAAAACTTTACCATGTTAAATAAACAAGTTCGAATAGTCAAATTTACGTGAATAACTTTCCCTAAACATTTTGAAAGTAGGAATGATATTTCCAATTACAAATATGCTTATTATTTCAAGTGACAATAAAATGTCCTTTAAACTCAATAGAATACATTTTAATTTTTCAAATGTGTTTTGGAATGATAATAAACAATTAAGTAAAGTTTTTCTAAAATATGGACTTGAACAAGTAATAAACATCATCATTTGTGAAAAATTAAAGTTGGCTTAAACAATTTGGTAACAAGAATATGATTGTTGGGCTTAAACATATGTGTGTTCATTAGTTTATGTCATGCATTATTTTTATTTAACTTTCCTATCAAAATTTGTTTAATCAAAATCATGTCCTTAATTATCCTAAACTAACACCCGTTTTTTAAGTTATCTTTTAAACATGTTAATTTGAAACTTATTGTGATGAGATTCTTAGCACAAGTGATATTCGAATTTAAATTATAAAGCATATCAACTCCTAAAATATATCAATCAAATGCATGTATATATATATCACATATGTCACATTATATATATCATTGTCCTTGCATCCCAAAACAATCAAACTCACGATTTTTCTTTGATCTAAAATGTCGACACTTGCAAAACAATTCGAACAACCACCACCCAGTTTTGTGAGGACGGAAACACACAAGAATGAGGTACCAAACATTCAGTTTGAAGTTCCACCAAAAGAAATTGCTACGCATCATTCTGACCATAGTAACGACAAGGAAAATAAGAATGCTGAATCTCTAAAAAATCCCGAAGGTATTGTATACGTATAATATTTATAATACAAAAGTGTCATATGTTAATTTGTTTTCTTATATTTCTACCAGATCATTGTTTCCAAAATATGATACAGACATGTATGTTTGCTACAATGGTACTTGGCATAAGCTTACGAAGAAGCATGTTTGTAATTGTGATTGGAGTAGCATGATGGATTCCGTCAAAAAGGCAGATGAAATGATCAAACAACTACGTGCATCAGAACACAATATAACACAGGACTATATGGTTGATCACAACGTTAGTGACGATGAATAATAAGTTTTGGAGATTTTTGGTGATGCTGTAATTGTCATGATCACAATGTCTTGCTCTTTTTTTTAATGTTTCTTTGTCATTTATTCGTTTGAAGTACTCTTTTTTGGTTATGTTTGTAATAAATTTGCTATTGCAATTTTTGCAAGGCATGTTTATGATCACTATGTTACTATCAAATTATGTTTTTTATTAGCATGACATATTTGTTTGTTTCTTTATTTCTTTGTATTCATGTTTATACTAATTCCATGTTAAAACATACTTTTGTAACTATGGTTGTATTTACAGCGGTAAAATTTTATATTCTTACAATCAATTAAGTATATCAACAAACGAGAGTATATTATAACAAGAATTTGTAGTTCCTTTATTGGATGAAATGTGATAAATAGCTATTTTGTCTTACTAAGTTGTTTACATATTTACATTGTCATTCTAAAAACAACATCCCGAATAATTATTACATGATAATCTAATAATATAAGTACTCCGTATTTTGTTTTGGTTCTCACAATGGTCCATTGTTTTTTAACCAAATACATCTCAATGAGGCACAATGGTCACAATGGATCATTACATAAATTGGGTAAAGTCACAGCTCATAATTTATAAGATTTTCACTTTACATTGTTCTAAATGTACAAAATATGTATGTGTTGAACATTTTTTGGTCTATATTGATTCATAAAAAAAAAAAACAACATTCACAAATAAAGCATGCAAAATCCGAAATTTAAACTTAAATATCATATCATATATCACTATATTTTAAACCCAAATTATCATCTTAAGTTGACCATAATCAAATCCTAAAATATACATAACAAACATTCAACTTTTGAATGATATCCTTCAATCCACATATTAAATTTTTGAATACCATATCATTTCCTAAAATTGCTTCATATCGAGTGTATATAAATACCATCAAGCATCATCATCTCTAATTATATCATATTTTTACGTTCACTACTTCATGGATCACTCTAAATCACCTACGGTTAAGTACTTTGTTTTTGTATATAGTGTATATATATATATATTTTATTTTTTTGCGTTAAATGTATAATGTATACTATATGTATTGTAACATATTTATCACATTCACAGGTTTTCAATGTTGAAAAACATCCAAATGAATCAAATCGTGAATCCATGAATAACAAGTTGATTATCCTATCTGATGATGATTTGGTATGTTTGACCTCTTATCATATCATTATTGTGTATGTTCTTCATTATTTTTTATTTAAATAACATGCAGGATTTCCCCATCACCAAGAAACGCGAAAGACATGCAAAAGAAGATAGTAAAATGAGCAAGAACATTATTAATATTCTGTCTTCTGATGATGAGAAGGATGCCTACTTATCTAATAGCAAAAAGTGTGAAGATCACACAAAATATAATGAAAATTTGGTATAAACATATTGTATCCATATTACATGTTTTTACTTTAATAAACATTTATCAGATTATCACTCTAATTCTACTTATTACTAATTCGTTTCTTTCTTCATGAATATTATAAATTAGGATTCTGATGATGACAATCCCGTTTCTTTCAAGCGTTCGAAAAATGATAAGCAAACTTGCTTTTCAAAAAAAAAACTTATCGTCTTATTGATGAACCAAGTGATGAAGAAAATGATGATGCTATAAGTATGACACAAATTTATGACAACCTGATTGATGAAGAGGCAAAAGACGATTCACAACTTATTGGTGAAAACATTGATAAGGAAACTGATGACCAAATCCATTTAGAAGACTTGATTGTTGAACAAGTTTCACAGGATGAAGATGAAGCTACTGATGAATTTGACAGTTTCATCGATGATGCGAACATTGATGATGAAGCTACTCATAACAGTTCAGACAGCGAAGTTTGAGACTATAGATTTATTTGTTATTCACATGTTAAGAATAATGCATACAAGCAATGTTTCGTTCCACGTTTTTTCAATTATTTGAATAAAATTAATGTTATGTAGTTCAATCGCGTACACGAATGCATTCGTCAAATAATGTATGCTATTGAATATTAACCCAATCACGATTCTTGAAAACAATTAATCCTTATAATACACGACAAGTTGTTCATGACAAATTAACATTGAATGTTTATTTGCGATTTTGCAATAGAAATTTAAGTGTCCTTATATAAAACAAACCCAACCACCCATACTGCAACAATGCCAAGCTTATGATGTTAGATTTATTTAGGCAAATTATTCTCTTAATATTTATTCAAAATATTAAATCAATCCATTTTTAAAAAATGTATCATCATCCTAAACAAATACAGGATATTTTGCAACAAACTATAACCATTTTTAGGAAATGATTACCATCCTATAATTAAAATGTAACAACTTTCAACACTTCATGGATAAGTCATCTTACAACTTCCTTAAATAATAGCATGTCGATTCAGTGTTCTTGTGCACTATAAAACCTGTTTTTATTTGTCATTTTTCAAATGACAAAAGGCATATTAATTTCAATTAAACTAAGCTGCTCATCATGTTTCCTTTAACTAATGTGCCACAACGCCATGCTGAAAACGACCAAAATGAAGACAATCTGCCCAGGTAAGTTTAACATCATTTGTATATCTTTGCATTTCTTATACGTGTTTTTACGTTATAAAACTTTGACATAGCAGGAAGAAGCTAATAGTTTCAGTTAAGGAAAACTCTATAAAAGAATCCGTTGGGTCAACAGGTTAGTTTATGGTTGTTTACAATTGTTTGTTGATCATCCGGAATTATTTATAACATGTAAATATAAATAGTGGTAATAGTATTCATTTACTGAATTTTATAATTTTAAAAAAATGTATTTTTGGTTTTGCTAATCTTATAAAATTGTTTAATCTTTGTTAGAAGTAACCAATGCTGAATCAAAGGATGATGCAACAAGCTCTGTGTCGCATCCTTCCCAGTTGTGGTTTTCTCTACAGGCTAAAGCAAGACAAAGAAAATGGAGAGCCTATGTAAGGCGCAACATGAAGCGAAGGTCGAAGACTAAACCAAATAAGCTTAGGCCTGCAATCAAAAGGAAGTTAAAAGAACATGAGCTTGATGATCCAGAAGATTTCAGTGATGATGAGCCTTTGGAAGCAATGGACTATGACAATGTTCATTTAGCTTTTGATCCAGAAAAATCACCTAAGTTTAATTGTTAAGTTGTATTTTGATTCCTTTTTTTGTTTATGACATTTGTATATATATTTGAATTTTAATTATCAGTTTTTGTTGTTGGTAACATTTCATATAAATTTGAATTTGAATTATCAATTTATTTTGATGTTATTTATTTATTTATTTATTTTTTTTTTTTGATTTATCTATTATTTGATGTGTTTATAAATTTGAATTTGATTAATATATAACACAATTAAATGATGAAAATATTGATGACGAAACTAATGATGAGAGTTATGATAGCAATACTAGAATGACTGTGAACAAGCAAGTTTCTAAAGCTGATATTCAACATAAATCAACAACTAATATAACATATAAATGAGGATTTGGGCCTTTACATTAGTTTCTAAATCGTATAAACAACATAAATCAACAACTAATCACATATAAATGAGTAATTGGGCCTGTACATTATGTTACACTGATTTAGTATATAAATTGGGCCTCATTTAATTATTATTAGGTTACAAAAGTATTTGATAATCTGATAATGAATGCTGACTTATTGGTTAATTACATACATAATTTTCGGAATCAATCATTCAAATATGGAATGAATTTAAAATTCCTATTTCCTTTGTTTGCATCAATTGTATGTAACCATATTCATAATTGTGTCGCACAACTTGATATAAAATTCATGTATCATTAGATGAATAACCAAAGGAGCAATATGAATCAATTCACCGGAAGAGAAAATTTTGATAAGGGTTATATAAACAATCTTGAAAGAGTTGTTTGTATGCAAAGTGATCAAAGGTCAAACAATATTTCTTCATCTGGTTTTTTTAAGTTCGAATGACTCCCATGTCTTAGCGGATAAAATGATGAACAATTCTTCATGTAAGTTTTTAGTTTTTTGTGTTGTTTTATTTACATATATAATTTTTTTTACGTTGTAATAGTTTTTTTGTTTGTATAAAATTTCAAAAATGTTTGATTATTGTCACGATTTGTTGTTGATGGATAATCAGTAAACCCATCACAAGATCATTTAGATATCCGCAACAAGAGAAAGTCTGTTATGACAGAGAATACCCTAAATGATGATGTTTTATCTTTCAATGATTTGCCATACAATAATGCTCTTCAGTGTGACCCTGTACATATGCCGACAACTCTTATACCTATTGGTACGTTATGACTGTATATATTGAAAGTATGGTTTTATTACTATTACATGTTGTATGTTAGACTCACAATGAAATCATAATTTTTTTATGATATACCTTTTTTATAGGTACGCCGAATAGTTATCAATGGCAGAAACATAAAATTTTGTGTAACCAACACACTTATCAGCCTAAAGCAGTTTATCATGATAGAGGAATATTGTCTACTATTAGTCAAGATTTTGAAAATAATTATGATGTAGGCATGTCAACAAATCCCGTCCAACGTTCGAGATATTCAAGTGTTGTTGATGTATTACTTACTATGCATTCTCAACGACCTCCTCTACATGACATTACTACAAGTAATGTTATATCCATAATTTTTTAATGAAATATTTATTTCTATGTTGTTTACACCTTATTTGACAATATTTGTTTATGTAATAGGTACATGTTCAAACATGAACCAAATTTTTCAAACTTCTCAATCAGGGAATATGAATTCCATTTTCACAAATCCTACACCACTTAAGAGAGCACGTGGACGGCCACGCAAGGAAGATGTACCAACCGTCACTTTACCACAACTTAATTCTGGCCGAACTACACAGTTTGCTATAGGAAAAAACAGTCGTCGTGTTTTTAATGATGTTACAAACACGGTAGGAAATATAAACCTTGGTGGACGTCCCCGTAAGAATCCTTTAGTTACTCATGTCTCACCAAACGTTAACGAAGTAGAATCCAATGAAAGTGTACAAAAAGTAGCTAAACGACCAGGAAGACCTCCCAAAGCAGTTTGCGAAACCGGTACGAACTTTGGTGTTATAAATTATTAATATACCTTTTACTTGTAACCATCGTAAATTTAACACGCATGATCCTTATTGTTTTAAAATCCTGTTAACAGACAAGTCTACAATGGGAAATGTACCTAAACGACGCGGAAGGCCTCCCAAAGCAGGTACATGCTTTTAGTACACTATGTATAAAGTATTTTATATTTAATCTTTTTGCATTTTGATTTATTTATTAATTTTTTTTAAGTCGAAACAATAGACAATTGTACCACTACAGTTGCTTCACCAAACCTTTCTGAAGGTGCTTCTCCGGATGTTACAATAGGAAATGTACCTAAACGACGCGGAAGACCTCCCAATACAGGTACATGTTTTTAGCGCGAACACCTTTATAAAGTATATATGTTTAATCCTTATGAAGTTATACGTCATTTTTTTTCCTTGCAAAAATAGATAATCGTACAAGTAGTGTTATAAACCAACCTGTCCTCAACATGTCTCCCACCAATGTTAATGGATCTCTAAGTCCTACTATGTTCACACCTGAAATACATGCAAACATCCCATGCCAAGATAACAATTCTACAAGTAAGTCGTTGACTATTTTTTTGTCTATAAATTTGGCATTGTAACACATTATAAGTTCACCAATGATTAAACGTGGTATACAGGTAGCATTGCTAAAAGAACTCGCAGATCAATATTAGTTAATAACAGTCCAGTTCAATTACACATTGGTGAGCATAATTACTTTCTCTCATATCCTTTTCATTTTATATGAGAATTTCATGCACAGAAGGTATATTGATAAGTATAATTATATAAATCTGCAACAGATAGTCCAGCTATTGTCTCGCCAAGTCCGTCTAGAAATAATAATGCTTATTCAACAAGACAACGTACCAGCAAAGACAAAGGCAAGTCAATAGCACATACAACGGAAGTTGATTTATCAGATGATGTTTCTGATGATGAACATGGATATATTGAACGTATTTCTCGCATACCTAAAGTATAATTATTTTTTACATATTTATTTATCGTTAAGTTCTTTTTACCATTGATATGTTTAAGTCGTATATATTCTTTACTATATATATATATATATCCTTTTGAAGTTAACGATCCTTTTTTTTGTTCTCGGAAAAATAGATAGTCGTACAAGTAGCAGTATAAATCAACCTATCCCCATCATATCTTCTAGCAATGTTGGTGGATCTCTAACTCCTAATATGTTCACACCTGAAATACATGCAAACATCCCATGCCAAGATATCGATTCTACAAGTAAGTCTCTTCATATGTTTTTTATCTATAAATTTTGCATCTTAACACATTATAAGTTCATAACTCATTAAGCTTGGTATACAGGCAACCTGTCGAAAAGAACTCGCAGGGCACAACTACGCAATAACAGTCCTATTCAGTTTCACATTGGTGAGCATTATTAGTGTCACTCAAATTGTATTCATGTTATTTGAAAATTTCATTCACACAAATATTGTTAAGTGTATCTATATATACATGCAACAGGAAGTCCGTGTACTGTTTCACCAAGTCCGTCTACAAATAATGATGTTCATTCAACACGACAACGTAACATCATCAACAAGGGCAAGTCAATAGCACAGGTAACGGAAGCGTATTTATCAGAGGATGTTTCTGAGGATGAACATGGATATATTGAATGTATTTCGGGCATATCTAAAGGTATTATTATTGTTTACATATTTATTAATCGTTAAGTTGTTTTTTTTTTTTTTTTTTTTTTTTTTTTTTTTTTTTTTTTTTTTTAATTATTGATTGATAGTTTTAGCCCGTGTATATATTTTTGTGTCTTAATAGACAATACATTTATATTTTTTTTGTTAGAATACCTCGACCATGGTGATCAGGATGTTCAATGCCAAAAATGTGGAGCAATGTTATGGCTTGCTGAAAGTAAAAGAAGAGCTAATCACACTGATTCCACTAATGCATTCTCTCTCTGTTGTGGTCGAGGTAAAGTGGTATTACCTGTTGCATTGAAGGATCCTCCTGCATTGTTAACGAAACTCATGAATGGTGAACACCAAAAAAGCAAGTCATATCTTGAGAACATACGCCGCTATAACTCGATGTTTGCTTTTACATCCATGGGTGGTAACATTGACCATTCGGTTAACAATGGTCGCGCACCATATTGTTTTAGAATACAAGGGCAAAACTACCATTTAATTGGAGATTTGTTACCCAAAGCTGGTGATACACCAAAGTTTTCTCAACTTTATATTTATGATCCACAAAACGAAATTCAAAACCGCATTAACGCTGTCAGGTAACAAAAATATATGCCGTTTCCTGTTATTAATTTTTTTTAGCCTTTTAATTTCCATTTCATAGAATAATATATTAAATACACTAACTATAATGTTTTTTCCTATTCATGACAGCTCTAATGAGTCTGGATCATCTTCTTCTAATAAAAAAATAGACCGTCAACTAACTAAAGACCTGAAAACAATGCTTGATCGTGATAACCCTCTGGTAAAGAAGTTTCGAATGGCTGGTCAGGAACTTGCTAATGGAGTGGAAAATGTTAAAATCAGGCTGATAGGAAGGTGTGAAAAAGATGGTAGGCAATATAACCTTCCTACAGCAAATGAAGTGGCTGCACTTATTGTTGGCGACTTTGATAATAATCATAACGAAAGAGACATTGTTGTGCAAAAAAATAGTGGGAAAAAGAAAAAAATTAGTGAGTTACATGTGGAATACCTTCCGTTACAGTACCCGTTGTTGTTCCCTTACGCAGAAGATGGTTATAGAACTGACATATACCATCAAGGTATTACTGATGCCACCCCAGACAAGGATAAAAAATAGGTGACAATGCGTGAATGGTTTGCTTACCGTGTGCAAGATAGGCCAAATGTCTTTTCAACCATTTTAAACGGTAGGCGATTATTTCAACAGTTTTTGGTCGATGGTTACACTATGGTTGAAGCGAAGAGGCTGTTATATGTAAAAAAATAAGAACAGTGAGTTAAGATGTGAAACTTATTCTCGATTAGCTAAAGCTGCTGAATCATCCAACCCAGAAAACAAGAAACGTGGTAAAAAGGTTATTTTACCCTCATCATTCACAGGCAGCCCGAGGTATATGATGCAGAATTACTTGGACGCTATGGCAATGTGCAAGTTTTATGGATATCCTGATCTATTTATAACCTTTACATGTAATCCAAAATGGCCTGAGATTACAAGGTTCTTACGTAAAAAGGGTCTAAAATCAGAGGATCGGCCCGACATTACCACAAGAGTTTTTAAGATAAAGTTGGATCAGTTGATAAAAGACATTAAAGAGAAACGTATTTTTGGTCGTGTTCGTGCAGGTACATTTGAAACTTTACTTAAGTTTTTCTTCCAAATATAATTTTTAGACAACTTCCATTTTAGCAATACCAATATGTTTATAATTTTTTTTTAATAGAGGTTTACACTATTGAATTTCAAAAACGTGGACTGCCTCACTGTCACTTATGTGTATGGTTGGAATCGGATGACAAGTTGAGATTCCCCGCAGATATAGATAGATGTATTTCTGCTGAGATACCAGATATAGATGAAGACCCCGAACTACACCAATTGGTAAAAGAATTTATGATGCACGGTCCTTGTGGTCCTGATCATAGAAGTTGCCCTTGCATGGTTGAAAATAAGTGCTCAAAGAACTTTCCAAAGAAATTTAATGAGTCTACTTTCATCGACGAAAGCGGATATGCTATATATAAAAGGACTGATGATGGAAGAACTATTAAAAAACAAGGCGCAGATCTTCACTGTGGTTTTGTTGTTCCCTACAATCCAACTTTATTGAGAAGGTACCAAGCTCATATCAATGTTGAATGGTGCAATCAGTTTGGATCCATCAAGTATTTATTCAAGTACATAAACAAGGGACCGGATAGGGTTACTGCAGCTGTCGAAGATGAAGAGACGGATGAGATTAAAGACTTCTACGATTGCCGTTATTTATCAGCTTGTGAAGCTGCATGGAGGATATTTAAGTTTGATATACACCACAGGTTTCCTGCAGTAGAGCGTTTGCCATTTCACCTTCCAAACGAGCATTCTGTTGTATTTGATCCCACTGAAAGTATCGACTTTCAACTCGAGCAGGCTTCGGCTAATACCACCAAGTTTTTGGCTTATATGGATCTCAACAAAGAAGACAGCTTAGCGCAATCGTTGTTGTATATTGAGATCCCAAAATATTTTGTTTGGAACAGCCAAGAAAAAATATGGACTCGACGAAAGCAAGGCAGAAGCCTAGGTCGGATCCATCACGTTCCACCATCTTGGGGCGAGCTTTTTTATTTACGTATGCTCTTAAACAAAGTTCGAGGTGCACAAGAATGGGATGACTTCAAGAAATTCGATGGTGTATTATATGGTACATATAAAGAGGCTTGTGACGCGCGTGGATTGTTAGAGGATGACAAGGAATACATCGAAGGCATAATTGAAGTAAGTGCGTGGGGATCTGGGGAGTACCTTCGTAATCATTTCGTTATGTTAATACTATCGGATAGTATGTCAAGACCTGAGGTCGTTTGGGAGAAGTCGTGGAAACTTTTAGCAGAAGACGTGGAACGTTTGGAAAGGAAAAAAAGAAATCATCCAGGTATTCTACAATTTCATTTTTTAGACCATAAATAATAATAATATTGTACAAATAAATTTCAATTTTATTTTCAGCTTTGAAATTGATTCAACGATGTTTCACCTATTTTGTGCAGGACTACAACTAACGGATAAACAAAAGTACAACATATGTTTAACATATATTGAGGACAAGCTGCTCAGCAATTCGAAAAGCCTCAAAAATATTGTGAATATGCCGTATCCGGATTCAGAGTTCACAATGGATGGATACAATAGGTTGATTTATGATGAACTTGATTATAATGTTCCAGAATTGACACTGCAACATGAAGCACTATATGGGTGTTTGACAGATGAACAGAAAGGGATATATGATACCATAATAGATGCTTGCGATAATGACAAAGGAGGTATGTTTTTTGTATATGGGTACGGAGGTACAGGGAAGACCTTCCTGTACAAGACATTGACAGCTGCTTTAAGGTCAAGGAGTCAAATTGTTCTAAACGTAGCATCCAGTGGTATAGCTGCGCTTTTGCTTGATGGTGGTAGAACAGCTCATTCTCGGTTTCCAATCCCTATCAATGTTGTTGAGGATTCAATGTGTAGTATTAGCGCTGATGGTGATCTTGCTGAATTGATTCGTGAGACAAAGTTAATTATATGGGACGAAGCGCCAATGGTTAACAGACTTTGTTTTGAAGCTTTTGACAGAACTTTACGAGACATTTCAACAGGTACGTTATACTTCTTTTATGGGATTCTTTTACATCAGTACAGTATTACATGTATATTTTTTTTATACTAATGATACTAACAAGCTTTCTAAACGTTAACCCAATAATCTAATTTCCTAAGTCTGTTAATAACCATCTTATAATTTGAGTCTCACTTTCAACCCTATGCATCCTTGCTAATTAACCAAATACATTTATAAATTTTTCCCTTAATATGCACGTTTATGTTTAACCATGTATAACAAGATATGGGATTTTGTGCTCAGAAATTATTGTTAACCAAATACGTTACCATTTTAGTGTTGTTTATAGTTTATATATAATATTTAAATTGTCTTTTCAATAGGTACTTATACGCCAGTTTCTGATAAAGTGTTCGGTGGTAAAGTTGTTGTCTTTGGTGGCGATTTTAGGCAAATACTACCGGTTATTCCAAATGGTAGCAGGCAAGATGTCGTACATGCTTCCTTAAATCAGTCTTATCTATGGAAGAATTGCACGGTTCTTAAACTTACCGAGAATATGAGGCTTCGTGTTGGTTGCAATCCTGCAGATGTAGAGCAAATTAAGGATTTTGCTGATTGGATTTTGAGTATTGGCGATGGTACAATAGGTGGCACTAAAGATGGGACCGCTGAGGTTGAATTCTCAGAAGAAATGCTAATACCTGATTCTGATGATCATGTACAAGCTGTGATACACGAAACTTACGATAATTGGGAAAATAATCTTTGGGATCCTTCTTATTTCCAAGATCGAGCCATTCTTGCACCAACACACGAAGAAGTTGACAAAGTTAATGACCGAATGCTTTCTCAACTTAGTGGCAGAGAGAAAGTATATTTTAGTTCGGATACAGTATCAGATTTAGACGTTGATTTTAATCATAGCGAGGATATGTACACTACAGAATTCTTGAATACAATCAAAATGTCTGGGCTTCCACACCATAAATTAGTTTTGAAGATTGGCACTCCCGTTATGTGTTTGCGCAACATTGATCAACGAGGTGGATTGTGTAACGGCACCAGGTTACAAGTGCTGAGAATGGGAAAAAATAACATTGAGGCAAAGATTATATCAGGTGGTAAAGTGGGAGAGATTCGCTCTATACCTAGAATGATTATAAGCCCATCCGACAAGAAGATGCCTTTTCAACTGAATAGGAGACAATTCCCTATTTCCGTTTGTTTTGCCATGACTATAAACAAAAGTCAAGGCCAAACATTGTCTAAGGTTGGGCTATATTTGGAACGGCCTGTGTTTTCCCATGGACAACTTTATGTGGCCGTTTCCAGAGTAAAAAGCAAACGAGGTCTAAAAGTGTTGTGTTGTGACAAAGACGGCAACTACAGCAACTCTACGACAAATGTTGTATATAGAGAAGTTCTTCATAGATTATAAAGTATATGTAATTTGATATTTTATATTGTTATGTTTCATTAAACGTTATTTTTTTATTGATAATAGCAAGTCGATTTTATTCATTTCAGTGTAGTTGATTTAACTACACTTTCATACTTATTTTCTATATTCACTAACTTTTAACACGTGTGCATTCTTATATTATTATTAGTTTTATTTGTATAATCAATTTCTTAAAGCTAGCCGCCCCATCGGGGCGGGCCTAAAATCTAGTATATATATATATAGGGGGCCTTTCTTACGAGAACCATTTTATCTGCGAGAACTGAGAGAACCACAAAAAACATACATGCACGCCTTTTAAAATAAAATAAAAATACATGCAAATCATCAATAATCGTAAGTATCCACCTATGTTCTTCAATATCATCATGAACTCATCCTCTTTTTTCACAAAAACCTTACACAAGGCCGCAATATTGTCGTTGCACGCCTTATAAGAACATACATGCACACCTTCAAAGAAAAATGTTGTATTTCCAATTTCTTATCAAATTCTTTAGAACAACTATGTTTTTTTAAAAACATATATGTTGTTTTTAGAACATATGTGCAAAAATACAATTATTGAAGGCGTGCATGTATGTTTTTGGTGGTTCTCTCAGTTCTCGCAGATAAAATGGTTCTCGCAAGAAAGTCTCACTATATATATATATATATATATATATATATATATATATATATATATATATAATATATATATATATATATATATATATATATATATATATATATGTGTGTGTGTGTGTGTGTGTGTGTGTGTGTGTGTGTATGTTACGCTTTTACCCCTATAGTTTTATGTATTGACACTTTATACCCCTGAACTTTTGTAAAATGACAACTTTTACCCCTCAACTTTTATAAAATTACAATTTTTACCCCTCGACTTTGGTCAAATGACAGTTTCTACCCTATAGTTTCAAAATTGACACTTTTACCCTTGAACTGCAGGTCGATCTCATTTTAGGTCCTTGTTATAAAAGCAGTTGGAGTTTTGGCAAAAATTACCCCCAAAGCTTTTTAGGCGTCACACCCGACGTCCTTATTTCAATAAAACGCACTATATGTTACGGGAAAAGGCGAGACTTTTTACGACTCTTTTACACACTTATATTTTCAACTTATTAACAGCTCATTTTCAATTTATGGGCTTGTGATTCGAGCTTATGAGCTCGAAATAATTTATTTATATGCGTATAAAACAGGGGAAATGGGGCAGTTTTGAGACGCGAATATCTTCGTGAAAAATCCATGTTTTTACGACGTTCTTTTTCCTACATGTAGCTAGCTTGGTGGTCTCTCATGTGGTAAGTTTTCAGAATTTTTAGTGATGGTTTAATGGTCGAAACAAAGGCGCCAAGTTGGGCGCTGGGGGCTGATTCGCGACAGAAACAAGAAGGAAAAACAGTTGCGTTTTTTATTTTTAAAGTTTATAACTGGTTTTTAAGGCATGCTAACATAGTCATAATCATAATTAACCTATCTCTAACATATTTTAAAGATTCTTGATTTGTAAAATTTTAAAAAATAAATGAAGGTGCGTTTGGTTTTTGCTCGACCAAAAAGAAGAAAAGAAAGAAAACTTAAAATTTCACTTAGCTTTCTATTATAACTTAGTTAATATTATTTTTAGGTGTGTTTTAGATTTATAAAGGTATTGAAAGAGGCTTGGATACTTACTTGGATTATAATTCGAATAAATGAGATTTTTGGCGATTTGGCTAGAACTCGAGATACTAGTCCTTCTTCTCCTTCAAAGCCTTTCTAAAATTCTTTGTTTAGCTTATATGAGGGCTGTTTGATCAGTAAGATATGTGGGTGTGGCTGTTTTTGATGTGGGTCGAATGGTAGGGAAAGAATGGGGAGATTTGGTTTGCTATTTTTAGAAAATAATGGGTTAGGGTTTTTCCAAGGTTTCTAGATGGTCTTGTATGGTGAGAAAGAAACAAGGTGAGGTAGCTTTGATCATTTGAGGCCAAGTGGGTGGAGGGGGAAAGAGCGGCGTGTGATGGTGATGTGTTTTGTTTCAAAACCATGCAATTTACCAACTTAATTTGACAAGGTGATGTGGTTAGGAGACATAGTTATGTGGAGGTTTTTAGATCATGAACTTATGGTGTATGTATTGCTTAAGTTTTAAGTGAGGTAGAAGCTTAGTTTAATCTTCACTAGAATCGAACTAGGAAGTCAAGTATGGGTCAAATGGCTTAATTTGATGGTTCATAGGCTACAAGGTGTTTTATATTAGTATTTAGGGAAATAATTAGGTTGGTTTAAGGTTAGGTTAAAGGGATTTATTGGCTAGAAAAATATTTAGGGTTTCCTTATAAATGATATAGGTCGAATTGTATAAGAAAAGAATAGAAAATGATTTGTGCTTAAGAGGGTTGTACCATGAGCTTTATAAAGTTGTACTAGGGTGTAGATATTATAGAAAATATATTTTTAATATTAAGTTAAGTTATATTGATTACATGTAAATTTTATTAGGTTTTAAAACATATAAATGAGATTTTAGGGTTTTATGCATTGAGTGCTTGTATATTAGCTTTAAGGGCTTGTACTTGTATTTAATAAGTTTGAGAAAATTATTTTTAATATTAGTGCATGAAATATTTGGTCAATGTGTTTTTAAAATAAATACATTTAGGGTTATAATGGTATTTATATGAATATTTATATTTTTATGCTTAAATGACTTGTACCTTGGCTTGAAGGACTTGTACACTTATATTTTGTAAAAATCATATATATATAAATTAGGGTTTTGTGATTTTATTACATAAAATCATAGTTTTGTGAAATTAGGGTTTTTATCGGGAGTTAAAGTGAAATTAGGGTTTCTGTGCTTTAGTAACTTGTACATTAGTATTTTAGGGTTTAGTTGTTCATAAATGTTGTTATAATTATTTAAGGTTTCTTAAAGATTCTAATGGATATGATATGTTTAGTTTTAAACATACGTTAACGGATTAACGTAAAGTGACAAATGAGATATCGTAAAGTTTTATATGAAAATGTTTATATAAAATAAACATTAAGTTCGTTGTGGTTGATTTGCGTGTGAGCACGTTTATCGAGGATGTGAGTTACGTCACATGAGATAATAATTATGATCAGATAAATAAATTAAAAAAAAATTATACCTAGGAAAAGGGTTAAGTATAGATTATTACAAGGTGATATTTTTACCAGTGGTTATAGTATCCCCCGGTTGAAGGGAATTTCGTCCCGAGATTCAGTCTGAGTTGGGAAAAATATGTGGGTATTTTGCCCGGATTTGATTTTCTGGTTTCTAAGTGAATTCTGATTCTTTCTTAGGGTTTTAACTAACCTTAACGATGGATTCAGCATACGATTGGAATAAGGATATCTGAGATTCTTGTCTTATTTAGATAGTGAGGGTGAGAATGGGAAATCATACAACGATTTGTTTTGGTGATGTGAGTTTGATATGCTTAAAATGCTTACAATTCAAAAATAATACTATATATATAATATTATCTTGTTTTTATGTCATTTAAATCTAATAATATCGTTTAACTATCAATCTTGGGTTATATTCTTAGTCTAAAAGGTTTACCTAGGTTTTTCCATTCGGTACTCTAGGGAACGTATTCTCATTAGTTTTTTTTCCTACTAGATATAATAAATTTGAATGTCTCGCCACCAAATAATTTCAAAGGCTGTGAATAGTGATTTCTAATGGTCATGAACAGTAAAATAACGGTCGTGAACAGTAAAATAACGGCTAGTTTTTCTCCTATAAATACCCTATTTTTAATCCTCATTCTTTCACCACCAAATTCTTTCATCTAACACTCCCAAAATGCCGCACCTACTTACAATCTTAGTAATCGTTTATGTCGTTCTCGGGATTATCTATTTGACGTATGTCCCTAAGGAAGATTACGCATTCATGGTTTACGTTTTTGCGACTCTTATGCCATTCGGGTTCCTTGCTATCGGTGTTGACAAATTATGGGGGTAATGGTCTTACGCTATCTCTATATAATCCTTAATAAAACTTGTTTGTCTTTGTGTTTAAGATCTAGGTTTGGTATTGTGCCTAATGTTTCGTTGGTATCTATCACACAGGATAATCAAGATGATTCATCCAGTGATTACTCTTGCTATCGTGGTGTTGGTGGGGGTCTTTGTTGCTATGGCGGGTCAACCTATTAGTGATTCTCTTCCCTACCTTGGAATCATTGTAACACTAGTACTTCCGATGCTAGTTATCTCGCTATGTATTAATTTTCATGGATTCTAAATAAATTTGTACTATTTACGTCTTCCATAAAGCCTTTGTGTGTTTCTAGGGTTTCCTATCCGTACTTTTGTAAATTTCTCACCATAGATGTAATTTAAAATAAATGTAGTCATTTATTATGTTTAAAAATGTGATGTTTTAAGAACAATTTATTTGATTTTAATATTTTGAATGAAGATTGTTATTAGAAAATCTGAAAAAGATAACTGTTCCAATTATGACATGATTCTTCCTTAATTATACATAGTTGATCAGGCTATGTATAATTGAGGACCGAATGATGTGATATTTAGTGCAGTTACTGAGGTATTTTATATTTTTCAAAGAGTTTTAGATGGTGTTCAACGTGTTGTTTTTGTATAATAACCACATAGTTATGTTTTCAAAAGAGTATGAAATTTTTTGTTCATACTATGGTGATAAGTCAGGAATTTCTAGGGTGGTAATTGGGATATCCTTAATATATATCTTGGGGTTTGTGAGACAATCTTACAGGGTAGTGCTGCCTATTGTTTGGTCAGGAGTAATATTAACCAAATTTCCTAATGGTATAACAGTGAATGACTACGTAATAACTATGAACAGAGTAGATGGAATAGAAACTGAGATTGTGATTATTACGGAGTTATTACATAGTAAAGGTTTGGTACAGTAGGAAGGTAGTTGTTATACTTAGGTCATGTCTAAGGTAAAGTACAAAAGGAAATATAACTTAGAGATGCTTAAACTAAGGTTTATTTATCTACTACAGGGATTTATTTTCTGCTTAAATACTAATGTCATCCTTGAATATTGTTGGGATCTTAAAGAGTTCTCATTCTCTACTAGTCTTAGGTTTTGGTATTGTAGTTTTACTATCATTGAGCTTTCGCTTTTGGTTATTTTGCTTAATTCCTACGGCACGGGTAATGGTAGGTTTAATTATTCTTTCTGGGCCTTGATGGAGAACTGGTTTATAACTCGTGAAACTTTCAGGAGTGTGTTTACAAAACACAGCCATCTTCTTCTCTCCTGTGGCCATATTATTGCTACTCAGGTGAGCTACTGTAGTCACTTCGAGGACTGTTGCAATGAGGTTGATTACCAACTTTTGGATATCTTCAGGAGTCATTAATGGAATATTCGTATTTTTCATGCTGGTTTTCTTCCATCATATCACAAGAAACATAAATTTTAAAATTCCCGAAATGACCATGTTAGAATAATTTCATATTAATACTAACAAGTGGTCACAATGCGAAGTTGTATCCAATTTGAGAGTCAATAAATTACGATGTGTCTGATTAATATCATAGATAAATGATTAACTCTTGGTATAAAACTACTAAGGAATAACAATTCATTTACAAAAACTGAAGTTAAGCAACTTTCTCTTCATTCATCAAGTTTCCTTCCGAAATTTATCTTAGAGGGTTCTATGGTTATAGCCTAGTTATGGAATCATAATATTCTTAAGTAATGTCATGATAAGTCTGGTTAGGATAACATGATATTAATAACTTGATTGATTGTTTTTATAAAACAATTAATACAAGGTCTTTTATTAATGTTCTATGTGGTAGGTTAAGGATTCTCTGTCTCTAGTGTGAATGTTTGGGTCCCTTGTTGTCAGTAGTGGTCCTAGTTTCTGTCACTCGTTATGTTACCAGTTGGTCGGTTGTCTATGTTCGGAGGTTTCTAGAGTGGGGTTTGGGTTGCGGGAAATCATTTGTCTACTATGGAGAGTAATAAATGGTGAGATTTTTGTATAAGGTCATGAGTAGTCATTACATGTATGCATAGCATCATAGTAAGACATAATAGAATGAATTTGCTCACAATAGAAAATATATAATAAAAGTAGATTGTTATAGATTTATAAGTTGATTACAACTCTGAAAGTTTCAGGCTTATTTAGAAAATACAGGAAATACTAACCAAATACTATTTGGTTTACAACAACGATACATGTGACTTTAAGATCAGTTACGTCCTTGACGTAGATGCTTAATTTCAGCCTCAAGTTTCAGTTGCGTAATTTCCATTTCTAAAAAGCGTTCCTGAAATTCCTGGTACATCCTTATTTGATTATCCAATATTGCTTCTAAGGTGAAAATATTCTGATCATTGTTTCTTGCCATTTCTCTGGCCATCCACATGGTTCTTTCAATGTCTTCCACTCTACCATGTATCTGACCGTGCTCTCTTCTCGAACAGCGGATCCTGGAATCTAAGCTTCTAAATTTATGGTTGTAGGTATTTTTCATCTTGTCGACTTTTACTCCCAAATCAAATACTGCTCGTCTTTCAGCATCGGCCCTTCTAAACAGAGTGTCGATGTTACGGTCGTACCATTCAAAACGTAATGGTTGTAACCCTTCCAACTGTTTAGTGTGAGCGTCGAGAGTGTTGGCTTGTTGATAAAGAAGGGTCCATATCGAATCAGTAAGGTTTAAACTAAAGTCGGGGGAATTAGATGAAGAATTATCATCTGGGTTGTCTGGTATTGGGGATTTTGGAATGTCAGGTAGTGGAGAGTTTGGCCCAATATCTTTCCGAATTGTTTCTTGGTGTGTATTCTGTCCAACCTCAAATGTTGTTGGAGAACCAATCAACTTTTCATGAGATTCAGTTACTCCCTTAAGTTTCTGAGTCGAAACGAGTGGGTAGGTGATAATGGGAGTGGGTTTGGGGTAGTTTCGTTGGCATTAGGTGTTTCGGGAGACATGGTACTGTAGTAATTTGCAAATAATAATTATAAGTAATTATTATAAGGAATTAATAACATTAGAAAAATAAAGGTGAAATATTTTAGTGCATAAGAGTAAATATCAAGAGTGGGAAATTTAGTTTAACATAATTCTACTAAGTAATGTACTAAGTATGGTCCTACTTTGATGTCTGATTCTGGACATGAGAGGGATAGAATGGATAGGGGAAGTCATGATTCTGTAACCATCTGATAATTATAAATATTTTGCTAAGAAATTAAGTAATTAATAATAAACATAAATAGCGTTTCAGCAGCGTTGTGGCACGGAGGACTTTGGTTAAGTTTGTGAAAAGCGGTTATAGTCCAATGTTTGAAAACATTTGGTTCTCTATAACCATGGGCTCTGATACCAATCTGTAACACCCCCGTTTTCGATATTCGCAGCGGAAATATAAGTTGGGGTGTTACTTCATGTATCACAGTCATGAGAATAGAAAACGACTCGAAAAGAGACGTTTTAAATAAAATTGTTATCATTCATTATTTAAATCAGAGTACATAATATAGGTCCCAGAGGGAAATTCGGAAATAAGTTATAAAAGTTACATTATTCATTTGAATGATAACATAATGGACACTCTTTTTATAAGAAGAAAGTCCACAGCCAATCCGTGCCAAGTTCGGTCTTTTAATTACCTGAGATAAAACATGCTAAAAAGTCAACACAAAGGTTGAGTGAATCCATAGTGTTTTAAGTTATAATTAATTTGAACACAAGCTAAGTAAAAGTAAATCAGTAATATAACAGTTCGGTATATTGCACTAAGCCTCATGACACGCAATGCGTTGACAGTGTCCAGGTTCTACCAACATAATTAAATGAAAGTAGTCTTGCCCCCGAGTAGGAGTCTGCCAAAAACTCTTTATAGAAATCAAATATAATGCATTTGTCTAACCGGCTATCCCTAAGGATATCCATCCGACTAGTACAAATGGGTCGTCAGGCCAATAGATCTATTCACTATATTCGCGCTCACCCTGCGGATAACTAATGGTGCATGATCTAAGGGACTTTTTATAAATAAATAGGCAACAGTTAACTTAGGCAATAAGAATCAGGAAAGCATACAGGAAAATACTTGTGTTCGGTTTAATATCATGTATCTCCCCACAAGTTTGGAAAACGTATGAAGAAAAGTGGGACTATGAACTCACCTTGACAGTTTGGATGGAAAACAAAGTTAAATAAAGTTGATAAACGTCTCCGGCACGCAACCTGGGTTGGTATGTCAAGTTTCAGTAATCGTATTCGATTATATATAAGTTTTCAGTATTTCGTTTCGTAACGTTTTCGGTTGATGATTAAATGTTAAAAAGGAGACAACATGAAGTCTCTCCAAAAGTTATAAGATTTTATCTTATTCTTTATTTTTATGTTTTCGTTTCGTTTATTCGTTAAATATATATCTCGTTTGTTCGTTATCGGAATTAACGTATTTCGTTTATTAATTTCTATTATAAATCGAATCGAATTATATATATATATATATATATATATATATATATATATATATATATATATATATATAGTGTAACTTTATTTTCAGAACCCTCTTAAGTGCGGGAACTGCGAGAACCTTCTCTAAACCGTTGGATTTCTTGATCAATGGCTACAATGAAATGTGCAATTAATGTAAATAATTTAAAGATGAGGATATTATGTGCAAAGCTAAAAGGGTATTAGCGGAATTTTGCTTAAAATTTTTCCATTAAACCGTCCCTACAATTACTCCTCATCTTAATCAAGATCTAGAACCAAGTCAAAAATTATTTCTCTCCTAAAAACCCTAGCCACATGAAATAGCCACCCCCACCACCATCGACTAAACCACCGCCGCCACCAAGATCCGTCACCGACTGTGATGGTTCGTCTGGATCAGTCACCGTCGCCAAGAATTGTCACCGCCACCAAGAACCGTCACCGCCGCCACCAAGATCTTCATTTTAATAAGGTTTTTAACACATCTTATTTTTTATTTTTGTTTAACGATTCTTATTTTTTCTATTGATTCTTGTTTTTGACATTAAGAAAATTGTCTTTTTAAAACATCTTGACTTTTCTAGAAACCTTATAGAAAATTGTTTTTTCTATAATACACAGATGTGTTAAAGACCTTATTAAAAAAATCTTAACTTTTAAAAAACACAGATGTGTTAATGGACAAGGATGGTTACTTATTAAAACACATGCGTTAAATTTTTTTGATTCTTGTTTTGACTTTAGGAAAATTGTATTTTACTTTTGCACCCAAAAAAAAAATGTATTTTACTTGAATTTTTCTATTGGTTCTTATTTTTTGACGAAGGCTTTAAGAAGAAAAGAATATAAAAAACCTTGAGTGGTTGCTATCATAGATCAGATGATTGCTCGAGACCGTGGAAATAGTCTTTTGAGGTTCATGCAGTGGTTACTTCTTTTAAGGTAAATTCCATGCCTAATATTCCTTTATTTGGTGTAATTTTGTTACAGAGGTTGTTTGGATGAGGTCTTTCAAACGATTATTTGGTGTAATTTTGTTTTTGAGGTTATTGGTGCTTCCACTTAAGCTTTAGATTATTTGGTGTAGATAATACATGTCTAGATTAAACGTGGAATTCGTGTTTGAACATATTTGTTTTTTTCGGTGAACATACTTGTTTTTCAGTACACATTTTGGTTTTCATAGAACATACATGTTATTCATTGAACATACTTGTTTTTACATTGAACATGGCTGTTTTTCATGTTATTAACATACATGTTATTCGGTACACATTTTGGTTTTCATAGAACATACATGTTATTCAGTACACATTTTGGTTTTCATAGAACATACATGTTGAACATACATGTTATTCAGTACACATTTTGAGTCGGTGCAAAAACGTAAGTAGGTGCATACGTGTTTTAAAGTTAACTTAAAATTCATTGGAATGGTGCATGTGTGTTTTAAATGGATGCATATATGTTTTAGATTGAGCATATATGTAAGGCTAGTTATTATGATTAAAAAGTTACTTACACTATTTGGTTAAGGTTTAATTGTTTTTGGGCATGTTTGTATCAGATTAATGAAGATGGTGATAGCAATGAAGATCTAGAAGTGGATGCACACATAGATACAATGCGGCGTTTGAAGAAATATGATTATTGAATGCGTGCATATATGTCCAACTTCTAAAAATGTTGATAATAATGAGTGTGCACATATGTCCGTTTTCGTTATATATATTAACGCAGGCATGTATTGATCGCTTAGATTCATGTATTTATACTTTTTAGAAATTTGTTTTTAATTGTATTTCAATTGATATTGAATTTTGTATGTAACATCTATGTTCTTGTTTTTTTATAAATTTACATTATCTAAAAAACACATATGCACCTTACTATTTGAAAAACATTCATGTTCTAAAATTATTCAAAAACACCTATGCACTACATCTGGAAAATAAAATGAAAAAATTACTACATAAAAACACCTATGCACTACTTTTGGAAAATAACATTTCTTAAAAAAAAAAAAAAAAAAAAAAAAAAAAAAAAAAAAAAAAAAAAAAAACTTCTTTTACTAAAATAAAAATTATAAAAAAAAATTCCGAATTTTATTATTTATAAAAAACATGAATTAAAAAAAAAGAAAAAAAAAGTTATATGAAAATGTCTTTTACTATTATACCCTTTTGAATTAAATAAAAATAACAAAATGCTATGGAGCATTAAATGATGTATACTGTGTATTATTAGTTGTAAAAAGGTGGTTCTCGCAGTTCCCGCACTTAAGAGGGTTCTGAAAATAAAGCCCCTATATATATATATATATATATATATATATATATATATATATATATATATATATATATATATATATATATATATATATATATGTATGTATGTATATATATATATAGTGTATCTTTATTTTCAAAACCCTGTTAAGTGCGGGAACTGCGAGAACCCCCTCTGAACCGTTAGATTGTTTGATCAATGGCTATGATTGATTGCGCCATTAATGTAATTAACTAAAAGAATAGACCACTTCTTGTAAAATTGAAAGGGCAATAAAGGTATTTTATGTTATTCACTTTGAAAACCGTTCACTTTTTTTAGGGGTATAATTAAATACTAATTAGGTCAAACAAAACAAACTCATATCCCCTATTTCCTGCAGCCTCCAAAAAAAACCACCTCCTCCAATTTTGATTTCAATTGATAATTAGTTCTATTGATCCTTGAAAGATCGGTTGCCTTCAATTGATAATTAAATCTTCGATCTAACACTACCTTCAAATGTTGTAAGTTATTTTTTACTTATAATTCGTATTTTGCTTTAGTATGTGTAAATCGAATTCTACTTTTTAGTTTGTGTTTCGATCTAAACAATATGAAGTAATTCAAATGAAGGCTTACTGATTGTGTTTTCAAGTTATAATATGTTATCATCATTTTTGGTTTTGTTATAAATGGAATACGAGTAAACTGTTGTTTCTATTTCAGGTAGAATCAGTATCATCGAAATCGATTGTTTCATCTTTAGATGACATCCACTCAGTTGTGAAAGCGATGGACAGCATACCTGATTATGAACTTGATAATCTTCTTGGTCCATATGAAGTTAATGAATTAAATTTTATGCAAGAAATTAATAATGATTCAACACACACAATGAAATGCGATCATGATCATATTTTTTCCTTCGATTGGGACATACTTCATACGCAAACATCAACCAACAAGAGGCGCAAAATTGAGGTAAATTTTATTGCATATTATAATTGCAAATTCTCATATGTTCTTATTTGATGGAAGTACATATTAAATGTAATCAAGTTGACAAAGAAAGAAGGATTGTGTGTGTCGAGGTAACGCTTATGTGTTATGCATGTTCAAAACATATATGTTTAATTAGTGGGATCTAAATTAATTGTGCAAAACATGTATGTTCAAAACATATATGTTTAATAAATTTTTGTTTGGACTTTGCTATTTAGTTAATGCTTACAAATCTATGGAAAAAAAATTAAGATTTAATTGGTTATGTAGAAGAAATTGATTAATTTGTGTTCTTTAATCTTGTTATCGTATATCGTTATAATGGAATACGATGTCTTCTTTCGGTTGGATCGAATACGTGGCGTAACTAATTTGTGCAGGCGTAACTGATTAGTTGGTATATTATATCAATCAATGTACAGGTATTAATATTGTTTCCACATCTACGAATCATTGATATGTTGTGTGTGTCGAGGTAACGCATTGATATGCTAGTTTTGTCCATGTGGTGTGTTTTGGATTATAAAACATATATGTTTTGCAAAGATACATATATGTTTACGTATAAAACATATATGTTTTGTGTTTGGATTATAAAACATATATGTTTTGCGTTTGGATTATAAAAAAACATATATGTTTTGTGTTTATTATTAAAAAACATGTTTACATCATTAGTTTAATATACACAAGATTGTGCATATGTGTTATGCTAGTTGTTGTGATTAATTTTCGTTTCTTATTTGTTTGTGGTTTAATTGTTTTCGTGCATGTTTGTTTCAGATTGATTGATGAAGATGATGATATCATTTAAGACCGGGAAGTGGATGAACACGAATATACATGAAGATAATTTGCGACTTTTGAAGATATATGATTATTGCATGTGTTTTTGTACTTGTAATCAAGTGAAATGTAACATTTAAGTCTATCAATCTTGTTTTTAATTTTATAATGATTTATGTTCTTTAATTTGTGTTTCAAACTTTCAAAAAAAATAATGATAAGTTAAAAAATATTGGTAGGTTGATAAAAAAAGTGTTAGCTAAAAAAACATGTATGCACCTTGATTATTTGGAAAAAAAAACATGTATGCACTTTAACTAATTGAAAACGTGTACGCACGCTATTGAAAAAAAAAAAAAAAAAAAAAAACGAATTTCAAAAAAAAAATCCGAATTTCAAAATTTATAAAAAACGGGAATTATAAAAAAACAAAAATAATATGAAAATGTCTTTTACTATTATACCCTTTTGAATTAAATAAAAATAACAAAATGCTATGGAGCATTAAGTGATGTACATTGTGTATTATTAGTTGTAAAAAGGTGGTTCTCGCAGTTCCCGCACTTAAGAGGGTTCTGAAAATAAAGCCCCCCTATATATATATATATATATATATATATATATATATATATATATATATATATATATATATATATATATATATATATATATACAGATATATATATATCTACATATATATATATATATACATATATATATGTATATGTATATATGTATATATTATATATATATATATTATATATTATATATATATACGATATATATATATCTACATATATATATATATATATACATATATATATGTATATATATATATATATATATATATATATATATATATATATATATATATACATATATATATATATACATATATATATATATACATATATATATATATATATATATATATATACATATATATATATATACATATATATGTATATATATATATATACATATATATATATATATATATGTATATATAATATATATATGTAGATATATATATATCTGTATATATATATATATGTATATATATATATATATATATATATATATATATATATATATACATATATAGGGGGGCGTTATTGTGGTGTACAAGCTTAAAATAGATAAAATAGGTACACACGTGGACCGTCGGATCGATGTAAATAGATGAGATTAGATATTAAATATATGGGTGGCACAATTGTAATTAAGTGTCAAACAAATGGCTTTTGTGTATCTACTTTTTATAAGATCGTATTTATTATCCCAACCATTAACGAGTATTCATTACCCCCAATTAGTTTCTTCTTCAATTAGGTATCAACAATTAAGCACCCCCAATTAGTTACCCGGATATAATGCAATTCGGAATCAACATCATAATCCCCAAAATCGATCAATCAATAGAAAATCCCCAAATCTCCGTTCAACATTTTTCCTTTAAATACTGGTAGCAAAAGGTGTGTAGTTGCTATGCCGAATTTTGTTTCTCAAGTGATTCACAATTCGAAGGGACAAGAAATAACGATTGGTAATTGATTGATGGTTCTTCTTATTTTATTTTTTTTTATTCAGTTTTTGAAGATTGTTTTTTTATTTTTTATTTTATTATTATTATTATTTTTAATCAACACATTGTTGTGTTTTGGTTTCAGTCCGGCGAAGTGGGAGGCTGTCAATGGTTAGACGACCAAACTATCGATCTAACTCTTGGAACCGACGAAGTGACAATGAGGAACCTGAAACTATTGATCTAACTGGTGATGGAGATAGTGAAGACGATCAAGGTATGTGTGTGAGTTGATTGTGTGTGTTTGTTAGTTGGTATGTATGTGTTGAGATGGTTGTGTAAGCTTCTTACCTAATGGATGTGTATGAGGTGAAGTAGTTGTGGAAGGTAGTTAGCTAGCTGCTAGTTGTATATGATTGTGTTTTAAAAGAAGTTATTGGTTGGTTAAGTGTATAAGTTGAAGTAGGTGATTTGTGTGTTGCTTATTAACTGTTTTGCAATAAACAATTAGTAGTTGTTTTGTGGTGTAGCTAGTTATATATGAAGGTGTGTTAGCTACATATAGATGACTTCAAGTATTGACCATGTAAACCAGTGTGTGTGTATTGATAGTTGTGCATCAGTCTCATATATGTTTAGTAATAGTTTGGAACGTGTGGTAGTTGATCAGGTCATTCGTATTACATGATATACATACCTAATGGTGAATGGGTCATATAAGTAATGAACTACTGTTATAACTTTTGGGCTGTTGCATTTAATAAATGAGCGAAAAGTATGTGCATCCTTTGACAATTGATAGACTTTGCCTATCTAAATCAGTCCACATGTGTTTGTAATGAGTATGTAAGAGTGTAATGGAAAACATAGTTTGGTGCTTCTAAGAAAAGGAGTGTCACGTTGTTTGTTTTTTATGTAATGTATGCTGTAACTTTGAAATTACATATGTGTCTGCAATTAGTACATAAGAGTCATGTCTGCAATGAGGTTCATGTTGTGTAATGAAAAACAGAGTTTGGTGGTTCAAAAAAAGGAGGTTGACTTTGTTTGCTTTGTATGTAATGTATGCCGTAACTTTATAATTACATATGCGTATGTAATGAGTCATGTGCATTAGGCGCTTGCATGTCTAGTAATAGCTTGGTCTGTGTGTTAGTTGATAGCAGATTATGTGTATAACATGACATCGTAACACTCATAAAAGAGTTTTAAATAGGGTAATCTGTATCAGTTGACGACTTATGTGTATTAGGTTGTTTGGTTAATTTTGTATATAAGAGTGTATAACATAACATCATACCACTCATAAAAGACTTTTAAATAGACTAATCTGTATTAGTTATTGATGATTTGTGTTTATTAGGTGTTCAATTTGAAGGAGAAAAGATGGATAAAGAAACTGAGAAAGGTGCTAGGTTGAAGAATGACGAGGCACGTAAAAATAAGGAGTTGAAAAGGGACAAGGGTACTAAAAAGATGGATCATGAAAGAGAGGGAACTGGAAAAGGTAATTTATATCTAAGAGATATTATTTATGTGTTTCGTATTTTATTTATGATTGAGTGGTATAATTTATGGAAACTTGTGGTGTCAACAGGCAAACGTGCAGCGGCTAAAAGGAAAATGGAACCAGAAGCCGGAATAGGGGCAAAAGTATTTGATAAAGGTAATTGTTTATTGTATTACAGTTTTATTGAATGGATCAAGTGATAAGTTTGTACGTGTTTATATATGTTGATGTAATTGTCTCATTTTATTTGGTGTGTCAGTTGATGAAGATGCTGCAGCTTTAGATGGACCATCGACGGATGATGATTTTGTTTCGCAGCATAAAACGAAGATAACTAAAGTTTCTGTCAGTAAGAAAAAAGTTTTTACCAAAAAAAGGTTTGAAAATAAAGGTAAAGTAGGATCGGAGTCAAAAAAAGAAGGGAAAAATAGCGGTGTTCCTAATGTAGGTAGAAATTTTAATAGAGTTCGTTTAAGGAATCCGCCCGGCAATTTGTTTCGCGTGATAACAGAGATGTCGGATGCACAAAAAGCGGATGTAAGAAGAATGGGTTTTGGTGAGTTGCTAGAGTTTAAGATTAAGGACATACCGACCCGTTTAGCGTACTGGCTGTTAGATAGCTTTGATGATAACACATGTTGCTTGTGTGTAGATGGTAGAAGTATAGATATTACACCAGACCTAGTTAGAAAGGTGTTAGGTGTACCAAGGGGGGGTGTACACTTGGAGACTCGTGAGAATGCAGATTATAGGAACCCGTTGGTGAAGCAGTGGAAGGAACAGTTTGGGGATGGTGTCAAAAAGTTTTACAACACTCATGTGGCAAGTCAGATATTGAAAACAGAACTAGGTGGGTGGATGTTTAAGCTGAATTTTTTGGTTTTGTTTTTCTCCACAATTGGTGAGCTCAATTTGAGCAATACCGTGAATATTCGGTTCCTAACGTGCATTAAAAACGAAGATGATATACTCAAGTTTGACTGGTGCACGTATATAGTCGAATGTTTGGTGAAAACGAGAAGATCGTGGAATCGGAAGAGACATTTCAATGGTCCTGTTATACTACTGCTGGTATGATATATTTGTTATGTATTCGGCGTGTAGTATATGTTTATTAAATGCAAATTTTTTTTACTTTGATAGTTAATTAGTAATTATTAATTTGATACACAGGTTGTGTATGCCATGCTGGATACACGTATCAAGCAATGTTCTTCAGAGTTGTTGCATAAACTCGAAAGAGAAAGGTTCCCAAAGGAACGTGTTGATGATGCAGCAGCTGATGATATAGGTATGGATGAAGAAATAGATGATGATGCTGCTGCGGATGATAGGTACATGTTCCAGGATGAACCTGCTGATGATCCAAATGCTGATGATATAGCTGCTGATGAGGAAGTAGATGATGAGGGTAAGCGTTGATTAATTTAATTTCATTAATATGAAATAGAGTGGTGTGGTAACGTGTATGTTAGTTACAAAGTGAAATTGTTTTTTTGTGCAGACCTTGATGAAGATGTAGGTTTTGAAGAGTATGTGTTTGACGACAATGGGTGTGAGAGTGTACCAGATGATGATGAGGTACGTTTTAGTGATTAATATAATTTTGTATTGGTTGTCTCGTAAATTTTGATCGTTAGATCAAAGCGTAATACATAATTTATTTGTTGCGTTAGGTGATGAAAAAGAAAGCAGCATCATATCTTAAAAGGGCTGGTGAACTAATTGATTTGGCAGACTTGTTGATAGCTAAAGGACGTGAGGGTAATCCGGAGGATCAAGGGTTTATGGACTTGATGGAAATCAGAGATAATTTGTTTGTCAATCGTGAGTACTCTCATGAGACAAAAGAGAAGAAACATCCAGCTGATGATGCATACGAGAGTTGTTTTACACCCCAAAAAGGTGTGAATGAAAAGGATGTTGGCGCACAGGATAAGTCTGAATTCCCATTTACGCAGGTATTGTGTATTTCTTCTTATGCATATATGTTCTTAATTATTGGGTTGTGAAGTAGCTGGTTTGTGTGCATGAGTCCCGTGTCATGTATGAATTGAGTTGCTTGTGTAAGCTTTTGAGTTGAGTCTCTTGTTGTTATGAATTGAATTGAGTTGCTTGTGTAGGAATTGAATTGAGTTGCTTGTGATAGCAGCTTATGTCTATTACATGATATAGATACCTACTGGTGAATGGGTCGTATAAGTAATGAAACCGTTGAACACACATAAATTTGGATACATTTAGATACCTAAGTAATGAATTGAGTTGCTTGTAACACACATAAATCTGGATACATTTACTTGGAAGAGTGTGTATTTGTGTGTAATCAAGTGGTGGGATACATTTACTTGAAAGTATTGAAAAGGACAGTATAGTTAGATAAAAACTTGTTGCAGGTTTAAATCAAGTTTTGTTTGTTTGAATATCAAATATGAGTAGGACAGTTTAGGGCAGAAGGTTAGTGACATAGAATATTTGCACAATTCACGTGTGTTAGGGAATACGCAAAGTAATGTTTAACTCAAGTTCTACATGTGCATCAGTCGCATGCATGTGTAGCAATAGTTTGGACCGTGTGGTAGTTGATAGCAGCTTATGTCTATTACATGATATACATACCTAATGGTGAATGGATCATATAAGTAATGAACTACTGGTATAACTTATGATTTTTGTATTCCCATTAACGCAGGTATATGGGACGCCTACCGAGATAATTGCCCTATCAGATGAAGTGTGCAGAGAATGGGAGAGACAACATAAACAGAAGCCGACGCGTCTTGACTTTGAAGATGGTACGGAGTTCGATTTGAATGTGACACAGCCACCAGCAACGCAAGGAAAATGCGTTGTAGATGACCAGGAACAAGTAGATGGTGGTGGGTTTAAGACGCCTAATCATCCCATCTCAGGGCGCGGTCGTGAAACCAATACATCAAACGGGTTAACAAGGTTTGGCAGAGAGAGCCTGGGTAGTAAAGGCAAAGAGATTGTAACTGTGTATGAAGAGCCTGTGCCTTTAAGTGTGTTGGAACCGAATCGTTATCGTGCAAGGGCGCAACGCCAAAGACTATTGCCTGAGGTTCTAAGGTCCCCCTTTATGACCAGGGAAGTGTCACTGGGAGATGGCATATCTAAAGTCGAACAGAGAGTTGCTGAATGCTTTTTTAGTGCTCGATTAAAAGAAACGTAAGTCTAAATGCATGTGTAGTAATATTTTGGACCGTGTGGTAGTTATTTGTTATGTAGTCGGCGTGTAGTATATGTTATTTTGTGTTTTAACGCATGTGTATATGACAGTGACATTGTGTTCAAGACACCATATGTTGATGGTGAACGGGTCGTGCTTGAAAGTCTCTTTCCAGGCTTAGATATAGCCAGTGGAGCGATTGACATATTCACGCATGTACTTAACAATGCAGAGAAGCACAGAAGCAAGCTTACGGTGACAAGGCTTTATTGCCACACAGCTATGCTGGTAAGTTGCCAAGGATATCGAATACGATTGAGTTTCATAATTTTGTTTGATAAATTTTAGGATAACATCTTACAAGCTCAATTTCATGTGAATACAGACTAGTGACATGCTAAGCTGGGAGTATGCAAAGGCATCTGAAAAGTTTGTCGAGAACATGGATAATGTTTTGAATAGAAGCGAGTACAAAACCCTTGATGGTGTTCAATTGGTATGTATCACGTATCCAATCCTATAACACGTAGCAATTCAAAACCCTTGATGGTGTTCAATTTATAGGTTGTTGTTTAAATGGTTGGCAGGTTTTCTTCCCTGTTATTCAAGGACGTCATTTCTTTGTAGTATGCATGAACATGAAGGATGGTGAGGTACAAATTTTGGATAACCTGCTTCTGCCGAGTACGAATGAGGATGAAAGATTAACTTGGTTTACCCTGCAACTGGTACGTTGTGTTGAATCATATGCTTTCTAAGTAAACAAAAGAGTGACATGTTATTAGAATCGATGCGTTTATGTTTGGTAGTGTATAACTTGTGGCTTGGTAGTCTGCAAATGTTGGCTGCAAGTACAGCTGCGGTAGTCATCCCAAATTTTAAGGGTGTGGTAGTCTGCAACTGTGTAGGAGTTGGGTTATGTGTGTAGCCATGTATGTAAAACTTGTAGGTTAGTTGAATATGATTCATGTGTATCAGATTCTCATTAGTTAGGTAGATGTTTTGAAAAGTTTTAGTAAGTGAACCATAAGTTTCATAAACAACACAAAAGCAGATTAAGGTTTGTGTTTTTTTCTCATGAACCTTTAGGTATGCGCAATGTGAGTATGTGTGTTATGTGGTAAGGTGTATTAGTTGTAAATAAACTTATGTGCATTAATTTAGTTGATAAGGATTCGGGTGCATCAGTGGATAATGTGTACAATATGTTTGTGTCCGGAAGTTGAGTATGTGTGTTAGTTGGCAATGATGCAGGTATGTTTGGTAGCCTGCAAAATATGTGTTTGCTGCATATCGTCTGTTTGGTATTCTTAAAAATGTGGTTTTGAAGTCTGAAAATGGGTTGGTGGTATACAGTGTTTGCAAATTGTGTGGTTGGTAAAGGTTAGGTATGTGTTAGGGTTGTGAAATTGTGAACTGACAAGGTTTGCAACTTAGGTGTGGTGGTGCATGGGTTTATTGGTACTGATATTAGGTATTTAACTTGTGAATAGGTTTATTGGTACTGAGGTTACGTATGTAACTTGCCTTTTTTATTTGTATATCAGATTTCTATGTTTGAGGATTATCTGTTGCACAAGAACAATCGAAACTATGAAAGAATGTCTCAAGCGACAAGAAAGGTGTTGCAATTGGGATGCAGGACAACCAACAATTTCGTAGACTGTGGTGTATTTACAATGCGCCACATGGAAACCTACAAAGGTGATGATGCTGATCTTTGCTGCTTGAGCAAAGAAGGGAAGAAACAAAAGAAAGAACTGAGGGAACTGCGTATTATGTATGCAGTAAAGATTCTGCTGTCCGACTGCAACTTGGCAAAGGGTGATTTTGATAAGGAAGTGCATGGATTCAGGAAAGTACCAGATGAAGAAAAGAAGCGGTTACGGATGGCTGCGTTTGAAACCATCAAGCTGCGTGTATCGGCCAAGTTTGAAGATAAATGAAATGATTTATGTAGTTTGGATTTAAGAAGTAAAACTAATACTGCAATTTTGGTTATGTTGGTGTGTTTTCAGTTTAGTGTCCAAAAAAACTCGCGTATGCTTACCGAGTAACATTTAATCTTATTGTGGTGTGTTTAAATGTAAGACATGGAATTATGCATTATGGTTAGCCAAGTTTGGGTATATATTTTAATGGGAATGTGCATCATATTTAATTATATATGTTTAATCCATGGTTTTATATTTTTGGAAGGATTTCCAGTGAAGGTGCAGTTTGGTTTTGAGAAAATGGTTGATATTTTTTGCACAGGTAAATCATCAGATACACAATCAACCTGGATTAACCAACTTTCACCCGTACTGTTTGCACAGGTCTATTTCGAAAAATCCTTTATTAGTTGGTATGAGTTAATGGTGTGTGTACGAATATAAAGAGTTAGATTGACATCAATGCTGGTGTGTGTAAGTTGGTGCACAATATGAAACAAGATTTAACACATCTAATGCCCCATTGACATCAATTATATATACCCTTTTGGCTAAATAAAATAGCTACTGAATTTGTGTGAAATGTAAGCACAAATGGGGCGCATGGTTTGTAATTTTAATTATTTCTATGCATTTTAATGGCAAGGATAACATGCTTCCGAGTAGTGATGAAGCTCTAAGGCATAAAAAGAATACGCATATCTGCAAAATAGGCTACTATAAAGACAATGGCCACACTCTTTTAATGGTACGTAAACTTGATGTATCCTTCTCCATCTTTCACCTGTTGTACCTTTCTTATGTACTTAATAGTTAGTCTTTCAAGAAACATAATGCTTATTGTGTTTTGGAGTACACATAGGACATAACAGATGCAACTAATCTGATGCAATTTTGTTCTTTCAGGAAGATGGTATCAATTTGTTTATTGGCTATACTTAACCAGATATTTTACTGGTGCATAACAGTTGCAACTAATTTGATGCAACTAATCTGATGTATGGAGTTTAAAGAGCAAATGCAAAAACCAGTAGGAACATTTGAACGGGTCAAAATTGGTTTCAATATCTGGTGAGTTAAAAAAATCAGTAACACACTTGTGGAAACATCCACCCACCTAGTTCTGTTTTCAATATCTGGTTTTAATAGAGGCTGTTTGGTATGGATACTGTAGTGTTCACTATGAGGAACATTCACAAGTTCAGATGATGCACATCAAGTGAAAAAATATTACATGCCAATACAAGTAAACAGTAAAAGGTTCATTTACCTTGTACGCGCTGCACGTTAAAGCTAAGGAGCTGCAAAACTTAACTGTTAACACTAAAGAATAATGAACATATAATATTGCAAGTAAACACATCTAATTTAAATGCCAATACAAGGAGGTCATGAGATAGAATAATGAACTATTTTTATTACGATTGAAACAACCGTTTGAAAACAAATAAAGGACTTGCTGTCAAGTCTAACGTAACAAGAGGTACTAAATAGTTAAAAGTGAGTGGAAATAGGCAACATCGAATACATAAACTAGTCACTATCCATATAATCATCACTGAACTGGTCCACGTCCTCGTCTTGAAGGCGCTTCTTCTTCTCGGGACAATTCCTAGAATCATGCCTAGCCAAATTGCCACAACTTTTGCAATTTCTCTTTGGTTTCTCGCCTAGTTTCATTGCAATCTCGCTCTTTGATTTGTGCCTTGTGCGTTTCACCTGACCTTTGTTGTTAATATCTGTAGCGGTCAAAATAGTCAACTCTGCAGGTTCAGTTACGCCAAGCGTTCTTGCATAAGCCTCATTAGTGTTCAGTTTTGGAGGGATAGGAACGTCAATTTTGGCTTGTTTCATCATTGCTGCTTGGCCGTCCCTATATATTTGAAGCTTCTGAATGTCACCAACCAAATGGCTAATAGATTCTTCAACGTTGCAGTAAATTTCTCTTACTGTATCATCAAGTACCGAATCAGAGCTTCGAAAAGCCTTTGTATTGTCAACATGGTTGTGATGCATAGCCTGCTTTGACCATCTATTGTCCATGTATTGTTTTGGGAAGTGGTGTACCTTGGACATACGGAGAACGTAAAAAATGTGACGACACAATAAACCATAGCATTCGTACCTTAAACAAGTGCACTGAACAGAACATTCAGAAGGTACGTACGTAACCTGCATATGGGATTAAAAAGACTGTTAACAAAACAACATCGAATACGCATATACGCAAATAGAAAAAGTAGAAAAAACGTATATTGTTACCTCATACTTGACTTGCACGGATGCATGCTTTATTTTGTAGTCGGCTTCTGTGTCACGAATAACATACGTAGAACACGTACCAGACTCTTGAACACTCAGTGAACAACAATACATCAACGATGAGAAAATCTCATCTTGAACATCATAAAAAATTGTGTGTGTGTAGAATTCAGAGGCTTCCTTTTCAACTTGCAGATGAGTTTTAAAATCAGGCGTTGTGTAGTTCGAATTATGTGTATTCTTGCCATATATGAATCTTTGTGAGTCAATTGCAGTATCGTAATGGCTAAGAAATTCAACCAGACTCAAGTGCGGGTTGGTAATCTGCCCAAGAAAGTGGTTTTCACTCTCGGACCTGGATGTAGTGCGCATAAGGCCAGACATGGGTTCATGACGGAAGTAAGCTGGTATCCATTTAGTCCGCATGTCAAACATATCGCTCAGCCATTTGTTCTCATTCAAATTGAAGTCTTCCATGATAGATTTCCATTCCGACTCAAACACATCGGGGTCGATTTTTTCGGTCCAAACTATATCACATAAACGGCGCTTGAAATCAGTGTCGCTACATAAATCTGGGCCGACCTACAAAAAGTTAGAAGTTAAAAGACATGTAAACGTGTAACAACAAATAATTAAAGTGATTCATTATTATATTTGGATTGTAATAATACCTTTTTAGAGAGTTTTTGCATTATGTGCCATATACACAGACGATGCCTTGATTCAGGAAATATTTTTTCTATGGCAATCTTCATGGCGGGGTCTTGGTCAGTTACGACTACCTTTGGCGCAGTACCAAAGATTTTTTTAAACCTTTTCAATAACCAAGTATACCGTTTGGCTGCTTCACTTGCTAGTAATGCAGCTCCAAAAAGTATGCATCGATTGTGATTATCTATCCCCGTAAAAGGAACCAACACCATTTTGTACCTGTATGCACGCAAGCTAATATCAGCATGTAACACAAAGATATATACACTTGTGTACCGATTTTGTTTGTAGATATAGTATGTTTAGATGTATCAGTATACCTGTTTGAACGGAAGGTTGCATCAAACGATACCACATCGCCAAAAGAAGCATAGTTAATCTTTGCTTGTGCATCTGCCCAAAACAACCCTATCAAGGTTTTATCATTCTTGTCTTGCTTGTATTCAACAGAAAAGTCAGAGAAAAATTCTTGTCTACTCAACAGCTTCTCGACAACCATCTGCGCATCCCGATTACCAATGAAATTATCCAAACCACGCCTATAGTTCCTACACTCAACATCTGTAACCCCGATATTTTCAAACCCGCCATACATTTCTTTCATTACTTTCCAAGCTCTTGTGGGACCAATATTAGCATTGGAAAGCTGACGCAACAACTGCTGTTTAGAAAAAGTAAGTTTCCTAGCTGCCCGAAGATACTTGTAATCATTTTCATGGACCAAACTGTGGTTATGTTTTTCATAAAAGGTGTATACAACATACTTATTTTCAGGGGTCTTCCTAATACGAAGTAGAGCTTTGCATCCACAACGTTGGGATGCTCGTTTCCGTCTTTTAATCACCTTTACTACTTCTGCGATATCAGATGATGTTGTATCCGTCTTTGACTTATCTGTCCTTGGGGGTTTCGAGCCTTCTCTAGAACAACAAAAGTACTTCAAATCAGGATTTTCTTTTTTTTTCCTGTTAGACTGCCCACCCCTCCTAACTTCAAAACCACCTTCCCTCCCATACTCTTTATAAAACTGGAAAGCTTGTTCAATTGTATCAAACAAGGTTCCTTCCACGGGTTTTTTCTTAGCTTCGGGAATCCAAAACTTACTACCTGGCGGGGTTGGTTGGTAACTCCCAACTTGTGGGACACTTTCAACATCAACAACATTGTCTTGCACATTATCAGATGATCGTGGAGTTAGTGGCTCACCTGCTATCAAAATAAACATTATGTATTACAATGAAACGAACAAAAATAAAATAAAATGATCCAACTGCTACAAAACATAAACAACGAATACATTATTCGAACAGATTATTTCGACTAATACACATAACCAACATATACCATAATCAAAATGTACAACACATGAAATCAATACAACACATGAAATCAATACTGCTACAACACATGAAATCAAAAATAAAATAAAATGATCCAACTGCTACAAAACATAAACAACGAATACATTATTCGAACAGATTATTTCGACTAATACACATAACCAACATATACCATAATCAAAATGTACAACACATGAAATCAATACAACACATGAAATCAATACTGCTACAACACATGAAATCAAAAATAAAATAAAATGATCCAACTGCTACAACACATGAAATCAATACACATAATCAAAATGTCACAGGGTGTTAACGTGTGAACAGCAGGTTCTTTTCAATAAACATAATCAATACACATAATCAACTAACATATTCTATTGAAAACATATGATCAACTGATGCTTATCGACACACTAACAGGAATAATACTCGAATAATCTAATGCAAAATTAGAATAAGCTAATGCACAATTCCATTTACAAATGGTTGAAAATTGTTACGAACAGTAACAATAGAAAAGCATATTAATTGTTACGAACAGGTGTTTTTGGGAAAAAAAAATTGAAATGGAAAAAACGAATATTGATTGAAAAAAGAATACCTTGAATGTTTGGAACAGGAATCATAGTGGTAGCTTCGACCCTGTTGTGTTTGGGATGAAGATGGCGCCATGGTTGGTTTTATTGAGAATGAAAAAAAAATAACGTATGAAGAAGATTGGGAGCATTTAAGAAGAGATATTGTACATAACAAAGTTACTATAATACCCTTAAGCTATATATTTAATTAATTAATATTATTTTCTAATTAATTAATATTAATTATTTTGATCTCATCAATCTACATCGATCCAACGGTCCACGTGTGTACCTATTTTATCTATTTTAAGCTTGTACACCACATGAACGCAAATCTACATATATATATATATATATATATATATATATATATATATATATATATATATATATATATATATATATATATATATATATATATATATAATAATAATAATAATAATAATAATAATAATAATAATAATAATAATAATAATAATAATAATAATAATAATGTTACGCTTTTACCCCTATAGTTTTATGTATTGACACTTTATACCCCTAAACTTTCGTAAAATGACAACTTTTACCCCTCAACTTTGGTCAAATGACAGTTTCTACCCTATAGTTTCAAAATTGACACTTTTTACCCTTGAACTGCAAGTCGATCTCATTTTAGGTCCTTGTTATAAAAACAGTTGGAGTTTTGGCAAAAATTACCCCCAAAGCTTTTTAGGCGTCACACCCGACGTCCTTATTTCAATAAAACGCACTATATGTTACGGGAAAAGGCGAGACTTTTTACGACTCTTTTACACACTTTATTTTCAACTTATTAACAGCTCATTTTTAATTTATGGGCTTGTGATTCGAGCTTATGAGCTCGAAATAATTTATTTATATGCGTATAAAACAGGGGAAATGGCGCAGTTTTGAGACGCGAATATCTTCGTGAAAAATACATGTTTTTACGACGTTCTTTTTCATACATGTAGCTAGCTTGGTGGTCTCTCATGTGGTAAGTTTTCAGAATTTTTAGTGATGGTTTAATGGTCGAAACAAAGGCGCCAAGTTGGGCGCTGGGGGCAGATTCGCGACAGAAACAAGAAAAAAAAACAGTTGCGTTTTTAATTTTTAAAGTTTATAACTGGTTTTTAAGACATGCTAACATAGTCATAATCATATTTAACCCATCTCTAACATATTTTAAAGATTCTTGATTTGTAAAATTTTAAAAAATAAATGAAGGTGCGTTTGGTTTTTGTTCGACCAAAAAGAAGAAAAGAAAGAAAACTTAAAATTTCACTTAGCTTTCTATTATAACTTAGTTAATATTATTTTTAGGTGTGTTTTAGATTTATAAAGGTATTGAAAGAGGCTTGGATACTTACTTGGATTATAATTTGAATAAATGAGATTTTTGGTGATTTGGCTAGAACTCGAGATACTAGTCCTTCTTCTCCTTCAAAGCCTTTCTAAAATTCTTTGTTTAGCTTATATGAGGGCTGTTTGATCAGTAAGATATGTGGGTGTGGCTGTTTTTTATATGGGTCGAATGGTAGGGAAAGAATGGGGAGATTTGGTTTGCTATTTATAGAAAATAATGGGTTAGGGTTTTTCCAAGGTTTCTAGATGGTCTTGTATGGTGAGAAAGAAACAAGGTGAGGTAGCTTTGATCATTTGAGGCCAAGTGGGTGGAGGGGGAAAGAGTGGCGTGTGATGGTGATGTGTTTTGTTCCAAAACCATGCAATTTACCAACTTAATTTGACAAGGTGATGTGGTTAGGAGACATAGTTATGTGGAGGTTTTTAGATCATGAACTTATGGTGTATGTATTGCTTAAGTTTTAAGTGAGGTAGAAGCTTAGTTTAATCTTCACTAGAATCGAACTAGGATGTCAAGTATGCGTCGAATGGCTTAATTTGATGGTGCATAGGCTACAAGGTGTTGTATATTAGTCTTTAGGGAAATAATTAGGTTGGTTTAAGGTTAGGTTAAAGGGATTTATTGGCTAGAAAAATATTTAGGGTTTCCTTATAAATGATATAGGTCGAATTGTATAAGAAAAGAAGAGAAAATGATTTGTGCTTAAGAGGGTTGTACCATGAGCTTTATAAAGTTGTACTAGGGTATAGATATTATAGAAAATATATTTTTAATATTAAGTTAAGTTATGTTGATTATATGTAAATTTTATTAGGTTTTAAAACATATAAATGAGATTTTAGGGTTTTATGCATTGAGTGCTCGTATATTAGCTTTAAGGGCTTGTACTTGTATTTAATAAGTTTGAGAAAATTATTTTTAATATTAGTGCATGAAATATTTGGACAAAGTGTTTTTAAAATAAATACATTTAGGGTTATAATGGTATTTATATGAATATTTATGTTTTTATGCTTAAATGACTTGTACCTTGGCTTGAAGGACTTGTACACTTATATTTTGTAAAAATCATATATATATAAATTAGAATTTTTGTGATTTTATTACATAAAATCATACTTTTGTGAAATTAGGGTTTTTATCGGGAGTTAAAGTAGAATTAGGGTTTCTGTGCTTTAGTAACTTGTACATTAGTATTTTAGGGTTTAGTTGTTCATAAATGTTGTTATAATTATTTAGGGTTTCTTAAAGATTCTAATGGATATGATATGTTTAGTTTTAAACATACGTTAACGGATTAACGTAAAGTGACAAATTAGATAACGTAAAGTTTTATATGAAAATGTTTATATAAAATAAACATTAAGTTCGTTGTGGTTGGTTTGCGTGTGAGCACGTTTATCGAGGATGTGAGTTACGTCACATGAGATAATAGTTATGATCAGATAAAAAAAAAATTATACGTAGGAAAAGGGTTAAGTATAGATTATTACAAGGTGATATTTTTACCAGTGGTTACGGGGATAGAATTGTAACACCCGTTTCCCGGATACAAATAGGCCCCACCTTAGATGAAATTGACTAAGGACTAACGTGAACGGTTAGTTAACGAATGTTTCGTTTTAGTCAAACCCGAAAGTCAATTAATGGTCAATGAATGTATTGTATAGTTATGGAAAGTATTATGTGGCACAAATAGAAAGGAATAGACCTAAGGGACTAAAGTTGCAATAGACCAAATGTGTTTTAAGGTGTAGTGTGGTCAAAGTAAAAGAAAAGAGACTTAAGGGACAATATGTGCTCCATGGCCAAACTTCTCTACCTAACTAGATAAATATCTAGTTGTGTGGAGAGTTCTAGTGAATTCCACCATTTTATTTAGGTGTGTTTGTGAATGTCGGTTCAAGAGAGGAAGGAGGGAGAGAAGCTAAGTTTGGTGATTAACTTATGAAGAGTCTATGTGTTCCAATCAAAGGTTAAGATCATAAGCAACAATAACCCACAAGTAAGTAACTATAATCTTGAGTTTATGATGATTATAAGGTTATGGTTTATGAGAATAGTGGGAACCCATCATATGATCAAGGTAAGATCATATGATGATAGGAGGGAAGTTGGATAAGTTTAATGGGTTATGTCAACCCTTGTTTATGGTATTGATTTAATGTGTTGTTAGGATTGATGATGATAGTGATGATGATGGGGATGATGATGATGGTAATTATATAAATGATATCTTAGCTTGGACTCAAGGTAAGTAAACCAGTTGTAAAATAATGTTATAATGATTTCTCTATATTATGTGTTTTTCATATTTGTTATGTTATGGTTAATGAATGGTTTGGATATATGTGTTATAGTAAAAGTGAGTATAGGGCTAGTTTGATGTGTTAATTAAGAGGGATTAGGATAAAGAGAGTTGATGCTTTGATGTGCCAAGGTATGTGTTAATGGTGAATGATTATGATGGTTTAATGGTTAAGATGCATAATGTGTGATTGATTTATGATATTATGTTATATCCGCTTTACTTACTAAGCATTCGTGCTTACGATTTAAGTGTCCCATGTTTTGTAGGTTCTTGTATAATGGAGATGTTATGGCTTGGATTATGGATCAAGGATTGGTTATGCGTATGTTAGAAGGCTTGGGCAAGAAAGTAGAGCTAGGTAGAATACCGAGCTCGAGTCAAGGTTGTACCCCCGAGAGTCTTTTTATGATTTGTATAGTGTGTGTAAAGGTCGTTGTAATGCTTTGGTGGTCAAATGATGTGTCAAAGTGTGTTTAATGTGTGATAGTCAAAGTAAAAGGGGTGTTTGGCATATGCGTGAAAATACCCATTTTGGAATGTAAACGGGTCATGTGTCTATGGAATAAGTTTAATATGTTAAGTTAATGATTTTGGTTAAGTTTGAGGTGATGTGGAAGTCGTATGTGTCTTATGTCATGAAATGGGTCAAAACGGGTTTTGGTGCAAAACCCGTGATTGTGTAAAGTACGTTTCCGAGAGTCAAATGGTAAATGTTTTCACATGGAAATGAGCTTGTTGAAATATTAAGTAAATCTGAAAGGTTTGGTGAAATATCGAGTTCGGGAGGTCGGGTTTTCAATTACGGGACTTGAAAATGACTCCGGGAGGTCAGAAGCCTCCAACCGATCGGTTGGAGGGCTCTGCCGATCGGTTGGAGGGCTTTCGGCAGATTTTGGTAATCTTTGAAAAATCATATCTTTTAAACCGTAAGTCGCCAAGGGTCGTTCAACCCGGCGTTTCGAAGGTAATTGAGTCTAGTTTCATTTAAAAATAGTCTAAAGGTCTGAAAGTTTATAGATTTTTGTCAATGGTAAAAAAAGTAACAGAAGGTATGTAAAATTAAGTCGTTTCCGCTCAAAAAGTTTTAATTTTTGGTCTAATCGGGCACGGGGTGTAACAGTTGCTTCTAGTTGCCTATCCTGAGCTCGAATGCCATAACGTATGGATTCTTGATGTATGGCTGCAAAAGCTAAACTTTTGGGATTAGTTCTTCCCATTCTTGAAGATAACTTTCTGGTTGATCTTTTCGCGATTCATCATCTCCAAATATCAACTCATCTTCCATTAGTTAAGTGCTCCATTTTTGGAATTAAGTGTGTAGAAAAGTCGGTCAAAAATTCGACCGAGTATGCAAGTTTGGGGACCAACGACCGACTGTGACCGATTTGCCACATTGGCCACGACCGACTAGGAAATCGGTCGACCTAGCCCCATGACCGATCGACTGTGCCCAGCCTTATGGTTATGTGCTCTACTTTAGAGCCTTGTTTTTATTTGTCTTTTTCTTTTGTCCGAGTGACTTATAAAATTTCTTGCTTGTTAAAGAAAAATAGGAGCAATCTAAGTCATTTTCAAAACTCTTTCATATTATTTCACTCGAGGAATCAACGAGAGGCATTCAAAAAAAAGCTAATCTTATTAGTTTGATATATATATATATATATATATATATATATATATATATATATATATATATATATATATATATATATATATATATATATATTTTTGCAAAAAAAAGAATCATAGAGTGAAAAGTCTGAATTAGTTATATACATGCATACTGCAATTGATATATATCACCGATGAAATTTCAAACCCCATTTCAAGACTAATATTAAGATTGAGACAATCAAAACCTAAGGTTGTGTTTGTTTTAAAAAAAAAAAAAAAAAAAAAAAAAGTCTTACTAGCCCTCTTACTCTTACCAGTAAGAGGTGGTCAGACGTTTTGCTTGTTTGTTTTTTTCTTTTGAATCAGACCCAGTTAGACATATAAGATCGTACTCAGTATATTAATGTCAATTTGTGTGTACATCTTTATTTATTTATACATATTGACGGCGTATCGATATTAGTAGCCTACAACCGTTAATCGTTAACGAGTCTCTCAATTAATAGATATTAAGTGTTTTTAGCCCACAATACTCTCCACTAGGTGCAAACAACCTTTATTTATACATTTCAACTTAAGAGTTGCCTAGTGGCAAAAAGGTTTGTGACTATCACTCTAAAAATGCGTGAGGTCTCAAGTTCAATTCTTGCTAGGTGCAAACAACCTTAAGTGGCCATGCCAACCTCCTGAAAATGGAGGGCTTTACCTGGTTTGTGTCTGTGCGGTGGTGGGTTCAAACCCCGTGAATTAGTCAGCCAAAAAGGTCGAAAATCATGATTAAAAAAAAAAAAAAAAAAAAAAAAAAAAACTTTAAAATTTTGAAATTTCTCCCGATACATTTCTCTTTCAATATACACATATTAATCACATACACTTTTCAATCAAAAAAAGGGAACAACAAATGAACACCCACCAAATTTTTTTGGGGTTACTTCGGTTTTCAACTCGACATTATGAGCCAACTAATCACAGGACGACTATTATTTTGGATAGCCCCCGGAGTCGGCGTAAGTGAACCTCCGTGACCACAAACAAAAGTTAATTGTGACAGCCGCTTCGCGAGAATACAATAGTAGTCTTTTATTAAGTCGTAATATGGCATCGTATTCTAAACAACACGAGTCATGCTTGTGTTCTACATTAATGGAAAGATACTACGACGTAAATATCATTAAACAATAAACTATTTTCATTTGCGAATTTTACAAAGAACTTGATCCGTAGATGAATGACTTTTGTCTTTAAAATCAGTTTTTTAGTAACTTTTTTTGCATTATAAAACAAAGATTTTCACCAGAGATTTTGTTCACTGATGACTTGAACAGGCTCAAGTATTTGAAACAAAGACTTTAAGCTAGCCTCTCTCACATCAAAATATAAAAGTTAAAAAAAAAGAGCTAATTCTCAAAAAAGGACAAAAAATTGAGTTTTTTCAAAAAAAAAAGTACAAAAATAATACCCATTCTCTAAATGGTCATGTGCGAATGTGCGACTCCACTAATTTGTTGACACGTGTCCAGACAAAAAATACAACACCAATAATTTGCAAGTACAATCACTATCAATTGTACCCCACGTGCCGTTTGACTTTTATAAACAAATGTGCGAATGACGGATGTGCGAATGTGCGAACAAACTCAGATCTTCATCCAAAACCCAGATCTTCATCCAAAAACCAATGTTCATCCAAAACCCAAATCTTCATCTAAAAACACAGATCTTCATAAAAAAAAAAAAAAAAAAAAAAAAAAAAAAAAAAAAAAAAAAAAAAAAAAAAAAACACCAGATCTTCATATAAAAAACCGGATCTTCATCCAAAACCCAGATCTTCATCCAAAAACCCAGTTATGAGAAACACAAACACAAACATATACACAAACAACACCAACACTTTACCCACATCGAACAACACCAACAACAAACCGACTCTAAATCCTATCCCATCCTTCTCAAACACTGATCATCTACTCATCTCATACAACATGAAGCTAATCCCATCCTCCATCTGATACAAGATAAAGCTTCGAAAAAAAAATTAAAACAAATCAAAGATCTCAATTTGTTCAATTACCGGTCAATGATCTTTAAAGATCTTATAAATTTGAACATAATAATCATAGATCTATAGAAGCATGAGCTTCTTATCAATATCCGAACTTTTTTAAAAGAAAGAACAAAACCATTCGGTTTCATTCTTCTTTCGTGTTCGATTACACATACTGAAAACAAAAGTACCTACCCGAGACCCATCCTAGGATCTTGAAGCCTCCTGCGTTTGTGTTTGATTTGGATTGGCGATGCTATGATGGAGATGAGATCATCTGATGTTGGAGATGAGATCATGGTGGTGTCGATGGTGGTGTTTGAATGGTGTGATGGATGGTGGTGTTTGGATCTGTGGATCTGGATATGTATATGTTTGTGTTTGTGTATATGTTTCTGTTTGTGTATATTGCCCCAAATGTAGTTACTAAGGCTTAGTTCATAAGGGCTTTGTGTATATGTTTTTGTTTGTGTATATTTCCCGTTTGCACATTAGCCGGAATTCGCATACCGTCGTTCGCACATCTGTTTGGGCCAACAAACGATTGGGATTGTACTTCTTGTTTGGACACGTGTCAACAAATTAGTGGAATCGCAAGTTCGCACATGACTATTTAAGGAATAAGTGTTATTTTTGTATCTTTTTTTGAAAAAAGTCAAAATTTTATCATTTTTTGAAAATTTGCTCAAAAAAAAAAAAAAAAAATTTACAATGACCTTTTTACATTTACATTTAAAACACATTTGATTAATAACCTTTCTACGGCACAAAAGTTTTAAATAACTTGATGCATTGTGGTATATTAATTTGGATTATCCGAGATTTATAATACATTAAAATTGACATTGCAACTTTCTCTAACGAGGATACGTATAGATTACTTTGTAATTTGTATAGCATAAAATCAGTAAATCGGTGCACAATTCATGTTTTATGGCACTTCTAAGTTCTAACAACTCCACGTTCAAGCATTTTGTTGTGAAGCGTTTGTTTGTGATGGAAATCAAACAAAAACAAAATTAGAAAAAAGAGGATACATAAAACAAACTTTACCAAAAAAAACCCATTGTTTACAACTTTCCATATATAACTCACCAACCGCCCTATAAACTTATCCAATCCCACCATGTCGTCGACCCATCGCCCTCCACAAAAACCCATGGATCTGGAACTCACAATCATCTCAGCCAAACACCTCAAAAACGTCAACTGGAGAAACGGAGATCTAACTCCTTACGTCATCTTCTGGCTCGACCCGAACCACAAACTCGCTACCAAATCAGACGACTCAAACAACACTAAACCGGTCTGGAACGAGCGGTTCTTCATCCCGGTCCAAACCGGTCCAAATCCAACTCTAACTCTCGAGGTATTTCATTCTAAACCATCTGATACTAATAAACCTTTAGTTGGATCGTTACGTGTTCCGTTAGATGACGTCATTAACGGTGATGATGATGCTATTAGATCTTTTGATTTAAAACGTCCTTCTGGTAGAGTTAATGGTAAGATTAGGTTAAAGATGAGTATCCGTCAACGCGTTGTTGATAATAGTTACCAATTTGCCCCTCAACTTAGCTATTATTACACAAATGCCCCTCCAACTAACTACGGTCGATATCCACCGTATAATACTTCACCGTCGCCGTCGGTACCACCGTCTCCGGTGACTGCGCCGTCGCAACATTCGTGTAATTACCGATCGTCTTCCGATCCGTATTCCGGATACTATCACGGTGGATACTACGCGCCACCGCCTCCGCCGCCGCTGCAGACTTCGCGGCCGTTTACGGATAGACCGGGTGGATACGGCGGACCTAGTGCGCCGGTGGATTATGTTCCGCCGCCTCCGCTGCCGGCTCAATGGCCGGGTGGATATGGCGGTGGAGTTGGAGGTGGTGGTGGAGGACCAAGTGCTCCGGTGGATTATGTTAAGCTGCCTCCTCCGCCTCCGTCGCCACAGATGCCACGGATAGTGGATGGATATGGCAGCGGTGTTGGAGGTGGTGTTGGTGCAGGACCGAGTGCGCCGGTGGATTATGTGCAATATGATCAGAAGCAGAAAAGTGGAAAGTTGGGGTTAGGTGTGGGAGGAGTGGTAGGGGTGATGTCGGGTTTATCGATTGATGACGGATTGAGATATGAAGAGGAGAAGGTTGTTGAGAGTGAGTCGAATGCGAGGGAGATGGATGATTACAGTGATTATCGTCGTCGTGTGGATTATTGATTAGTAGCAACTCGAGTTCTGCGGGGGGTCTGTTACTCTTTCATGTTTGTTACCTATCAATGAGGTGCTACGTAATTATGACGGGTTTTTAGTTGGTGTTGCAGTGTATATGTATATGATGTGTTTGGCTTTTATGTAATGAAATTATGAACTAATCGAAGTTATAAGAAGTTGTGAAACATGAATGATATTTCACTGTGTGTGTTTTTGGTTCATGAATCCGCTTTGTTATTGCTTAATGTAGGTTGCGTTGTGCATATGTAATTGTAGGCTCTTTATTTATCTACTTTGTGGTGAATCAATTGGCTTGTGTAATGTGTGTTCTTCATTTGCAAATTAGGTTGCTTTTACATTATATTGTTAGAAAGGACCCCTTGTAGGAAAAATTATATCGAGTTTGCATATAGTGGTTTGGTGCACTAAGGCCGTTAACTGTAGCCAAAATATCTGTTCCATGGTGATGGCAGGCTATGTTTGAGGCTCGTAAAGTTGGGTTAGTATAGCAGATTTGAAATGAAGTTTTAAGGCTGTCAAATTAGAAGTTATGCATGTGATAGTTGATATGAGTTTTGCCGTAATATTAAAGCATGATCAAATGGTACAATTGAAATAGATTGGATGGTGACTTCTATAGGGCAATGATGACAATGAATTAGATTTGATGTAAATGACTTGTCACTCTTTCTATGCGGACGCGGACGCTGACGCCTCACCCTGGGACATATCCGATGGAACAAAAGCACCGTATTAGAAAGTTCCATTTTTTTTCTTTTCTTTTTGGAACATTTTTCTTCAGCTTGCAGGGGATGCTTCTGATCTTTTTAGACTCTTGTGATCCTGTGTGGTTTGGTTGATGAGTTTAGAATGGATCTATGCTGATGACATGCATTTACTTTATTGAATATATATAGGTTGGAATCAAACATTAGGGAGGCTACGTTTCTACTATGCCCAAATTGTTAAAGGGAATCGGTTCTGTTATCTGTTTCCCGCTCTTAGTCTCCTCACATCCTCTTCTTTATCTCACGTGCGTGCACATACACAAACATCTCTATTCTCTTAACATACATCTTCTTTCTAGTTTCTAAGATATCTTCTTCTACAAACTAAACAACTCTTGGTTTCTTTCACGATAAGAAATAGTCTTAGATATATTGAGGTCTAGTGAATTCGTTTCTCTCCTCGTTGTCGTCATTGCTGCTGCTACTTTCATTTCTCGATAAATTAATAACCTCGATAAAATTAATAATTTGTCCAGTCCCAACTTGGGACCAGTACAAATTTGGACCTTAATCGATAAAATAATAAGATAATAATTTTTTTGAAATCTCAATGTATATATATTGGTCTCAACGAAACTATAAATTAATAACTACAAAAAAATTCCATATATATAAAGGCCATGCGTAATTGAAACTTTTACAAATTCAATTAAAGTCATACGTAATTGGAACTTGTCCCAATGAAACTAACTTTTTACTTATTCAAAAACAATGAACTTGATAAATTCAATTAATTTGTGAATGTGAATTCATAAAATGTTAATTGAAACTTATTTTTCTAATTTATTTTTTATCTCTAACTAGTATAAAATGTAACTAGTATATTGGACTTGAAAATTTAAAGGACATACATAAAACATTTTTAAATTAATAAATTATTAATTTATCGACATAATAATATCTCGCTAAATTAATAAAATATCTCGGTCCTAACATTATTAATTTATACAGGTTTCAGTGTTTTACTGTATTTCCACCCTAGAATAAAACTATCTTTCATTGTGATTTCCCGTTAGCTAACTAAACCCTATAAGTAACATGTTTTTGCTTTCGAGGTGTAGTTATTTATACAAAGTGAAAATGTTGAAAATTTGAGTGATCCGTATAATGGGTGTGTTTGGTAAAAGTAGCAGTGAGTGGTGAGCAGTAGTTGTGAGCGGTAGCCACAACTCACAGCTTTTTAAAGAAGCATTGGAAAAATGAGCATTCCCAAAAAATCGCAAAGCTCACTACTCCTTTGACAAACGAAAAATAAAAATTAAAAAGCTCATTGCTCATCGCCTCAAAAAACTTCGTGTCAAACATAGCCGATGTAACAAGACATAGGGCGGTTTTGTAATTTACATGTATTATATGCATGGGCAAACAACTTTGGGCAATAGGTTTTTTTTTTTTTTTTTTGGGGGCGGTGGTACCAAGTCCATCATTGATCATGAGGTTATTAGCTTAATGAGCTTGAGTAATGAAAAGAACTTATAAGTTTTTAATGAGTGCCTGCAATATGTTCTTAATTTTGATTCCATATCAAGATGGAATGAAATTACAAAAAGAAAAAGCATATACCCTGGTCTCCAGTGAATTGAATTGCCATGATTAGAATTTAAGAAAGAATCAAGTAATCACACTTGTCAAGTAGTGGTTTATTGCATTACCGAGTCGTGACCGAATACGTGTTATTGATTCCGCATAGACACGTTAATCCATTCCTATTGATTCCGCATAGACACGTTAATCCATTCCTATTGATTCCGCGTAAATGCGTCATTCCATTGCAATTCTCAATATCTCGAATACTGTTTGCTGGAGCTGTATAACCCCTTGTCATCGTCGTCGGAGCAGCTTCATCCCCCTGGAAGGGGTTTGCTTGACCATCCTTGATGCATCTGCTTTTTTTTGTTAGCATCCAATTTGCTTTTCCTCGGATAGACGGCAACCTATCAGGATCTGCTTTTTTGTTGTCTCTTTTAATCTTCTTATTTTTATTACATCAAGTTGACATGAATGGAAGATGAAGCCATTTTTTCTTGTTAGCATACAATTTGATACCCGTATGCCATTATACCTAGACAATCACTGCTGGATTAATACTTAAGAGTGATGTAACAAGACAAAAGATACCTGTATAGTAGAAGCTAGTCAAGCAACAGTTTGGGCTCAATCAGAGTAAGTAGTCCATAACTTTTACTTGGGCTTGCTGAGATATACTTCTAGTATTATTGGACCGGGAGAACATAACTTTTTAATTGGAATTTGGCATCCCACTTTGTGTTCTTAATCATTCTTAGGCTATGCACAGTCGTTGACCCAAGTGATCTGGGTCACCGGCTACCACGTCAGCTTTCTCTCTCCAGCGACCAGAAGCGACCAAAGTGCCACAGTCGAATAAGTTGTTTTTTTTTTTTTTTTTTTTTTTTTTTTTTTTTTTTTTTTTTACACACAAAAGCATACAAATAAGGTTTGAAAATCGGTCGGTTGAAGGACCGATGTTGCCTTGCCCCAAGAAGCGACCGATCTCCCACATTGGAAAAAAAGGCGATCGACCGATTAATTCAGATGGGTTGTGCATAGCCTTATGATTCATGACACAAAATCCTAGGCTAAAGACGGGGCTTTGTTCATGTTCGCTCGGTTAATTTTAATCGGACAAATGAAGAATATGCACACATGCACATAGGGGTGAGCAAATGGACCGGATGGACCGGATCGACCGGACCGGACCGACCACATTCGGTCCGGTCCTCGGTCTTGGCATTTTGGCTAATTCGGTCCTCGGTCCGGTCGGTCCGGACCAAAAACCGATTATTTAGCCTTGTTGGACCGGACCGACCGAGACCGGACCAGACCGAACCAACCACATTCGGTCCGGTCCTCGGTCTTGGCTTTTTGGCTATTTCGGTCCTCGGTCCTGTCGGTCCGGTCCGGTCCGGTCCTGGACCGATGCTCACCCTTACGTGCACATATATACACCCACACACATGTGCATAAATTATACTGTATTGGAAGATTTTCTTTCGGGGTTCCATAAACAACAAAGAAGACCATCACTCTCATAGTAGTAACTTTTTGCACGGCTTAGGATTCACTGAAAAACTTAATGTTAGTCGAGAAAAGTGTGAGTAAGCGGTTCTTCAGTTTTGTACTTTGATTTGCAATATTGCTTATTTTTATAAGAGATCACAAAATAGTAAAGTAAATTACTAGTAGTCAAAATGAAAGTCAAATTACTAGAAAAATGAAATATCTAGAAGTTAGTCATTAAAATGATAAATATCGTAGTTATATAAATTAAAAATACTCATATTATATTACGCAATGTGTACAAGCATACAACATCTGAAAGGTTTTATTAATATATAGTTTTGGATGCATTTAACTAACAATGTACTTTGGGGAGCATTAATAACTATTGTTTCAACTTTGTCTATACTTCGTTAAAAAAAAAAAAAAAAAAAAAAAAAAAAAAAAAAAAAAAAAAAAAAAAAACACCCTGATTTTTATATGATTAATAAGCGGTGTTAGATTGAACTAATATATAATTGAGGTTAATAGATTTTAAACACGTTAAATAAACTCATGTATTATTTGTTTATATACCATGGACATACCTTGGTATAATTTTGACTCTTTGAGTAAACTTGACTAGAAAAACGTGCCGTAAACAAATTTAAAGACGTTACGATGCGATGTATCTTGATGTCTGCTATAAATATTAAATTACCATTGATAGGACCGTTGTTTGATAACACGTCAAAATGACGCCTTCAAAGTGGGAACAATTATCCTAGTAGTTTTATGCCTATAAAACAATAATTTTTTGCCTCTTTTCTGTTTACTCACTTTTTCAACCGATTGATGTATATCTTGTATAGTCTACTTGAATCTATGGATATCCTTTTAGACTAGTAGTAATTGTGACCGCGTCCCATAAGGACTGACGTAGTGGGGGGTGGGGAACATGTCCACGAAGGTAGACCGACCCTTGCAAGGGTCGGCATTACGACTAGTCTTAGGGTAAACCATTACTATGTCTTTTACATCTCACTTACATTTTCCAGACAATTGTATGTAAAATTGCATTAAGAAGCACACCTATACTCAAAACCACTTAATGGTGTAACAATGTTAAACTACCCATAACAAGTATTGAGACCATTGTGGTCATGCCTGATCGACCATGAGTTATCGGTTACTACACAACCATGGAAAACATGTGTGGTTGAGTGGTTTTGGATTTGGTTTAGTCGTCCAGAACCACCAAACCACTACAACAAAACATAGAACGGGCGACCAATGTTTTGGCGGGGACGCTTCTGTCCCCGCCGAAAGTCACTAAACGACAAAATATATGCTGAGCTGGCACAAAGTCTCGCTGACCATTTACAAAATTTTCAACGCAGGCTTTTGGCGGGGACAAGTCCCCGCCGAAAATGTTTCACATATTTACCAAACTTTGACAAAACTTTGGAGTGCTTAATCGTCCGCGCCTTTTTTCCCGCTCTACCTTTCGGCGGGGACATGTCCCCGCAGAAAGAAAGGATGCATATTTTTCATTTTTGGCGGGGACTTGTCCCCGCGGAAAAGGTTAAATATTTTGGCTCCAAAAAGATAAAATTACCGCGCCAAAATTTAGTGGCTTTTTGCGGGGACACGTCCCCGCCGAAAGTATTTCCCGCCAAAATTTTCTTTTACCTCGCCAATTTTTTACTTATATATATATATCGTATAATGAAATTATCACAAAACACGAAAATTCTCACAAAAAACACACATAACAATGGATGGTTTAACGCCGGAACAGGAATGGTCAAAGACTTTATCACACGAGCTCCTGTATAATGAAATTATACTTCATTGGGGCTGGGAAATTTTTGATGAATATCGTTCTTATGAGAACTGTGCACCGTGGCAGAGAGACAAGATTCTGGAATGGTTGAGGAGAAAGCCGTACTATAGAGAGTATTTGGAAGAGCTAGATGCTGCTGAAGCTCAACGTGCTGCTGAAGCTCAAGCTGCTGCTGTTGGAGGTGAAGATGAAGCTGAAAGCACGTTGGACCTCAACACCGAATTTGGTAATCTGGAAAATAGAGTAACAAATCTCGAAGCTACGTTTGCACGTATCAAGGAAATGAGAGCAAGGAAGGGAAAAGATGGTGCGAGTTCCAGCAAAGCGGGAAGTAGCCGCAAAAAAAAAAAAAAAAAAAAAAAAAAAAAAAAAAAAAAAACGGGTTGTTTCGTTTGATCTGTTTCATTTGGTTGTCGAGTTGTTTAGTTTGAGTTGTTTCGTTTGGTTGTCTAGTTGTTTAGTTTGAGTTGTTTCGTTTGGTTGTCTAGTTGTTTAGTTTGAGTTGTTTCGTTTGTTTGTCGAGTTTTTCGTTTGAGAACTCTTGCGTGTTTTAAATAAAATGTTTGCCTTCGTGTTTGTTAATTGTGATATTATTGTTTCTTCAAATAAGGTCATAAACCCAAACACCCTTTTGGTGCAGGAAATAAGCAATCCCAAACACCCCTGTTTGGACAGCATAAACCAAACAGCCTTTGTGGGCTGCTGTTAACAAAACAGCATAAACCAAACGGCCCTGTTTGGACAGCATAAACCAAACGGCCCCTTATGGTTGAATCTTGATGGATACTTAAGTTTTCACAGCAACAACAACATCATTGGAACATTTTAAAGCGTACGAATTAAAAATATAAAGCACGTTCGACATCAGTTTTCACAACAACAACATTTTATTAAACAACAACAATAACACAACAAACAACAACAACGACAATAACAGCAACAACAACAACAATAACAGCAACAACAACAACCTACATACGAAGATTTCCCATATCACCTAGCATGTCATTATAAAGGTCGTGAAATAAGGCAGCTGAATCAACTGTGTGTTTGTTTGGATGCATATACACTTCTAGCATTTTATTGAGTACCATTATCTGGTGATTCAGTTTGATGCAGTTTGAGCACTCTATATTTCCAGGACTCGATGTTGAAGGTCCTGCAATGTAACGAGTTGGAGTTATGGATGGTCTTGTGGAATGAGTTGGAGGCGTTGAAGCTCCAAGAGAACCGGTCATTTTGGCTAGTCGTTCGTTAAACATCTCGTGCATAACCATAACATCTCGGCTCGTTCGTTAAACATCTCGTGCATAACCATAACATCTCGGCTCGTTCGTTAAACATCTCGTGTATAACCATAACATCTCGGCTCGTTCGTTAAACATCTCGTGCATAACCATAACATCTCGGCTCGTTCGTTAAACAACTCGTGTATAACCATAACATCTCGGTTCGTTCGTTAAACAACTCGTGTATAACCATAACATCTCGGCTCGTTCGTTAAACATCTCGTGTATAACCATAACATCTCGGCTCGTTCGTTAAACATCTCGTGTATAACCATAACATCTCGGCTCGTTCGTTAAACATCTCGTGCATAACCATAACATCTCGGCTCGTTCGTTAAACATCTCGTGCATAACCATAACATCTCGGTTCGTTCGTTAAACAACTCGTGCATAACCATAACATCTCGGCTCGTTCGTTAAACATCTCGTGTATAACCATAACATCTCGGCTCGTTCGTTAAACATCTCGTGTATAACCATAACATCTCGGCTCGTTCGTTAAACATCTCGTGCATAACCATAACATCTCGGCTCGTTCGTTAAACATCTCGTGTATAACCATAACATCTCGGCTCGTTCGTTAAACATCTCGTGCATAACCATAACATCTCCGCTCGTTCGTTAAACATCTCGTGTATAAACCATAACATCTCCGCTCGTTCGTTAAACATCTCGTGCATAACCATAACATCTCGGCTCGTTCGTTAAACAACTCGTGCATAACCATAACATCTCGGCTCGTTCGTTAAACATCTCGTGTATAACCATAACATTTTGGCTCGTTCGTTAAACATCTCGTGCATAACCATAACATCTCGGCTCGTTCGTTAAACAACTCGTGCATAACCATAACATCTCGGCTCGTTCGTTAAACATCTCGTGCATAACCATAACATCTCGGCTCGTTCGTTAAACAACTCGTGCATAACCATAACATCTCGGCTCGTTCGTTAAACATCTCGTGTATAATCATAACATCTCGTCTCGTTCGTTAAACATCTCGTGTATAACCATAACATCTCGGCTTGTTCGTTAAACATCTCGTGCATAACCATAACATCTCGGCTCGTTCGTTAAACAACTCGTGTATAACCATAACATCTCGGCTCGTTCGTTAAACAACTCGTGTATAACCATAACATCTCGGCTCGTTCGTTAAACATCTCGTGTATAACCATAACATCTCGGCTCGTTCGTTAAACATCTCGTGTATAACCATAACATCTCGGCTCGTTCGTTAAACAACTCGTGTATAACCATAACATCTCGGCTCGTTCGTTAAACAATTAATAAAATATGATTTAGAAAATTTTTAAAAAGTTTTAAATTAATAAAATATGATTTAGAAAATTTTTAGTTAAATTTAAAAGAATTAATATTCATTTTAAAAGTTTTAAATTAATTAAAGATAATTTACAAAATACCTTCAGCGGGGACATGTCCCTGCAGAAAGGTTTCACCAAAAAAATTAAGTTTCCCTCGTAGCATTTACTTTATCCCGCCAAAGGTTTTGGCGAATAATTTCCACTTTCAGCGGGGACGTGTCCCCGCAAAAAAGTCTGATTAAAATAATCATTTACATTCTGCGGGGACACGTCCCCGCAGAAAGTAATTCCTAAAACCTACCCCATATTTAGTTATCAGATCTAAACACTTAGAAAAAAAAAAAAAAAAAAAAAAAAAAAAAAAAAAAAAAAAAAAAAAAAAAAAAAAACACTCATCTCCTTCATCTGCTTCTGCTTGCGTTCGATCTGCTTCATCTCCACCACCACCACAACAACGCCATCTCTACCACCACCACAATACCACTACAACACCACTCATCTCCTTCATCTGCTTTGCGTTAGATCTGCTGAAACCACCACAACAGCGCCATCTCCACCACCACCACAACACCACCATCTCCACCACCACCACCACAACACCACCATCTCCACCACCACAGCACCCACACTCGCACCACTGTGCACATCTTTCCTCCCCCTCTCCCGTTTAATTCTTTCCTCCCCCTCCTCTCCCGTTTAATTCTTTCCTCCCCCATCTCTCATTTAATTCTTTCCTCCCCCATCTCTCATTTAATTCTTTCCCTCCAACCAAGACCAAGCCGAGACCAAGGTTAATTTTTTTTATTTTTTGATTTTCGTTATTTATTTAATTTGTGATTTTTTTTTTATTTGTTAAGGGTTAATTTTTGTTATTTGTTTTCTGAGTTTTGTTATTTTTTAAAAAATTTTTTTGTTAACTTTTTTTGTACAGACAGTACTGTCGAGAGCCGAGACCGAGCCGAGACGAAGCCGAGACCACAACCGAGACGAAGCCGAGACCAAAAGGTATATTTTTTTTTTAATTTTTTATTTCTTTAGCGGAGACATGTCGCCATCAAAAGTTTTGAGTTATTAATTTGTGTTTATGTGTTTGGCGAGGACACAAAAGACCTGCTGTTTGCCGAGGACCACGTGCTTGCCATCTAGACCAGCTGAGACCAGCCGAGAACACACCACAGCAGCCTTGCAGTATGTTTTTTTTGTTTGCGTTTGTGTTTAGTTAATTACTTGTTTCGTAATATGCAGCCTTGCGTTTGTGTTTGGTTAATTAATTGTTAGATAATCACTAGGACACACCACAACAGCCTTGCATTTGTTTTTGGTTACAATGCATTTGGAAAATAATCACTAGGACAGGTTAGAATGCGTTTGGGGTTGCTTCTTAAGCTGCAAGGGTGTTTGGTTTACGCTTAAATCAGTAGGGTGTTTGGTTTCGGCTTATATCACTAGGACATGTTATGAGTTTATTTGATTTCGGCTTATATTTCATAAGCTTCAATTTTCTGGCTTATTTGGATAAGTAATATTGTTATGTATAAGTAATATTGTTAACTGCGATATAAAACCATTTATATATGTGTGTTTGATGAATTGTCTAAGTAATTTCATATATGAATCATTATGTTAGCTACGAATATGTTAGTATTGTATGGTATTTGACTGTGTTAGACTATTATAAATGATTTTAGGAATTTAGTGATTAATTTCGGAAAGTCCCCGTCCGAAGTTAATCATCCCATAGAAAACCCGTCCGAAATTAATTTATTAGAAATTAATTTCGGAAAGTCCCCTGTTTGGGACTGCTTTTTGAATGTTTTGTCTCATTTAAGATATGACTGCGTATAATTGATTTACTATTTGTGAAAATTTCGACAGTGTTTCCCCTTTACTCCTACGAATATGTCTTTAATGCACATATTTGGGGAGTTGAGGGGAAATGCTGCTGAAATTTTCTCAAATAGTAAATTCAGTTATACGCATTCATATATGAGACAATCAAGATGTTGTACATGACAACAACTCATCACATGTCACACTCTCTGCTGAGTTGGAAAAGTTGAATTATAGCACCATAGATATAGATGTCCAGCCAGCGGAAGTTGAGGCACCACCACCACCAATTATCACTGATGTCGACGACGACGATGATATTGATTATGATGACCGCATTCCTCATGATTTAGCATCTGATCATGAAGACCACGTCGATGGTGAAGATGAAGCTGGCACTAATAATGATGATTTTTATCTTAGTGATGTAGGAGATTGATCTCAAATTGTAATTTGTTAAACGACACTTATTTGAATGAAATTGTTATCGAGTTGTTAAATGTGTTTATTTATTTATTTATTTAATTATTTGTTATTATCTTTTTTGGTTTATATTGTTATTTATTTGAATGTGTATATATATATATGCGTATATGTGTTTCTTCACTAATTTCTATGTTCTAGTACAGATGGCGGATGTCATGGCTACGAGCCATGGTGGTGATGGAGGTCACGAGCCACCCCGGGATCCCGCGAGGAGGATAGGCACCAATTGCGAGCGTAAGAATTTCTCCATTATTTTAATTAAACTTGATCATTATTTGAAATTGATAACTTGTTATTTTATGTCACCATCACTTTAATTTGATTACTTGCAGGCTCTAGTTCGAGAGCTCCCAGGCCTAAGCCTACGAAGCCTGGGTCGAAAATAGGGAAAGGCGGGAAGGTGGTTCCCGGTGCCACCCAGAACGCAGCCTTACATGCCATGAGGAATGACACAGGGCGCCCGGTCTCTATCAGATTCAATAGGAATGCCAAAGGCATGTAGGCCCTCACGCTCCGTGGTTCTCGAACTTTGTGGGGAGCTTGATACGGGACACCGTTCCACTGTATTACAATTCGTGGGATGTTGTTCCAGAGGCCTCGAAGGTACACGTGGATAACCGGCTCAACGTAAGTTTTTTTTTTTTTATCTTTTATTTTTTTAATTATTGTGTTTATTTATTTTAAATGTGTTTATTTATTTAAATTTGTCTCTTTATTTAAGTTTGTATATTTATTTTAATTATATTTTATTGCAGCATTTCTTTGATCTCGCCCCCCACCTTGCCGGTCCAAATGGGGAGGAGATTGTCGCTAGTATCGAAGCTTACCTGAAAAAGATATACAATGACCAAAAGTACAAGCACAAGAAGAAAATTTTTACAAAGGCAGGTGGGGTCGAGAAACTGGACGATATCAAGGCAAAGCGTCCCGAGAACATGGCGGAAGATGAATGGGAACAGCAGGTAAATTTCTGGATCGACACATACTTTATAATAATAATAATAATAATAATAATAATAATAATAATAATAATAATAATAATAATAATAATAATAATAATAATTCATTTATATAATAGTTTTTATTATTTATAATAAGCAGATTGAGCACTGGAGCGACCCCAAGAAGTTGAAGATCGGGGAGATCAATAGCCAAAATAGGAGCAAAATGAAGACTGCCACCCTTCATGGATCACATTCCTTGGCTGTCATAGCTGATAACTTCGTAAGACACTTTTTAATCATTTTATTTATATTATAAGTGTTGGGTGAGTATTGATTGATTTTATTTATAAACAGTTGAACTCCCCCGACCCCGACTCCGAGGATACTCGAGACCATATAGACATGTACAGACACACCCATACCACCAGAGGGGGCGCCTGGGAGTCTGAGGAGGCCGAATCCAGATACGTAAGTATAATTTATTTCAAAAAACTCACCAACATTAATGCAATATAATAAATCACGACTTATATATTACTTTTCTTGTTTTTTTGTAACTAAACAGAATGAGATGGTCCGGCTGCGGTCAGAGAGCACCTCCTCTGGGACGCGTATGTCAGATGCGGATATCCTGAGCCAGGTGATCGGTGGCAAGCAGAGGGGACATATTCCTGGCATAGGTCCAGTTTTACCCGGAGGTGGTCGCAGGCCGACTCTGAGCTCCTCACGAGCTCGTGAGGAAGCCTCCTCGTCCTCACTAGGCGAGACCGTGACGCGGCAAGAGAACACACTGCAACGGCAAGAGAACACGCTGCAGATGATTCTGGATTGGGCGAGGAGACAACCGGGCTTTCCTGTGGAGCTAGCAGTGGGATTGCCGGGGACATCAGGATCCCAGACTGCGTCGCTGGGTGAGTCTAGACCTGCAGGGGAGGGTAGTCGGGGAGCTGGGGGTAGTGGGGGTAATGGGGATGGTGGGGAGAATGGGGATTAGTGTATGGGTCGGATGGGTCACTTTATGTTTGTTTTGGGTTATTGGACATAGTTGTGTAGATTTAGATGGATTATTATGTGTTAGGATTCCCACTAAACTGTTCCTCGCTAGCTTATGTATAGTTTTGTAGAATATCATGTGGATCACGGTTTTTGAACCGTTTTTGGCGAATTAGGATTCATATGATTATGTTTAGCGAATTTGGATTGTTTAGCGAAGTTGGATTAATATTATTTTTAGCGAATTTTGTTTGAATTTGGTGTTGTTGTATATGTTTAGCGAATTTGGTTTTAATTTGGTGTTGTTGGCGAATTTGTTGTGTTGGCGAATTTGTTATTTTGGCGAAGTTGGATATAGTTGGGGTAAACTGCAAGTTTTATGTGCTGCATTTGGTAGGTTTTTGCAGCAATTTGCGGCAAAAAACCTGAAAATGGGTCAGAGTCTTTTGGCGGGGACATGTCCCCGCCAAACAACAGAAGCAGATTTATATTTGCACCTTATTGGCGGGGACAAGTCCCCGTAGAAAGTATTTCGAACAACAGTAAAATGTACTTTCTGCGGGGACATGTCCCCGCCAAAATGAATAATTAAATTAAATAATCAGTTGATTAATTAATTTTTTAATTAATTGTATAGTTTTTGGCGGGGACATGTCCCCGCCGAAAACCCTTGCCACGCTGGACAATCTTTGACCGGCCAGAAGGCGGTGGGACCCACAAGTCGCCGCCCAAAGTTGGTAAAAGTCACCGCCGAATGTATCAGCGACGAGGTTTCCGCGGTGACGTTTCGGCGGTGACATGTCCCCGCGGAAAGGGTATTGGCGGTGACATATCCCCGCCGAAAGGGAAAAAATGTCACCGCCCAAAGGGGTGAATGTCGTAGTGAACGGAATATACAAAAAGTTTACTCCTGTTTGTTTTTGTAAGTGAGTATGCTATGGAGTATATATGTGTTTAAGTGGGTTTAGTATTTACGAGAGTTTAGTGATTGGTTTGATAGTGTGAGTGGACGCTGATGTTACGCTAACATGATACCCGAAATAAAACATGCAAAACTATACACATTAAAAGATGATGAAAAGGTATAGTTATAGATTTTGATAATTTAATAGCAATTTATTACACACTTATACAACGAATTTACGCATGATATCTTACAAATGTTTTCAAGGAGACTTGAACCTATAACTTAAGTTGATGAGCAACTCACATCTCGCTGTAACAAAGAATTTTGTTATAAAAGCCAGTTTTTATTTATTTTTTTATTTTTTATTTTTTAACCAAAGATCTTTCGTTCAATCAAACACATTTATTTGTGCATTAATTTATATGTGGTGTGCTTGACACTTAAATAACGAAAAGTTGTTTGACTCAACGTACCTTGCAAAGTTAAATTATGATGAAGATCAATGTGTTACTTTACAATTGTTATTTTCACACAGAACGATAACATACTAACATTCAAAGTATGGAAACATACAAAGTGATGACAAATGAATTAGAGAAAATGACATTGTTAAATAATACGGATTAGTTTTGAAATTTATAAAATATGTTCCGTTTTACGTGGAAAGATTCAATTATACTTTAGGGTTTTGATAATATCAGCCTTAAGGGTTATTGTTAAGCACATGATTTTCATTACGTCCTAACTTATGGATTATTTCAGCATATCAGAATTCTAAAAGAAGTGAAAACAGTCCCGTCTTTAAACCACAACCTTTATAATTGTCGTTAGCAACACCTAACTTCATTTGTGAAAACAGTCCCCTCTTTATAATGGATTTGTGAAAATTATAAAAAGGGGGCACTTTTCCGGAAGAGTTAATTTTTTCTTAATATTCAAATTAAAAAACGTAGTTTTTCCAACTTCGTATATTAACTTCGTATACCCTAACTTCATTTGTGCTATTATCCTATTAGATAAATGGCCGGATCTGAGCATGTGCAGGGTGCACAACCGCTCAGGGCCTCCATTTTCTCGAGGGCCCCAAAATTTTAAGCACTATAATAGTATGTTTTTAGCTTCGAATTGATGATAAAATGTTATAAAAGATAAGATACTTCATTCCTTACAAATAAAAGTGCATCTTAATCAGTATAACGTGATTTAAAAGAATAAGTGTACTTGTGTAAACAGGGGAAACAACGTTTAGAAACAGAGGAACAACCGAAGAAGATGGTGACTTTTGGTCTTGTCTACTTTGACCCCTAACGTTTAAAGATTTTACATGTTTGTCCTAACTAATTATTTCAATTGGCATATGGTGTAAAAAAACATTTATAAATTTGACGTTTTCCACCCTTAATTTAAAAGTTTATATTAATGATCTAAAACTACACGCTTGGAATTTTAGAATATTGTGTTTAAAAGTTTCAAAATGTTGGTGTGAAAAACCTCAGTTGAGTTTAACACTTTTTTTAGTTGGGTAACTTATAATACATTTAAATTAAGTACAAATTTGTTTCTTGTATTGGGAACAAATCATTCGTACTGAGGAATCCTAATTGTATAATAGCATAATAGCATCAAAGTCTATGAAACTTGACGTCAAAGGTCCATTTTGTTATTATGGCACAGGGCCCCCAAAATCCATGGGACGGCCCTAACTTCATTTGTGCTATTAGGCTATTAGATAAATGCTTAACTAAACAGTTAACAAAACGAACCAACTTCATTTTATTAAAGGATAGGGTAATACTAATTTTTACTGGCTTATCTTGTAATATTTAAAAAATGCTACAATTCAAACAAAAATATATGTTGTTATCATTTGTCTTATTATATAAGTGCTTAATTACAATAACACAATTTCACCCAACTTACTTATTAAAGTCTATGGTATCGTTGTTCTATATATAGTTCTATCAAACTATTGTTTAGTCGAGTTATACTAGATTTTAGACATGTTGCTAACTCATGTATTCGTTTTTTAAAGACTAACAACTACGGTGGGGCATTTGTTGGTTTGATCGCGACTCCTTGTGTGGTTCCTGTGTTTAGTATATTCTTTCCTCGATGACCCAACAATACACAGGAGGGAAACGACTTCAGAAACAAACGTCAAGCAAATTAAGAAATATGTTTTATTTATAATCCAATGAATGTTGAAGGCTTCTTAATTCAATATTATAAAACCATAGATAAGATTATTATCTAGTAACTTATTTAAATTGTTGTTACATCTAGTACTCTAGTGATCCTACTGTATTATGGGAAAAAAATATAAATATTGGCTTCTTGCCTTTTAGCTTGAAAAGTATACCGATCATATCTAATATTCATTTCATTAAAAGATAAATTTAAAAAAATTTCATGTAGTTCATTTTTAGCTCAGGTTTTCAACGTTTAACACATATATCATTTTTGACTCTTTATTTTCGTGGTCAATAACTGTTAATATGATAAGGTTACTTTTAAGGGCTTTTCTTGCTTACGTTAGCACAATAATACACTTCTAACAAACAATCTATTTGTGTGCATGCACTTAATTATAATTATATTATAACGAGTGGGGTACCCGCGCGTTACTGCGGGATTGTTTTGTTTAATCTAAACTCGAAATGAAACGGTTGTCAAAAAAATATTTTTGTTATTAAGGACTAAATATGCAAAAGATCAGTTACCCGCAAGTACTATTTTCGTAAAATATTTCTGAAATTAGTATGATTTTTTACGGAAAAAGTCCCTAAAGTTATCGGCATTTTGCAAAGTTAGTCCTTAGGGACTAACTTTGAAATTTATAGATAATATGAGGGACTATTTGCGTAATTTGCGATGAATAGTAAACACTGTTCTGCACTATTCATGGGTACTATTCTGCACTGTTTGCACTGTAGCGCTGATATTTTCATTTTTAGTTCTTGAGAGTGTCGGTATGTTGCAAAGTTAGTCCTTATGGACTAACTTTGAAATTAAAAGTTAACCTGAGGGGTTTTTTGTACATTATTTGCACAGAAACAACCCCTGAAGTTGTTGGTCCGTTGCAAATTTAAGTCACGACTGTTAAGTAACGGCCGTTAAGGACTAACTTTGCAATGGATCAGTAACCGTTTAAACTGAAAATTGCGGGACTACTGTTTGCTATAGTGTTTTGGGGGCACTGTTCCTTGCTTTTTAGTATATATATAAAATTATATTATAACTAAAGTATAAAATGGGAAGACTGTTCACCATAGACTTTAGGGGTCCGTTTTGTTTAGGTAAGCCCAAAATGGCAATTGGGCCCCGTCCTGATCCTATACATTGTCTCTCACGTGCGTCTCTCATCCTCCATTGCTGCGGCTATAAACCCACACCCAAGAAAAACCGTCCGGCTAACCGGACCCGCTCCAAATCCGACCTTAACTTTGCGTCTACAATTCTATAGTGAGTTTGTGAGGGAAGATACAGTACCCGGTAAATAAAAACGCTCTCTTCTCTCACAAATTCTAGATCTATCCACAAACCACAAACGCAAACACAACCACACACACAGCCACTGCTGCTTCTTCCTCTCCCACTTCGTCTTCCCCATCTAAAAAAGGGCTAAAAACAGACACACAAACACAACGACCACTACTTATAGATCCATTGTTCAGAATAAGAAAAAAATATTCCATTTTTTTTTAATCTATATCAGTTGGGTTTTAAAGATGCAAAATTTATGGTGATGAAGAAGATGATTATGAGATCTCTCGGCTGAAGAAAAGGAACAGAAAGTAAGGTGACAGATTCTTTATACAAAATTCAATTTGACTTCTTTTAAATTTAACAATTATTATAACTTATACATATATAAGAATTTTAATTTAATTTGAAATTAGGGTTTTGACATAATTTGGGGGTTTTGCTAAGTTCGAGTTTTTTATTATAAGTTTTAGGTTTTTTTGTATAAATTTTGTGTTTTTGTTTGTGGTTAAGCTGGTAGGTTAATTGGTTGCTTAGTTGAGCTTATGGGGCTTATTTATAAGGCATGATTTGAAGATGTTCCGATTATCTTATTTTCCTGGCTTATGAGCTTATTTAATTTTTTTATGTGGGTCCTGTTGCTTTGTTAGGGGGTGTTTGGATTAGCTTATTTTCACGGCTTACAAGCTTCCTTTTGTTGTACACGATGAGTTTAGAGTAGCCTTTATTTGAATTTCATTTGCAATTTGTTGATTTTGAATAGAAGTTTGTTTAGCTGCTGCTGCTGCTGTTGTTGTTGTTCTTGCCGTGTGGTTAATATTTAAGATTCGCTTATTTTTTTTACGTTCGTGATATAATGTTAGCATTTAAATTATAAATTTGAAGTGATGGTCATTTTCCTTTTATTATCTTTTTAGTGTGTCGAGTGCTAGATAAAAGAATAGTATGTAAAGGCTTATGGTTGGACTAAGGTTATTATGTAAAAGATAAGTCCATGTATTGTCTAATCCATGTAAGGTCCAACCAAGCCCAACCGAGCCCAAGAAAGCCTTTTAGGGCGTCTCATTTGTACTATATATACACACTCTCACCACATAAGTTTGTGTGCCTCATTGTCTAGTATAGGTGAGAGTGTGTATGTGTGCTTTATCTTTATGTTTTGTATTTGCTTTCTCTTCAAGCTAATATATTTCCATTCGGTTTCAACATATGCGATCCATACACTCTTCTCTTATCTAGTTCTTTGAGTGTCATCGAATAGCTTATATAGGTTGTGTGATAAAGATAAAGTAGTGTTTAACAAGTGGTATCATATAGCCAAACATCGAAATATGATTTAGTTGTGTTTGTATTTTCTATCAAAGTCCACAAAAGTTGCGTCTTCTCACAATAAAACGTATACTTTGTGTGTTAACTTTGATTTTTACGAGTGTTTTAAGGTTAAAGGTTATAGCTTTTAGTGTTTTACGTGGTGATTAGTATGTTTTTGGTTGTTTTTTATTTGTATCTTCACTTCAAAAACTAATCTTGCATAAAAAAGGTTTAATCTTTGTGTCGAAAAATAGTTAATATAGAATATTGGCGATAAAAGGTTAAAGCTTTATACGTTTTTACGAGCTTGTGAGGTGTTTTGATCGTGAAAAAGGAGCTAGAAGATTGTTTGTGAAGCGGTTGAATCTTCATCGACTTGCAAAATATCTAAATTCTTGTATAAGAATTTAGATAGAAAAAAAGGGTTTGTCGAATTTCTTGTATAAGAATTTCGATAAGTTTAAGGGTTTATAGGAATTCTTGTGTGTAAGAATTTCGATAGACAAGGGTTTATAGGAATTGTGTTTGCCTCTATCGCAATTCTGGTACTAGCGTTCTATCGCAATTATGCATTTGAAGGTCTATCGCAATTCTCAAAGTGGAAAGTTATCGCAATTCTTAAAAGGTACTATCGCAATTGTTAAAGTCAAACCTTTCACAATTCTGAGTCAACCTTATTGCAATTCTTGGAGGCTATCGCAATTGTGGAGTTGGACTTATCGCAATTGTGCCCATTGACTCTATCGTAATTGTGAACAAGGAATACTATCGCAATTCTTAGAAATTGTCATAATTTAATAAACTTATCAAAATTCGATTTATACTTAATTTCTACAACATCAAACGTGAACTCAGTATTCTCTCGCTTGTATAAGTGTGAAGAATACTTCGACAAGGAATAATCTTCTAATTTGTATAAATTAGATAGATTTTTATCTAAATTGCAAATTTTATATAAATTGCATATTTCTATCTAAATTGTGATTTTGCCAAAATTGTATAATTTTGTCTAAATTAAGATTTCTATAGAAATTGTGGTTTTATCTAAATTGTAATTTACATAACTTTGTCGAAATTGTGAACATTTGATCTTGTCTAAATTGTAGTCTTGTCGAAATTAGTAACTTTATCTAAATTGTCGTAGTTTATCTAAATTGCAAGTAACCTCAAACGATCTTCAGCTAAAGACCAAAGACTTCACTACAACAACTAAGTTTAACCTTCATCAATCACAACTCCTATTTCGTTGCAACGATCCTACATCAACTTTATCATACAAAACATCAACAATGACTATTCAACAAGACATTCATGCAGCCGGTGCAGAAAACCATCCTCCTATGCTTGAGAAAGGTGGATATCTTCAATGGACGAGCCGTATGCTTCGCTATATCAAAACCAAACCTGAAGGGCAAGGAAAACTCCTACTCAACTCCATCCATAATGGACCATTCAAGCCTCGTCAGATTCAAGACCCTGGAAATCCAAATGACACACCTCCTACTCTACCATTCCTTTGTACACAAAGAGAAGATGATTACACAGCAGAGGATTGGAAGTAAATTGCAGCTGATGACTTGGCAATGCACTTAATACAACTTGGTTTACCATGTGAGATCTTTGCTGCCGTTGACAGTTGTGAAACTGCTTATGATATGTGGTAACGAGTTAGAAGGCTTTGTCATGGCATAGAAATTGGACAACAAGATGTTGAAAACAAGCTGCTAACTGAATGGGAGAAGTTCACATCCACTCCAACGGAACCAATTAAATCTTACTACACCAGGTTCTGCACTATAATGAACGAGCTAATCAGAAACAAGCTGTCACCAAGACAAATTGTCCAAAACATCAAGTTCATCAACAATCTACCAGAAGAATGGGGACGATTTGTCCCAATTGTTAACCAAACAAAGGACCTTCATCAGGTGAACTATGATCAGCTCTATGACTTTCTAAAGCAAAACCAGGCAGAGGCGAATGAAGTCAGGAAAGAGAAGTTAGCCAATTAACATGATCCTCTTGCATTAATTGCTCAAACACCAACACCTGTAACAGTGAATACACAACCATCATCATTATCTTCCACTCAGAACTACATGCAACAACAATACGTTCCACCAACTGCTGTCATACCACAACAACAACCATTCTACCTACAACAACAAGTTATTCCACCACAACAATACCCACAATACCAAGAACCAGATTTCACTGACAATGATGATAGTGCTTCTTTGACTCAAGCATTTACTCTTCTATCAAACGTATTCCAAGGACGCTATTCCACACCAAGTAACAACAACCAAAGGATTTACTCGCAAAAGGCAGATTGCACAGCCGAGTTTCAACATGGGTCAACAAGGACAAATGGTTGAAGTTTATGGGAATCAGCAAGGATATGCTACATGGTTTTAGATGGGTAATCAAGGGCAATATGCAGGAAATCAGATGGGTCAGTATGCAGGGAATCAGATGGGTCAAGTTGTTGGAAATCAAAGGGGTCAGAATGTTGGGAATCAGAATGTTGGTAATCAGTTTGGGAATGTTGCTCCAGTTGCTGGGAATGTTGGGAATATGAATCAGGGAAATTTGTTAAAGTGTTTTAACTGTCAGGGAATTGGTCACATGGCAAAGAACTGTCCCACCAAGCCTAAAAAGAAAGATCTTGAGTATCTACAGAAAGCAGTGCTTTTGGCACAGAAGGAAAAGGCAGGGTTTCAGTTGAATGCTGAGGAGAATGATTTCATGGCACTTATGGATGATATGGAAGACCTTGAAGACATCGATGCCAACTGCATTTTCATGGCAAATCTTCAGGAGGCTAAGTATGATACGGATTCTGAGACACCTCCGGTGTATGACACCAATGCAGTCTCTGAGGTACCACCATTCACTACATGTCACAATGATGAAATATTTGATATGTCACCTTATCAGGAACAGCATCCTGCTACTCCAGCACCCACTTATGATACATATATGGACGCGCCAAGTTGTAGCAATATTAATTTGGCAAATTCAGATATGAATTCTAATGGAGGCTTCGAGTTGCAACATGTTGAGAATTAAGAGGAAACTCGTGCGTTATTTGAATAATTATTGAACAATTGTAGTGTTGAAATTGAAAAAGTCAAAAAGGTCAATCGCGATGTTAAGGCCGCGAATGAAAAATTGACCGCTGAGCTTGAGAGATATAAGGTGAATGAAAAAGTTTTTGAAATTAATACAACCCGACAGTCAGAATAAGAAGATGGTTACAAAAACTCTGTTTCAAGAGAAAAACAATTGCAAATTAAGTATGACACCCTCGATGTTTACTTAAACAAGAAAATAAGATCCTTAAACACGGATGTTTTAGATTTACAAAACCAACTTTCTAAACAAAAATCAACTTGTTATGATCTTGAAAAAGAAAAAAAGAGTTGAAAGCAAAGTTTTCAAAACGCGAAAAATGAACTTCTTGATGAAATCATTGAGAAACAAGAAACAATTAAGAAATTGGAAGATTTGCTTGTCAAAACGGGTCATTCTGCTCAAACTATTCATATGTTAATCAAAGATTCAAACCCGCTTTTGCACACAATGAAAAAAATAGCTATCGGTTACGAAAACCCTTATACACTCAAGAAAGCTCAGAAAGAACAGAATGTGTTATATAATGGTAATGTGTTATTTGATAAACATGATCCTCCCGAGGTTCGGGATTCTGATGAAACGATTGAGCTTGCCGAAGAGAGTAGAACAAAAATGAGACAAATGAACCCAGAAATTAAACCAATTGATTATAATAAGCTTAACATACTTTCTGGGGTAAACTTTGTTAAACAACAACAAATTCCAAAGGTTTTCAAAAGACCAGTTGTCTCAACAAAACCAAAAGTTGTTTCCAAAAATCTTTCAAATCTGGAACAAATGTCCTCTAGCAACCCTTTTAACACAAGTGAAGCGAGAAGATATTTGGATGATCTGAAAGATAAAGTAAAAACACTTCAAAGTATTGTTGACTCAAAAACGAATCTTAGCATCAGCAACTGGCATTCAAGTTTTCATAATGAAATGAAAAAGGTGTTTCAAACAGAAATTACTACTCCACTCTATAACATTAGTGCTAGAGTAATTCATGTTGAAAATGTAATTTTAAAAGAAACAGTCGACTTTGTCAAGGACCACAAATCCCTGGTAAAGGAAGCTAATGAAAACATTGAACACATCAAAGTTTTGGAAAAACACAATGACACTCTCTTCGAAATAGCTCTGTCAACTGATATTATGTCCATAATTTACCAAACATATTATGTGGAAGACGATGAAAGACTGAGGGCTTAGACTTCTGAAATTGTTGAAAAATATGAAAATGCACTTGCTAGGCTTGAAAAAGAAAATATCACATATTTTAAAGAACTTGATCGAAAAAAGGAAGAATGCAAGTATGACAAATTGTCGTATGAGCGTGCTTACAAAAACATGAAAGAACAAAATGATCTCTTGAAGTCTCAGCTGGAAAGTCAAAAAAGGAAGGGTGAGGAAACTAAGTTTGCAAAACCATTAACTTCGGACAAACCGGTTGCAAAACCAAAAATGTCAATTTCTCAAAGTGTCCCAAAAGTTGATGTGATAGTTGATTTGACAAAACCAGTCACTCCAACACCCTTGCCAAAGGAAAGTGAAAAACCAAAAAGTGTTGACAAAGGAAAAGCGGTTGTCGAAACATCGAATATGATAGCACCTGGTCTTTATAGGATTAGTACCACTACTGCGTCTGCCTCTACATCTCAAACATATAGGGCGATAGATAAAAGCATTAAAGATAATCCAAAAGAGATTAGGAATGCTAAAACAAATTCAAAGGACAACAAGATAAATCCTAATGTGTGTGCCTTACCTTCTACAGGAATAGAAAGTACCTCTAGGAGCAGCAGACTAAAACCTAGGAGCAATACAAGGAACAATAGAGTCTCGACTGCCTCTGAGAGTGAATGCAAGAATAAAACTAAAGAAGTAGAAGAATACTCTAGGAATTTACCGCTTTCGAATAAGAAACACATGTCATCTGAATGTTATGTTAAAAGTACTAATTCTAGTGCATGTAATGACTCTGTTTGTTTAATGTGCAAGAAATCGTTATCTAAAAATGCTTGTGATGATATTGTTTCTAATAATGTGAATATGAATGCAATGCCTAAACAGAAAGATGTTCCTCCAGGAACTAGTGCTAAGACTAGATATATTCAAAGACTTATTGCAAAATCTAGGACAACCACTAGTAGCATATTACCTAGGAACTATCTTAAGTTGTGCATATGGATACAAACGGGTAGAGAATTCAAACTAGTGAATAGTAAATTAAAAGAGGTTCCAATAGAACATGAAAAAACCTTCAATCAGTGTGATTCATCTGTTACCCCTAACCCCATGGAACCAATTGATAAACGGTTTCCAAATGCACAATCTTCTGTTATTGGCAGGTTATCAAAATATGTCTTTGGATCATCGACTCGGGTTGCTCCAAGCACATGACCGGGAATCTGAAGCTGTTGATCAACTTTGTATGGAAGTTCATGGGAACTGTTCGCTTTGGAAATGATCATGTAGCAGCTATTCTAGGTTATGGATATATTCAGTTTGGGAACTACTTAATTACTCGGGTTTTCTATGTTGAAGGGTTGGGACACAACTTTTTTTCAATCGTGGCACCAATCTTTATGCTATCGACATCAAACAAATGGCCTCTTCATCACCAATTTGTCTCATGACAAGAGCATGTGAAACAAAGTCTTGGTTGTGGAACAGACGACTATCCCATCTCAACTTCGACACCTTAACCAATCTAGCCAAAGATAACATCGTCAATGGTCACCTAAAGTTCAAATACACCAAAGATCACTTATGTCCATCCTGTGAGCAAGGTAAAAGCAAACGGGCAACATATAAACCTAAAACCGTACCCAGTTCAGTCGATAAGTTACATTTGTTGCATATGGACTTATGTGGCCCAATGAGAGTTGAAAGTATCAATGGGAAGAAGTATATTCTTATTATAGTCGATGATTATTCAAGATATACATGGGTAAAGTTTCTGAGATCAAAAGACGAAGCACCAGGCATCATCATCACCTTTCTGAAGCGCATTCAAGTCTTACTTCAAGCTCCAGTAAGGATCGTAAGAACAGATAATGGCACTGAATTCACTAACCAGGAGTTAAAAACATATTTTGAAGAGACTGAAATCACTCATGAAACATCAGCTGTTCGAACTCCACAGCAGAATGGAGTAGTTGAAAGAAGAAATCGCACTCTTGTGGAAGCTGCTCGCACGATGCTGATTTATTCTAGTGCACCATTATTCTTATGGGCTGATGCTGTTGCCACTGCATGTTTCACTCAGAACCGTTCCCTTATCCATCCAAGATTCAATAAAACCCCATATGAAATAGTGAACAACAGAAAACCTGACATCTCTTACCTTCATGTATTTGGCGCTTTGAGCTATCCAACGAATGACAGAGAAGATCTGGGGAAGCTAAAAGCTAAGGGTGATATTGGAATCTTCATTGGTTATTCAGAAAAATCGAGGGCATTCAGGGTGCATAATAGAAGAACTAAAAGGATAATGGAGACGATGAATGTGAAGTTTGATGAGATTTCAAAAATGGCTTCTGAGAGACTCGCTCTAGAACCCGCGCTTAACCCGATGGCTTCTAATCATACCAGATTAGGACCCGCATCAAACGCTGAAACTTTTGGACATATCAGTTCAGGACACATACCCCAAGGAGCTCAGTCAACTACCACCGACAAACCAACAAATCAAGAACTGGAAAATTTCTTCGAGTTTATGTTTGATGAATACTATGGTGCAACTTTGACAAATGCATCTCAACAACATTCTGCTGCATCTGCTCAACAACATCAACCACCACCACCACCACCACAGGGTGCATCTACCACAATCGAAGCTGACGCACCAACTCCCTCCGCGTCATCAACATCTACTCCAGCAACTCCAGTAATTGAGATTGTTTTACCAAGAGTTGATGAGCAAAACCACAACACACCAATTCAAGAAGAACAACAACAAAACGATGCTGTGTTAGAAGAAGAAGTGTTCGAAAACCCATTTGTAACGGATTATGCTGAATCATCTTCAAGGTTACATGAACCATCTAACACGCATTCGTCAAATCCAAGGTATCCTTCAATGTTATAGTGGACTAAAGGCCATCCAATAGAACAAGTGATTGGTGAACCTTCACGGCCAGTTCAGACGAGAAAACAGCTCACCACCGATTCTGATATGTGCATCTACGTCTGCCCAGTCAGTCTAAAAGAGCCAAAGAACATTCGGGAGGCGATGGCAGATAATGCATGGATTGAAGCGATGCAGGAAGAACTTCTCCAATATCAATTACATGACACATGGGATTTAGTTCCAAGACCAATTAACAAACTCTTAAGTAATTATGGAAGAACAAAAAGGATGAAGAGATGACTGTAATTCAAAACAAAGCTCGTCTCGTGGCCAAGGGATTCAGACAGAAAAAGGGGATAGATTTTGATGAGTCATTCGCGCCAGTAGCAAAACTTGAGGCAGTCAGGATCTTCTTAGCATACGCAGCTCACAAAAACATCACGGTCTATCAGATGGATATCAAGACAGAATTCTTGAATGGAACTCTGAAAGAAGTAGTTTACGTGAGTTAACCAGATGGATTCGTTGACAAAGATCATCCAGAATACGTCTACAAGCTAAAGAAGGCTATCTATGGTTTGAAACAAGCCCCAAAGGCGTGGTATAACGAATTATCAACTTTCCTACTTCATAATAATTTCACAAAAGGAACAATTGACCCGACCTTGTTTACAAGAAAATTCAAAGATGACATTTGATTGTTCAGATTTACGTGGACAACATAATCTTTGGGTCCACTAATCCGAAACATTCAAAACATTTTGAAAATCTCACGAAAAGCAAATTTGAAATGTCCATGATGGGGGAACTAAAATTCTTTCTTGGTTTACAAATTCATCAATCCCCACGTGGTATTTTTATTAATCAAGCTAAATATACAATTGAGATTTTAAAAAAACATGAAATGGAAAATTGTGACTCTGTTGGTACTCCAATGGTCACTTCACCAAAAATAGGCGCTGATTTATATGGGAAACCCACGGATCCAAAGAAATATCGGAGCATGATTGGTTCTCTCATGTATCTAACAGCTAGTCGACCCGATATTCATTTTGCTGTCTGTTTATTAGCACGGTTTCAGGCAAGGCCTACCGAACTACACCTCCAAGAGGTTAAACGGATCTTTTGGTACCTACGAAGAACCATTAACATGGGACTTTGGTATCCGAAGGATTCGAAGTTTAGACTAATAGCATTTTCAGATGCGGACCATGCCGGTTGCCAAGTTACAGCAAAGAGTACATCAGGTGGAGCACAATTTTTGGGAGAAAAGCTAGTAGGCTGGTCATCAAGGAAACAAGACTGCACTGCACTATCAACCGCAGAAGCCGAGTATGTGTCTCTATCTGCGTGTTGTGCCCAAGTTCTATGGATGAGGACACAACTCACAGATTATGGTTTCTCTTTCGACCGCATACCTTTGTATTGTGATTCGAAAAGTGCCATAGCCATGTCGTGCAATCCAGTTCAACACTCGAAGACCAAGCATATTAGAGTCCGATATCACTTCATCAAGGAACACCTCGAATTGATGAAAAATTAAATGTCAGTAATCGAAAAGACTTGTCCGGGACGGGTAATAATTTCAAGCTGGTTCATCCAGTAATGTAAACGTGTCTCGCAAAGGACTTGTCTGAGTAGAATGCACCAATTCGAGAGATTCACTTTCAATATGACCGGGACGGGTAATAATTTCAAGCTAGTCTAACTAGTGATGTAAACGTGTCTCACGATGGTCATATTAATTGAAAATCAATCAATTCAAATGTGCGAACTCTACCCAACATGTGCAATTTATCTTAAAAATGCATGAGCACATGTGAAGGGAGAGTATTTCAGAAAATACAAAACTCTCGAAGTGTTACCAAAATGTGTTTTATTCATAAACACTTTGAGGGATTTTCACAAAAAAGGTTTTATGGCAAGTGATCTATAAATCTAAGATAATCATGGAGTAATAAGGTGATTATGGTTAGGTTTATGCCCAATGATCCGTTAGAGCCGGAGGGATCTAACCAAGGACAATTCCAATAGATTAGAATTAGAAGTCCTTAGGAAAGATTGAAAAAAAAAGGAGTAAACGAGAAAGGGAAAGAAATGGGTTGAAGAATTAAAAAGAAAAGTTGAATGAAAGGGTGAAAAGAAATAGCCCTCCACGAAAACTTAGGGCAGAAACCGGGTCAATACATCTGCTATCGGTTATCACAAAGTTGATACTGATATTGAAGACAAGACGTCATGGACCCAGTGACGCACTGCACCACCCCTCCTGACCACTCAGATATCTATTAAAAGATATTTGTTTCATTTCTCACGGAGAACACTGCATAATCTATCGGCCTCTCATTCCGAGATGTGTTAATATTGAAAAGGTGGCACTCTGCTCCATGCCTCCGACTACTAAAAACCAAAACGCACATTATCGAGTCTAGAGCCATGAGATTCATCAAAAATCTCTTAGGAACATTGACATTATGATACACCTGTGTTCGCCAAAAAGGACACATGGTGTACAAGAGTCTTAATGAGATCTTCGGATCTTTCCTTATATCATGATGGTTACGTGCTTCAAATGGTCTACAGTCGTGAAGTGATACCTCGGTATACTTCAGCGGCTCTCAATGGCCTTGGTCAAGATTAGAGAAAGTTTTCACACTATGCTGTTAACGATCACAAAATCTGAACATGTAAGCGCTGGATGATTTATTGCTAACTGTTTTATACAGGTACCGACGAAAGTCCATTCACTATCATCATATGTCTCAACATCTATACCTCCTCATGCTCATACTTATGAAGATCATCCTCAACAAAGCTCAAGTGAAAAAGTTCAAGACAAAAGGATCAAGTTAAAGACAAAGTGCTAAGACAACGTCAAAAAGCTAATCAAGATGTCAAGAACAAGCTCATGTACCAAGTAAGGATGACATAAGTATGAAGCTCAAGAAGTATGAGTATGACGGAGGATACGACACAAATGTACAGAAGATGTTGATCAAAGACAAGAAGAACCGAAAGACAATTACTTTGAAGATCACATAGCATGAAGGAATGAAGTATCAAGACTATTCTACATCAAAACACAAAGTTAAAGACAACGAAGACGGAAGACCAAAATCACTAGGAGCATCATTTGAATGACCATCCTTTAGGGGAAGATTGTTAGCATTAAAATTATAAAATTGAAGTGATGGTCATTTTCCTTTTATTATCTTTTTAGTGTGTCGAGTGCTAGATAAAAGAATAGTATGTAAAGGCTCATGGTTGGACTAAGGTTATTATGTAAACGATAAGTCCATGTATTGTCTAATCCATGTAAGGTCCAACCAAGCCCAACCGAGCTCAAAGAAAGCCTTTTAGGGCGTCTCATTTGTACTATATATACACACTCTCACCACATAAGTTAGTGTGCCTCATTGTCTAGTATAGGTGAGAGTGTGTGTGTGTGCGCTTTATCTTTATGTTTTGTATTTGCTTTCTCTTCAAGCTAATATATTTCCATTCGGTTTCAACATATACGATCCATACACACTTCTCTTATCTAGTTCTTTGAGTGTCATCGAATAGCTTATATAGGTTGTGTGATAAAGATAAAGTAGTGTTTAACTGTTAGAGTTTATGGATTTTTATTAATATATGTATGTCCGGTTTCGAACCCTAGACTTCGGGATTGCACACAATACGTAAGAGTCTCAATGGTTTGAATAATTAAATATATGTTTATGATTTATTTATTCATTTCACAAACAATCACTTAACAGTTGTTAGTACTTAACGGAGTTAGAGATAACGGTCGTTAAAGGACTAATAATAAAAAAGGAGGAAAGAAGGATCTAGAAACCCTTGCTTGGGCTTAGATCGACCGAACCCACCCTTAGGGATAAGGGAGTCGGTTTTGTAGCTCGGAGAGGAAGTTTGATTTGCCTATAAATACAATCCCATTGTATTGGTTATTCCCTAATCCTAATTCCAAGCTAACCAAACTTCTCTTCTTCTTCCTCTTGTGATTATACGATCGACATACCCTATCCCCTAGGGTTATTCAATCCAAACTTCACATAAGTGTTTGGTTTTTGTTTGTGAACTTAGAACCTAGCTTTTCCCATTGAAACACTAGTATTATGTGTGTACAAGAATGGAGTACAAGCTTGCTTTAGCTTGTTGTTACTTTTCCCTATTCGACTACATAGTGGTCGATTTATACTAAACCCAATTTAGGGTTTATATTGTTCTTGGTGATCACGTGATTCCTTGTTCTTGCTAGGAATCAAAAGGTACACATCTATTTAATCTTTAGTTAATTATTTACATGTTATTGTAGATCCTACTTCCGCTGTGCTATATGCTTTGATGTTCATGTTATGTTTATTAGTTTATAGTTATATGATTCTAATATTACAACAGTGGCATCATGAGCCCGTTTTTAACATGTAATTAATTACTAAAAACCTTAAAATTGAATCTTGTTTTATAGATACATGCAATCTTTTTTGTTCTAGGGTTTTATTTTACAAACCCTAATTTTTTTTAATTTGGGTTGACACCCATTTAATATTTTTTAGGGTTTTAGTTTTTTGTAAAAACTTGTAGAAAACCCTAGGATTGCACGCAATTTTAAGTGTTTAATTAATGAGTACCTATGTGATGTCATTAATTAGATTGTGTACAATATTGGCTTGTAAATATGTGATACATGATTTAAAGTGCAATATGGGATCCATGACAAAATCTTGCATGTTTTGTCATGGAATGTTTTGTGTTAATAATTGCTACATGTTTTTAAGATAAATCTGAAATTAGGGAAGACCCTAATTACATATATATATTAATTAATTGGTTATGTGCAATGTGGTATCTAGTTAATTAAAACTTACGCGGCCAAGCTATTTGGCGTCTGTGGTCCATTGGGCACAATGAGCTCGAAAACCAATGAGAGTTTTACTAATTAGATACATTATAAATTCACATAGATTATTAATAGGATTTATCAAAAAGGTTTGCATGTGACTATATGATATTATTAATGATCATATATGTGTTATTGAGTGTTTATTTATTTTTTAAATTACTTGATCTTTGTGTTTAATTATGATGGATTGTAACATCAAAGAGGGTAATTTTTGAATAAAAAATAAATGAACCTAATAACTATGAAACCTTTGTAGTAAGCTATTTAATTGCCAAGTCTTATGTGCCGATAGTGGTTCGCTTCGCACGGTAATTTGCTCCCAGGCGAGACTAGCAATTAATAATTAACTACATAAATGTTTTAAGCTTTAAATCTTAAAGTTTTAATTGATTGATGCGACTATACAAAAGTGGTCGAAGCGGCAGACCTATTATTGACAAACTATAAAGTAGGTATAAGGAGGCTTGACATTAAATTCTCATCCGAAAGGGGCACGTTTTTAATTAGCTTCGGCGGACGTTTGCCCCTCCGCTCGCCTGTGCGTCAATAATAGACTTACCAAGTACACCATGAAAAAGTACGAAGCATCTTAAGGCAATGTTGTAAGTTTCTCAACGCCATCAATTAAATTTTGTTGATTTAAGCTGCGAATGAGTAAACAGTTTTTTGTAGAAAACATATGATACAAAGATGAATGCATGACATCTTTGTACATATTTTTTGATTACACATCAAAATTTTAATACCCTTAAATTTAAGTAATATGCCAACCAATTAATACGGAAACACCTAAGATGACATTCTATCATTGCTAGCAGCCTCAGCTGATGTAATGATTCAAAGAATAGTAATCAAAAGGGGTAAATTGAGCACTTTCATTGCTAGCAGCCTCAGCTGATGTGATGAAACGACGTCAATTTACATGTTTCTAAATTGGTTAACTTAATTGAGCACTTTCATTGCTAGCAGCCTCAGCTGATGTTATGAAACGGCGTCAAGGCATAAAGATTTGGGGATGAAACATGCTTACATTTTGCAACTGATGTTGGCAATATAATGTGAGTCCTATGATTCTAGGAATTGCAATTGGATATTGGAAATTGGGGTTGACCCGTACCTTATTGAGTACTTTCATTACTAGCAGCCTCAACTGATGTAGTGAAATGACGTCAATTTGGATCCTAGTTTTCAAATGAAAATTAAATGGTAATTTACCGTGGGTGTTTAATTTTCTTGAAAAGTTTATTATCGAAAGTACTAACTTTTGAACTTTTTTCTGTAGAAATGGCCCAACCCGACAACACGAACATGTCAAACATGAGCTCTGCTTTCAAAATGATGATTGAAAGAGAGAAGTTGACTGGGACTAAAAATTTCAATGATTGGTATCGTTCTCTAAGGATTGTTCTTAGAATGGCTAAACGTTTTGAATATCTTAGTGAGCCTCTTCCTGTTGCTCCTCCTGCTAACTCTCCAAATGAATTACTTGAAGAGTACAACACTGCTTATGACAAGAACAATGATGTGGCTTGTCTCATGCTATCGGGGATGGATACTCAACTGCAAAAGCAGTTTGAGAATTATGGTCCGATGGATATGATTGAGGAACTCAAACGTATGTTTGAGAAACCTCCAATAGCAGAGTTGTATGACTTGCTAGATAGTCTAGACAAGTGTAAGCAGGATGCAACTAAATCCGTAAGTGCCCATGTATTGGAGATGAAAGGATATCTTGACCAATTGGACACACTTGGATGCGGATATGTGGAAGATGTTAAAGTTGGCCTCATCAATAGATCCCTCAATGAGGAATTGTATGGTGAGTTTGTGCGCAACTTCAATATGCATTGCAAGGGGAAGACAGTATCCGATTTGCATGCAATGCTTATTGACTTTGAGAAGGGACTCTCAAAGAAGGCACCTACACCTGCTGTGATGGCAATTAGAGGTGGTAGGATCACTAAGCCCATTAAACCGCATCATGCGAACAAGAAGCGGAAAGCTAAAGCTGACAAGGGCAAGCTGATTGTGACTTATCAATAGAAGCCCAAGAAGCAGAATCCTCCTCCCAAGAAGGATTATCCCAAGAAGGATACGGCTGCTTGTCACCACTGCCACACTCCTGGACACTGGAAGAGGGACTGTCCATTGTTGCTTGAGGAGTGTCGCAAGAATAAAAATTCCAAGGCTGCAAACGGCGCTAGCACTTCAGGTATTTTTATGGTTGAATTATTTTCTTTTCCATGTAAGCAAAATGCCTGGATATATGATACAGGATGTGGTACTCACATTTGTAATACATCGTAGGGGCTTAGAGGAACTAAGAAGCTGAACTATGGGGAATGCTACTTGTATGTCGGCAACGGTATACGTGCAGCAGTGGAAGCCATAGGGACTTTTGACTTACTTTTACCTTCGGGTTTAATTTTAGTATTGAACAATTGTCATTACGCACCGTCTATTGTTAGAGGTGTTGTTTCAGTTTCATTATTGTTGGATAATGGTTTTGAGGATACTTTTAATAATAATGGAATTTCGGTTTCTTTAAATTCTGTTTTTTATTTTAATGCAATTCCATTAAATGGTGTGTTTGAAATTGATATGGAAAATCATGCATCCAACGGAAATAATTCTGTGTATAGCATTGGCAATAAGAGAATCAAGTCGAACTTGGATTCATCTTATTTATGGCACTGTCGTCTTGCTCATATAGGCAAGAAACGCATGGAAAGGATGCAACATGATGGGCTTTTGAAAGATATCGATGATGATTCATTTGATAAATGCGAATCTTGCATATATGGAAAGATGACAAAGAAACCTTTCCATAGCAATATGGAAAAGGCTTCGGATCTACTTGGATTGATACACACGGATGTGTGTGGTCCACTTAGACATGTGTCTAAACGCGGTGCTACCTACTTCCTAACCTTCACGGATGACTATAGTCGTTATGGTTATGTTTATTTACTTAAACATATACATGAAGTCTTTGAGACATTCAAGGTTTTTAAAAGTGAAGTAGAATTACAACTCGGTAAGAAGATTAAGGCTCTTCGATCCGATCGTGGTGGTAAATATTTAAGCCAAGAGTTTAAAGATTATCTAGCTGAGTGTGACATTGTCCAGCAACTCACTTCTCCTTATACTCCACAACAAAATGGTGTATCTGAAAGGAGAAATCGTACATTGCTTGATATGGTACGATCTATGTTTAATCTAATAATTCTTCCCTTATCCTTTTGGGACTATGCTCTTGAAAGTGTTGTTCGCATATTAAATATGGTTCCAACTAAGAAGGTTGATAAGACTCCATATGAATTATGGACTGGAAAAGCTCCCAACTTGTCTTACTTAAAGGTATGGGGTTGTGCGGCGTTTGATAAACGTGACTCACCTGATAAACTCCAACAAAGATCGGTTAAGTGTATCTTCGTAGGATACCCTAAGGAAACAAGGGGTTACTACTTTTACTTCCCACCAGAAAATAAAGTCAATGTGGCTAGGTATGGTGAATTCCTTGAGGAGAGTTTCTTGTCTCAAGAATTCAGTGGGAGAGTATATGATCTTGAAAATGATCAAGAAGATACGTCACCTTCTGAGAACACTAACACACTTCCTGTGGAACCTGAAAGTTTAGGTCCTCCACCTGAAGTTGAAGTGATTCCCATCCATAGATCTTCAAGATTTACAAAAGCTCCTGAACGTCTATGTTTAAACGTAGAGTGTGAGGAAACTATACTAGGGGATCTTTATGAGCCAACTAGTTATAGGGCTGCCATTAATAGTCCTGAGAAGGATAAATGGCAGGTTGTTATGGATGGGGAAATGCAATCCATGAAAGAAAATAAAGTCTGGATTGAAGTAGACCTTCCTCCCAATGCTAAGGTAGTTGGGAGTAAATGGCTCTTCAAAAAGAAGACGGACATGGATGGCAATGTACACACTGGCAAAGCTCGTTTGGTGGCTAAAGGCTTTACCCAAACATATGGTGTCGACTATGAGGAGACCTTTTCTCCTGTGGCTGACATTAGAGCTATTAGGATTCTTATAGCCATAGCTGCTTACTATGACTATGAGATATGGAAAATGGATGTCAAAACCACCTTTCTAAATGATCGCCTAGATGAAGACATCTACATGGCGCAACCTGAGGGGTTTGTGAATCCACAATTTCCTGAGCGTGTTTGCAAGCTTCAAAGATCCATTTATGGATTGAAGCAAGCATCAAGGCAATGGAATAAGAAATTTGATGAGGAAATCAAGAAGTTTGGATTTACTCAAAATTTCGATGAGCCGTGTGTATACCACAAAGTTAGTGGGAGTAACACTACTTTTCTTATCCTATATGTCGATGACATATTAATCATGGGAAATCATATACCAAGTCTTAATGAAGTTAAGTCTTATATAAGTACATGTTTTTCTATGAAGTATTTAGGAAAAGCAGCTTACATCCTTGGAATCAAGATCTATAGAGACAGATCTAAGCGGTTAATTGGATTAAGCCAAAGTGCTTACATGGATAAAATATTGAAAAGATTCAATATGCAAAATTCCAAGAAGGGATATTTGCCCATGCAAGTGGATCATGGCTTAAGTAGCGAAATGTATGCTTCTATACCTGAAGAGGTGGAATACATGAATAAAGTTTCATATGCTTCAGCAGTAGGATCTATCATGTATGCAGTTAGATGCACAAGGCCAGATGTGGCGTTCGAGCAAAATTTGACCAGTCGTTACCAGCAGAATCCAGGGAAACATCACTGGCATGCTGTTAAGAACATTCTTAAGTATTTAAGGAATACTAAAGATATGTTTCTTGTGTTCGGGAGAAATCCAGATGCAGAACTGAATGTTACAGGTTTCTGCAATGCGTCCTTTCAAACTGATAAAGACGATATGAAGTCTCAGACGGGTTACATTTTTGTCATCAATTGAGGAGCTGTAGACTGGAAGAGCAAAAAGCAGAGTACAACGGCCATGTCTGCTACAGAAGCTGAGTATATTGCTGCATCGGAAGCTGCAATGGAAGCTGTTTGGATAAGGAAATTCATTTCGGATCTTGGAGTGATGCCGTCAATTGAATTACCTATAAATGTGTATTGCGACAACTCTGCTGCAATCACATTCGCCAATGAACCTGGAGTTATGAAGGGCGCCAGACACTTTCATAGAAAGTATCACTATGTTCGAGAACAAGTCGAACAAGGAGAAATCAATGTACTCAAAGTTCACACAGATAAAAACGTTTACTCGACATGCTGAGGGTATTGGTCTTCGTTTAGCCAGTAGTTTCATGTAAATATGTGGTTAGTGTATTTGATAAGGGATATGTAAACAATATTATTTTTTTAATGAAATAAAGTGCGGATAACGTTTATTATCATTTATTAATATTGTATCCTATATTTGCATGTTTAAATCCGTGAATAATTAATTTATTCTAAATAGTCCGTTGTCGATTAATGATATGGGAATATTATTAAATAAAGACAAATGTGAGGATTGGTAGAATGTACTGTAAGGTTGAGATACCAATATCACATGATATTCAATATTGGATAAATTGAATATAGGACTTATCCCAACCACATGATTATACTTTATGGATCATCGTCATTAAGTAAATCATGAATATTTATCCTCAGACTTGAGATACCAGGTGAACGCCGAGGATGTAGCTCATTTTCTGTAAGATAGTCTAACGCTATCCGTAACAGGTGGCTATAAGGGCTATTTTCGGAGGTGATGTGAAATCTAAGGGTTACGCTCGTAGTCAACAAAGGATTTATTCCTTCAACTTTGTGTTGAAGTTTAATACTGCTTGGCCACTCGTAGGGTTGATAAGATGTTTGCGTGCGCACGCCCAAAGTCTATCTGGAAGACGTTTAGATGTTTTGGTAATCATGTTCAATTATGTAAAAACGAGAAACTAATTGTTAATTATGGAATGACCTAGATCCATATCCATATTAATGCGGTATTAGAAACAAAAGGATAAGTATGATGATTATATCATCACGTGGTTTTTCCAGGAAAACCATACTCGGATCAAACTGGGGGCATTGGGAAGGTTAAGCTAGACTAACCCATGTCATTACTATATTAATGAATATCCAAGTGGGAGCTGTTAGAGTTTATGGATTTTTATTAATATATGTATGTTCGGTTTCGAACCCGAGACTTCGGGATTGCACACAATACGTAAGAGTCTCAATGGTTTGAATAATTAAATATATGTTTATGATTTATTTATTCATTTCACAAACAATCACTTAACGGTTGTTAGTACTTAACGGAGTTAGAGATAACGGTCATTAAAGGAGTAATAATGAAAAAGGAGGAAAGAAGGATCTAAAAACCCTTGCTTGGGCTTAGATCGACCGAACCCACCCTTAGGGATAAGGGAGTCGGTTTTGTAGCTTGGAGAGGAAGTTTGATTTGCCTATAAATACAATCCCATTGTATTGGTTATTCCCTAATCCTAATTCCAAGCTAACCAAACTTCTCTTCTTCTTCCTCTTGTGATTATACGATCGACATACCCTATCCCCTAGGGTTATTCGATCCAAACTTCACATAAGTGTTTGGTTTTTGTTTGTGAACTTAGATCCTAGCTTTTCCCATTGAAACGCTAGTATTACCTGTGTACAAGAACGGAGTACAAGCTTGCTTTAGCTTGTTGTTACTTTACCCTATTCGACTACATAGTGGTCGATCTATACTAAACATAATTTAGGGTTTATATTGTTCTTGGTGATCACGTGATTCCTTTTTCTTGCTAGGAATCAAAATATACACATCTATTTAATCTTTAGTTAATTATTTACATGTTATTGTAGATCCTACTTCCGCTGTGCTATATGCTTTGATGTTCATGTTATGTTTATTAGTTTATAGTTATATGATTCTAATATTACAACATTAACATATAAGTATAAGCAGATTTGTATGTTTAAAATGAGGACTTTGATAAGTAGTGTTTGGATTTTCTTATTTTGTAAACAACAAATGTAGTTATACTTTTTTATAATATTTTGTACATGGAAACTTCAGCTGTGTATTCAAAGACTTGAAAAAAATTAGAATGATATTTGACCGTGTGTGTTTGTGGTTCATGAATCCGCTTTGTTATTGCTTAATGTAGGTTGCGACGTTGCGTTGTGCATATGTAATTGTAGGCTCTTTATTTATCAACTTTGTGGTGAATCAATTGGCTTGTGTAACGTTTGTTCTTCATTTGCAAAATAGGTTGCTTTTATATTAAATCGTTAGAAAGGACCCTTGTAGGAAATATTATATCGAGTTTGCATATAATGGTTTGGTGCACTAAGGCTGTTAAATGTAGCCGAAATATCTGTTCCCTGGTGATGGCAAGGCTATGCTTGAGGCTCGTAAATTTGTGTTAGTATAGCAGATTTGAAATGAAGTTTTAAGGCTTTTAAATTAGAATTTACAGATGTGATGGTTAATATGAGTTTTGCCTTAGTATTAAAGCATGATCAAATAGTACAATTTAAATAGATTGGATGGTGAGTTCTATAGGGAAATGATGACAATGAATTGGATTTGATGTAAATGACATGTCACTCTTTCTCTGCGGACGCCTCATCCTGCGACATATCCGATAGAATAAAAGCACCATATTAGAAAGTTCCATTTTTTTGTTTCTTTATGGAACATTTTTCTTCAGCTTGCAGGGGGTGTTTTTAATCTTTTTAGACTCGTGCGGTCCTGTGTAGTTTGGTTGATGAGTTTAGAATGGATCTATGCTGATGACATGTGTTTACTTTATTGAATATATAGGTTTTGGAATCAAACATTCATTCAATAATGGTTCCAATATAACTTAAAAGAATGAAAGAGCATATATGAACACTGTGCACAAACAACAACAACAATACCCGATCCCGCCCGAGCGAGGTATGGGGAGGTGAGATGTAGACGGTCACACCCCTACCCGATGGTAAAGGGACCGCTTCCTCCGGCAAGTGTGTGTGTGTACGCGCAAGCAAATAGACTTTATGTGTGGTGTGTGTGAGAATGGAAAAGATAATGACATAAATGAAAGCATATAAAGCAAAAATGTACAAGCGAGCATATACATAAACACATACCGACATAGAGACATGAGAGCATGCAAGCATATATAAGGAAAATATGGCACTACGGGCACATAAAGATCACATTTCAAAAAGGCAACATATAAGAAGATAAAGCAATACAATCAAATATAAGCATTAAAAGCACATAAAAGCTATATAGCCATCTATGAGATACAAACATCTATTTATTCTAATAAACATGAATAATTTACAAGTCTATGAAGCAGCAAAAATAATTAATGCTCTGACGTGTCTTCTCTCCTATTGGTCAAAAAATAATTAATGCTCTGATGTGTACAACACTGCTATGCACTACTCCTTTTGCTTCCTCATAATGCTCTGTATTTTTGTTAACCAATTAATGTCTGCTATTCTTCATTTATACGATTGAATTTTGAATCACATAATAGTCGGTTTCTCCAACACATTAAATGATTCCTAACACATTCCTTCTACTCGAAATCACGCTCCAAATCAAATCAATATCAGTTTCAATTCATCCATTAATATCAACGATTCAAAAAAACATCCAAAAAGGTTGTACAGTTTGCTCCATATTACTTTGATTCAGCCAGATTCCTCAACCCTAAGAACCCGATCTATGCCAGTGAAGGATGGAGATGAAGAAAAAAAATTCCATTGGTTGATTAAGTATATTTGCTTATAAATAATCAATTTAGTTTTTATTTTTATTTTTATTCAATTTAATATATTTGCTTTGATTAAGTTCAATTCAATTGTGTTGTAGCAAAACCTGGAAAAAAAAAATTGGATCGATTGGAGCACTTCATGTTCATCTCGAGTTTTCATCAAAAGTTGGATCTATTGGTGCAAATTGATTTCGCTTTCAATAACGAAACAGGTTATCCATCTTCTTCAAATTGTTGCTACTCTTTTTTATTCCTATATTCTTTCAATCCCTGCACATGAAATTGTTTTTATTATTTGGTAATCCTTTTTTAGCTTCAAGATGTTTTATTGCCGCTTTTTTTATTTTAGAAATTATTAAACTTTTGATTATGTATCTTGAACCGTACATTAAATGATTATGCGTGTGCTTCTTTGAAATGTGTATGTATCTTGGATGCAGAGTAGGTGTTCGATGAAATGACATAAATTAGTTTGGTTACAGGCGATGTAGATCATTCGCGGTGGTTGGATCCAAATGTTTCAATGATAATATTATTTCAGCATGTGGTATGTTTTACTATTCATCATGCTGTAAACTTCAATGTGATTTAAGTACGATGCTTACTTTTTTAGTTATTTCAATAGCATGATTTAAGTAGGTCGTGAATCTGTATGCGTAAGTAATACTTTATGATTTTGCTGGTGAAAGTGGCTTTTATTATGTAGGCAAACAAGGAAGAGTAGAAGTTATTATATGCTAGAAAGTGGATAGCATTGTTTGTTGTAGCTTGCGTTCTTAAGTTCAAATGAATGTCTTGTAACAAAGTGTTATAAAGGATTGCATCTAGGACATAACGAAGAATTTAGTTCTGGCTTGGTTAGAACTCTCACAATTAAAGAACAAGTAGTGGTGAGAATCATGTTCTTTATTGCACACTCGACAACTCATTTGCTTATTAGGATACCACTGAAGTAGCTTATTAGATACAAAGTCTGATTATAAATTTTTATCAGCTTATATGTTCTTATTGAAAATGTCCACTTTGACTGTGACATGTATTAACTACCGGTTTATAACCTCTTTTATAAATTTCATCTTTTCTGAAGCTTAAAGAGAAGTTTAATGAGAAAGAAGCACATAAAGTGCAGCTGCAAACAACAATGAAGGTTATAAACCTTATCATTTTATATATATCTATGAAGAAGTTATAATATGTTTCTGTACTAAATCATGGTAGTTGTGTTGCAGGATAAAGCATGGATCTAATTTACAAGACCAAGACAAAGCTTTTCCTTTAGTGATACACCACTAACGAGCTTTTAAAATGAAAAAGACAACACCAAAGAGTGCACTAAAGAAGGTATGTCTAAACCTAAAAAGGAACCATGACTCATAGAGGTGAAAAAATGAATGGGTTTGCCTGGGTTTGGGTAAAGGTTCACAAAGGAAAAGCTTCTTGTGTATATGTTAGACATTTAAATAGAGATACTTAAATCATGATAGTATTGTACTAATGCTAGGGTTTAAATGATACAAATTACTTATTTTACGGTTTTTAAGAAAGTTTCACTAAGAATCCTGAAGGGAAAATAGGCAACACTACATCGACATAAGAATTTCCTAACCATCTCTTGCTTTTACGTATTCGTGTCTGTCTCAATGTATATGTGCTACACAAGATATGAAGAAATTTCTTTTCCTTTGCTCTTTTTCAGAGGCATAATTTGAGTTATCATGATTTAGATAGAAAAAAAAGGTTACTTATGATTAACACGGTTAAGGGTAAACGGGTCCATATGATGACAACTTCAGGAACGTTTCCTAAAGAACTTAAAAGCTACAATAGTTTAAATATGGTTCATTATTGGCTCTCATTTTTTAAAGAATGCATATAAGGTACAAGAATTCAAAAATGGTTCATACATTAAACTCGGGTCATTCCATATATGTGTGGTCAAATTATTCTTATTTTACATGTTATGTCATTCATGGTAAAGTGGCATTTGCTTTTATTGATTAGTAAATATCATGGATTTTTTATTTTATTTTTTATTATTTTTTTGGTCATGATTTGAAGAAGAATATATAAAAAATGTTGTGTCGAGTCGGATTTAATTAGTTGATAATGTTTAATATAATATAGATTAGATATGATTTAACTGTGACTTGGAGTTGTTGACGGCCTGCATAAGTTTTAACTTACATCAATATCAAGCGATATTCCAAATGATATGTATGGAACTGATATAACACAATATATATCGCTGCTGGCAGATCACAGACCATACAAGAGAGCTTGAAGGTCGAGAGATGATTACCTTGCATCAATAAGCTCATAAGTCGCAAAAAGTAAGCTAACCCAAACACCCCCTTAGTACATGGTTATCTTGCCTATTAGTTGCTTTTCTGTTCATCTATATCAGGAGGAGAGATGTATATGATCTTCATCATGTAATATTAGGTAACCATTTCATTATATTTTTATGCAAAAGATTGGCTTAAAATGTTTATGACCCACTTCGAGTTCAGTGATTTCTTATTACTTGATGTACTTGCAGGTCTCTTATTTTCTTTTCTTATAACCGACGCCCTGACTAATGCTATAAAATATGTCACTGGACGACCTAGACCAGATTTCTTTTGGCGTTGTTTTCCTGACGGAGTTGATGTATGTAACTTTAACTTATAGTTGTGCAACAAATACTTATTATATAGGCTGGGTTGTCCCAAAACAAGTACTTTGAATGGGCCATACAAAACGTCCAACTCTTAAGGACCTTATAAAGGTTATCCATCCAATTTGCAAACTGTATTTTGAAAAACTGACGTTCCGCAAACTACTTAAAAATCGCCCAAAACTTGATTTTACATAATAGGGATTAAGTTATGCATAATTGAGAAAATTCCCTTAAATGTTACCAAAATCCTTACTTGTTTTTGAACCAATCGGTTCCAGCAACATTCATCATAGTCTTACTGGAATATAAAAGTTTGGCTATTTACTTTGCAGAATTTGTTTCTTTATCCTATTCAAACCTGGTGTCTTTCTCTTATAGTTGTTGTGTGTGCATCTATTAGATTATGAGGTAATTTTCGAATCAGGGAGTTATTGTTTTCGGATTAAGACATCAATTTAATGGGAAACTAATGTGTTTTTTTCAACATACGGGGAATAATTAACTTTCGTATTTTGTAAGGAATAAACCATTTCTTGCCCCCTAACCTTAATTTAATAACCCCAAGGGCACAAGCTACACTAAAGTTAGGATTCAATAGGAGTATGAATTTAGCACTTTCTTTTTCTATAAACGTGGATGTGGCTAACACCTTTTAAGTTCGAGGATAGGAACAGTGAAGGCTGCAATTATGGTCCTCCGTATTAGTGGCAAATTCACAAGCAACTGCACATTTTTTTTATGATAAGTAAACATGTTAACATAATTTTCTATTTCTTTTTTCTTTGGGTGTGAAATAGTACCCTTAGGGGCAGGCATGGAGTGCCTAAAGTTCACGACAAAAGAACACAAGGAGAATACTTTGTCATACTATAATAATAAGTTTCATTTTCATTTAGATATTCCTCTTTGAATTCCAAAGACAAAGATATGTGCCAGGTTATATATATTCTAAGTTACTAAATTTTAACTTTTGTCACTGATAATCAAAATATATACTTGATTAATGTCATCCCTATTATATTGAAGAACAATGATATACAGTAGTTGGATTTCCCGATGGTAGTCTCTAGAATCACCGCCAGTCCATCACAATACGACTAAACCCTTGCCCCTAAAATCACACTTGACATTCTCAGGTACTTCAATCTCCGTAAAAGTTAAGATTTATGAATATGTTACTGTTATATGTGAACCTTTATAGTCTGTTAATAAATTTATGAATATGTTGGGTTTTTAGAACTTATATGTAGCGAATTGGAAAATACAGTTACAATAAGGCTGTACTTAATGAAATTACTTTTTTGTAACTGTTGTTCCCTTAGCACACCAAGTAATAACAATTAAGTTAAACTAAGTGAGCTTATGACTGAGATCAATGCAAAGAATATTTCTAACAGTTATAATACGTGAATATAAAAAACACAATATTTTTCAACGTTTAAATTCTTATTAGAAATAATTCCAAGAATCTATTACCCAAGTGTTTTGCGGAACAAACACTTGGGATTGAATAGACAAGGGTTTATGGTGTCTCCTATCGAAACTTAAGTTTTGATTGAGTGGTAACAATATACCCACTGAGCTATCTTAGTGAGTTGTATACTCTTTGTAGGAGAGAAGTTACTTTGTAAAAGTTCTAAGCTTTCAATATACAAAGCACACATAACTTCTCTCCATCTGATCTATTTATACACAAGTAATCTAAGTATAAGTGATTAAAATATTACAAGTTGTTGAGGTAGCGTGTCTGACAATTACAAATAGTAATTGTCATTTCCAAGAACTAATAGGAATGGGCTAATAAGACTTTGGGAGTTGTTGGCTGACACTCCATGACTTTTAGCCGCAATAGGGAAGGTTGGTATCTGACAAGAGAAGAGTGTTTAGTCTGACACTTTTATCTTCTCAGATCTTTCCCTTTTGTTCCCGCCTATTCTTCAGGCATTGGTTCCTCAGTCTTCAATCACTTTAATGTTGTTGAGGAGACTGGGGTTCAGTGAGTTCTTGTCCAATACTCACTGAACCATCATCTTCTTCTTCGGCTTAAGTTCTACTCAGGGAGTACCGCCTTCCTGAGAAGTGAATCCTTCTTCTTGAATTCGCCTTAAGCATCCTGAAGATGACTCACTGAGAGACTGTTCTCTCAGTGACTTGAATTATTCTCGGTTTAAGTTAACACTTGGTTAATTTGTGTTCAAATCTTGTTTTAAGTATTCTTGGGTACTGACGAACCCAACAGTAACTTATACGAACTAAATATGCATTCAACTTATATGAAAAAATGGAGCAGGGTTAGAAGATAAATTTGTTATCTTTAAATATAGTTTTTAAGCATCAGTTAATTGTTGTTATAATGTTATTCTTATACCAAATGTGGCTTTAGTCCATATAAAGAAACCAAAATTTATAATTTATCATAATAGGACTTATGGCTCATTTTGTGCAATGATTAGGTTGATGTAAGAAGATGTTGAATAGAAGCTAAGAACCTAAGAATAATTTTAGTGGCAAGGTTAGTATAATGTTTTTGTCTTACTTTAATGCACTAGCATCTTAAATGTCACAAGGTATAAAGAAATTCTGAAGGTGTATATTTTACTTTTTATATACTCTTATCAACAACTCCAATTTAGTTTCACTTTTTTTTTCTTCATATTTAGGTGTTCACGCAATCAACATCGACTACTCAAGTGTTCGAGGTTCACTGCATATCTTTGCTCTTCAAGACTATCAAAGTTGGAGAAGACGATACATGAACGTTTATTATTTTGATACTTACAAACCGAATCGTTTATCGAATCATTGATTTATTACTTATTATTTCTTTCAAAACCTAATGAAATTTGTTTACGTTCGTCGTTGTTTCTTACTTTATTCATACAAATAACTCAATAAATAATTACTTAAAAAATACCCGTGATTCCACGGGTCTATAATCAAGTCATCAAAGGCTGCCGCTTTCAGACGTTACCAATAATGAGTTGCTTTTTAAAGCTATACAACAATACAACTTTTGTTTGATACTACTTACACAAGTAAGTGTGTAACAAATATGCTTAAGTGTACAAATATTTCTTGACGTAGATCTTCCACAACGATTTAATCTTCACTTTTAGGACGGTCAACAACAACTTCACCTTTTTACATTTTTTCAAGGTTTGTTTACCCTCCTTATATAAGTACCTTTGTTTGTTTACTTGTTTTCTTCAAGTTTAATTCTTCGTAGACCACTCTTATTCAATTTATATAAATAGATTTAGGAAGCATTTCTCAGAATAGACGTGTCATCTCTACCAAACACAGTCTACCAACGCCTCCACAATCTGGTAAAATAAAAAATAGTTAGTTGTATGTAAAAATTTGTACTTATTTTCTTCAAGTAATTTTATTCGTAATAGTTAGTTGTATGTAAAAAATTGTACATGTATAGCTCATGCTGCACTTTCTACTATAATAAGACCACAATCTGTGACTACACCAATCCATTGGGGGCAAACATCAAATTCAACATTTCCGACACAGCTTGGTGGTACATCTATTTTATACTTATATAAATTGGCTATTTATTTAGTACACTTAATTTTCCTAACATCATTATCTATCTCTATATCATATCAAGACGATATTCTTAGAATACAAGAGTATTGCTTCTCAAACCTAAACGGTTGAGACCGTGTCGACAATATTGGACAAAGAAGTTCTTCAAGGTTTATGACCAAGTTTCAAGAGATATGTACGAATATACATATGATATGTTATATGCCATTTTTTATATTTACATGTATTATCCATCACACACATTTTTTACTTACACTTTTTTTGTTTAAATTTATTAGGTGCTCACGAAATGTTCATTGGCTTATCACTTAATTATCGCTCACTACATAAATTTCCTTTTCAAGACCATCAAGATTGGAGGCCACGTGCATTGACATTTATTAGATTAATAGTTACATCCATATTTGTTTATAGTATCATTGACTTATTACATATTATTTCATTCAAAAACAATTTAAATTGTTTACATTCGTTGTTTTTCTTACTTTATTCACACGCTTAATTTCTTGATGTGGATGGTAATCTATCAAAAACTACTACAAATGTAGTCTATAAAGAGGGTTTTAAGGTCAATGATCAGCGTTCAAGAGGTATGTACAATATACATATGGCATGTTTTATGCCACCAAGATTGAGAATTACTCCATCTGATAAACGTTTACCTCTAAAGATCGTGAGGAAACAATATCCCATTTCGGTGTCATTCGCCATGACAATCACTTTCAAAAGTCGGATTGTATCTGCGACGTCCTGTTTTTGCACATGGACAGCTATATGTGGCTCTTTCACGTGTCAAAAGCAAAAAAGGTTTGAAGGTTGTTGTTTCAGATGCGGATGGTAACCTATCAAAAACTACTATAAATGTGGTATATAAAGAAGTTCTTCAAGGTCTATGATCAAACGGTCAATAGGTATGTATAGTATACATATTATATGTTTTGTGGCATTTTTCTTATTTACACTTATTATAAATCCAGAACTTCTTTTACTTACATATTTTTTAAACTTATTAGGTGTTCACGTAATGGACCTTTTGTTGAAGTGTTAGAATGGTCACTATATACATTTGCTTCTGAAGACAAACATATTGGAGATCACGAGGCAATGACTATTACATAGATATTTACAAGCATTGTATTTTATACTATCAGTCACTTATCACTTATTATTTTGTTACAAGAAAATTTCATAGCGTTTACGTTTGTTGTTCTTTCTTAGTTTATTACATACTTACTATTTTTTAATAAAAAACCCTCTAAAATCCCGTTGATTCCACGGGTCTATAAGCTAGTTTAAACATAAAAGGGAATAAAGCTAAACGGATGTACATAAGCCATGAAAGCATAAAAGCATGAAATCCTACATGTATGAACTTATAAAGGCTAAATGGGCCTACGCGTAATAAATAAGTCTATGTATTGGGGACGCTAGACATGAAGGCATATACCTAGGGTGATCAACTATTCCCACGAAGCTACCATCCATCTTTACACCTATGTGTTCCTATCAGAGGGCATGTCCTCGGATAATAGAAGCTCTTTCAGGTCAAGCTTCAATTTGTCATGTCCTCGCACCTGAGCTTTAGTCTACCCCTTCTCCTCGAGCCATCGACAATAATAGACTACACTCCTAATTGTGCACAAACACACTACGAAAAAACCATAATTCTAATAAACTTCATATGCAAGCAAAAACTGATTATGAGCTTAACATAACTAAAATTGACTATGAACACCAGATGCAGAAATATTATGCAGTGTGTATTATGCAGTTTGTACAACAGAAACAACAAGGATTCTACATATCAAATTACTTACCATATGCAGCATATATAAGCAGTTTGAACCATAGCATAACATTGGGCGTTCCTTCCTTTCATTCAAGTGTTTTAAGAATGTGAGATTGTGTATCATCTTTAGTTACAAAAAAAAGTTGCCAAATTAACCATGAACATAGGGCATACATGACCCTTTATGTGATTCAAGAGATGACACGACATCAAATTGTGTAACATGAAATTTTCTGCCACCGGGACTATGAAAACTGGTTGGAAAAGTGACATATACTATTTAGAACAAGAAAAATATTTTTTAATGGCTCAAGTGCTTAATTGACAAAAAAACTATATAATGGCTTTATCGACAATTAGGGGGTGTTTGTTTTAGCTTATTTGTCCGGCTTATAAGCTCATTGAACTTTTGAAAAGCCAATAAGGGGTCGTTTGTTTAAGCTTATATTTGGGCTTATGAGTTTATTCGACTCGGCTTATATTTCATAATCTTACTTTTTATGGCTTAATTTTGGATTTTTGAGCTTATTGTCACTTTATTAAGAAAAATAAGCCCATAAGCTAAGATAATAAGCCAGAAAAAATGGGATTATGAAACATAAGCCGAGCCAAATAATCTCGTAACCTCAAAAATAAGTTTAAACAAAGCTAAGCTTTTAGAGCTTTTGCATTATGAGCTAACCAATTTGGAGCTCATAGCTTATTGAAGTTCATAAGCTCAAGTTGATAAGCTCGTAAACCCAAAAGTTTGAAAATTTTCAATAAGCTTATAAGCCGGCTAAAACAAATGTTTTGAAAAAGGGTCTTCAATCGACCCGTTTGAATCCTTGGTTCAACCTGTTTGACCACCGGGTCAATCCGGTTTTCTAAAAAAAAGACTTTTATTTCCAACAATACAAAAAAAAGGTATATATATAAATCATGACTAATCCAGATCCTAGAAAAACATTTACCAACAAAGATTTTAAACAACAAATTTAAATTCATTAAAAATAAAAACATTACAATACTGATTAAAAACTTAAGCTAATAAAACTTAAACATTCAATTGCTTGCCTTAATTTTCAAAAGTTCTTGTTTTTGTCGTGTGGTCAAACTTGGGTTGATTTCTGAATTGTAGAAAATCAAGTCTTCCTCCCGTTTTGATGTGGCCATTAATTCTATTCCAGTCGTTGGAGCTCAATTTTCTCTCTTTTCAACTCCTCGGCGAGAAATTCAAATTCGGTGCATTTTGGGGTAGTCGGGATCGTTGGTTTTTTGACGTGGGAGTGTTTTTTTTTTTTTTTTTTTTTTTTTTTTTTTTTTTTTTTTTTTTTTTTGTTTTTTTTTTTTTTTGACGTGGGAGTTTTTTTTTTTTTTTTTTTTTATAATTTTTTTTTAACATGATGAATATGGATGAGAAGTTGTTTGAATTGTGCTTCAAATTGTGTGTTTAAGTTTAGTATTTATAAGATTGTAAAGTGGTAAAGTTTTTTAAAAAAAAAGTTTTTTCTTATTAGTGAAAATGGTAACTTTTTTGTGTGCAAATAGTTGTGTATTCAATTCGGTCGTTCAAACGACTTAATTGTGAATTCGAGTGACCGACGACCGATCGAGACTACATAGCCACATTGGCTCGACCGATCACGACCCCATCGGTCGACCAATCCTACGACCTCCCAGTGTGTCTAGCCTTAATAGTCACTTTTTCTTGAAGGTGACAATTTCACAGTTTTAAACTTTTATAGATAATTTATGAATTAAGTTGGGTAAGATATTCTTTTAGGGGGTGTTTGTTTAGGCTTATAAGTCGATTTATTGCTTGTTTGGTTTTTGGCTCATATTCTATAAGCTCCTTTTTGTTGCTCCTTTTGAAACTTTTGGGCTCATATAAGTTTATTATGTCATAATAAACTTATATAAGCCGAAAAGTTTCAAAATAAGCAACAAAAAGTGAGCTTATGAATCATAAGCTCAAAATCAAATAAGTCATAAGCCAGCTATATAAGCCTAAACAAACACCCCCTTAAACATCAGTATTTGAACTAGTTTGGGAACATTCTTACACAGAAGGTGTCATTGGACACATGTCATTAACTAGATGGTTAATGTTTATGAGGTAATGGGTAATATAACCTTTAATTGTATAACAATTAACCAATGAGTCTAAGACGGGTTTAGCAATCAATTTCTTTTAATACCTCTCTATTTTTACATTTTTGACGCAAATGGAAAAAAATATTAAACCTAACTTGAGACCTCGGGACCCGTCGTGCTTCTAAATGACCCATCTAGACCCGAACCTTTTTTAAATCCAAACTCATCTAGACCCGTGAATCGACTCCACCACTCATTTTGCCACTTATACATTTTCCAATAAAATTAACAAATATGATATTTAAATATATAAAAATCTTATGCTAAAGAAAATAAAAAGTTCTTATAAAAGCATCTACCATGACAAGAGACTAAAGACAAAAATGTTAAATCTAATGAACTTTTTTTTTTTCATTTACGTTATGCTTTTATTTGATGTGTATGTATCACGAAAAATTTCTTGATCTTGAATCTATATCTATCTATATCTATATCTATCTATATCTATATCTATATCTATATCTATATCTATCTATATCTATATCTATATCTATATATTATATTCTAATATACAGCAGTTGAAAAAGACCATGAATACCCCTCTCAAAAAGGAATACTCAAATTCTAGAGTGTCTACAATAGTCATTTTACAAATACATTTCAATATTTACATGATTTTCGGAAAATAATTAATACATTTAATTCTTACATTATTTTCGGAATTAATCTTAAACAAAAAATAGAATCTTATGTGGGAAGCCACAAAAATTTCGGTCCAACCCAAACACAGTCTCACCCGAATTTGATAATGTTATTATATGCACACTATGTTATGATTTTAAGAGGTAACCATAATTGATATAGGCTTCATTGTATGTATTCCTGATTGATTCATGATTTTTGGTTTTGCAGTTATGGTGGGGGTTGGATAGTTATTGGCAATGATGCGGTGATGGTGAAACGGGAGGAAGACAAAAAAGGTTAATGGTAGTTCCTTAGCTATCTATTTCATCGCCTTTTTTTTGTTGCATAGAATAAGATCTAAGAAAAAGGTATGATTGTTATTTCCCGTAATTGCAATGAATTTCTGAGTTGAATTTGTAACAAACTGATGACGAAATAATATCACACCATGTGTTTGATGAAATGTATATGAAGCTCAGTTCGTTATCAACTGATTTTTTTTATCCATTGTTAATCGGCTTATCCATGGTTATTTTCTTCATTGCAGGAGCTTCTTTATAGTGTCACTCATTTTTAAATTCATGTTCAGCTTTTGATCGAAGGTTAGTTTGTTTGGGTTTTATGGTTTTTGGCATTGTCAATTACCTTAATTATTGTTGACCAGCAAATGATGATGGAAATGATCGTTTAGGAAGATTTAGAATTAGGTGTGGATACAGCAAATGATGATGTAAATGCTAGATGTATTTTTATTCAATAAATATATGAGTATATATGAGTTTTGAGATTTAGAATTAGGTGTAGCTTGAGCTGTCTTAAGAAGGCGAAACTCCCTCCAAAGCATACCAATTTGATAAATCACCCTAAAAACCTGAAAAATCATATTTTTATCAAAATTATGGTGACAATGATAGTCGTAGACTGGTAGTAGTAGTACTAATGGTAGTACAATGGATATGATGATTAGGAAGTTAAAGAAATTTGGGTATGTTGATGATGTTAAGTAAAAGAATTATGAAGGGTTTGAAATGGGGTCACTTGAGGATATATTTTATGTTGAGGAAGGTTTTTTGTCAAATGCGCGAGGTGGGTTTTCGCCAGATTCGCCGTTGGGTGTGGAGGATGTGTTTAGAGGGAGTGATGGCGAAGTGAGGTTTGCGTGGGAGAAACCGGGAGTCGATGATGATGAGAAGAGGAATTTGGTGAAGTATAAGATGAGGATTAGAGGTGAGTTTTGCATTTAGGTTGAGGAGGTTTATGAATTTTGTGTTTAGGTCGAAGAATAAGATGAGGGTTACGGGTGCTGGTGTTAAAAGGGAAATAGTGGCTAGTATTAAGGATAAGTGGAAATCGGCGGAGGTTGTGAAGTTGAAAGTTGAAGGAAGTGGTGCGCTAAATATGAAACGGATGCATGTGATATTAGAGGCTAGTTTCTTTAAACATTTTATGATAGCTTTACTTATGCAATTTTAAGATAAAGATTGATATTGTTTTAGGGGTGTTTGATGTTGCGTTTTGAAAGTGATTGTGTGATATACAATACTTAATATGAGGTTATTAGCTTTATCATAAGGTGCTGCAGGAGTTAGTGTGGGAGATGTTTGCTTAAAATTTAAAAATCTGTTCATAAGGGTGGTGGATGCAAATGAATAATTGGGTAAATCATGGACCATAAAGAGGAAAAAAACCCTTAATCACAGATAACCTGTGGGCAGCTATATGTGTTTATATGCATTGAATAGTTACAAATGGCGTGTTCTGATTTGGGAAGTTGTGTGACTGAATTGTGAATACGTTTGTTATTTCTATTTAGGCTTTAAACTAATGTCATGATAGAGAAGAAATCAGTGCGCAAATAAGGAAATTATGGTTAATTTGTTTGATTTTCGTTAGAAAAAAATGCAAAATGACTTAAAATTCCCTTGAAAAGGGGAATGTGAAGCACATGGGTCAGTGAATGGTTGCATACTCCATACTTAGGCATATGTGATTTTTTATTAATTTGTGCATTAAAGATGTACACAGACTCAACGAAAATGTTAAATCGTTTAGTGGTAAAAGTGGTCTGAATAATTTAGTCCTTTAAAATCGGTCATTTTATTGTGTGTGTGTTAATATGCTTCCGTTTCTGTTTTCATACCATGCTTTGTTTTTTCTCCTTCTACAATTGTTGATCATAGCTAAAGGATTGCTCAATAAAATGTTTTCTGATTCTAACCTTTTGCAGGTAAAAGAGATCAGCAATTACTTTGCCCCGGAAGTCACTCGCTGGCAACTGTCAAGTGCTAAGCTTGGAATTTTGAAGGTATTTGATTTGTCTGACATGTGGGGTCGTGCATGTTTCTTTTCCCTGTATCCAGTAAGAAAAACCGAAGATAGGCACGACGTTCAATAGCAGTTTATATTGATCCACGGAAGGGAAGACTGAAGAGTATTGTTAACCGTTAGATGTGCAAGTACTTATTCCGAATGAGGTTAGTTCACTTGCTCTCTTATTTTGACAGGCTTCTTTTCAACTTCCCTTACATTTGTACTCATTTTTTTGGTTGGTGTATATTTTCATTCACTCTTACTTTTTTCCGTCCTATTGAATTTGAGCTTCTGACTAGATGCATAGCTTTGAGAACATGTTATGCATCCACATCCGAATGAGAAGCGTAAATTGACTTATATATCACTGGTAATAAAGTATTCAAATGGGTCAAATAAAATTTGTACCTAAAGGGAACGGAGCAAGAGGGTCACATGGGAAAAAAGTTCCTAAAGCCCATTTTTATTGCATACAATTTAAAAAAAAATCACAGATCATTAGTACAACAAGAATATTATCTTTAAGATCATGTTTAGAGCATTAGTTGTTTGTAGAAGTTTTAAAGAAAATAAAATACAGGGGTTGGGATCTGCTCCCCTATGTTGCTCGATCTGTCTTGAACCCTGCTAAAAAGTGATCTTTCTCAACCTGAACCTGTTTTGACCCATTACTCAATTTGCACTTCTTGTCACAAGCGTAAACACTTTAGAACTAAAATGATGTTATTTTTTGCAGAACTACTCATCGGTCATTACCCTTCATCCAGAGATTATTGATGGGACGCCATGAAATTTGCTAATCGAATCATTCGTGGTGGAGGAGTTGAGGCATGGACTTTCCAATTGCAAGGTATATACAGACCTCATATTCTGGGCAGATGTTTAAGTATTTCCTGGGAACAATCTATATCTATATCTATCTATCTATTAGGCCTTTGACGTAGCACCAACAATATTGTGCAACAAAATATTCTGAATTCAGACCAAATATGGTTGTGAAAGTATTTTGATTTTAATAATTATGATGAAACAAGTTGATGCATTGAAGCAATTGACAAAGGCAAAATTGATCAAGTTTTACGATGAACATATAGTATTTTCACAATAGTGTTCTTTGAGAAGTCTAATTGGGATTTTTATTTATTTATTATTATTTTTTTTTTTATGTTTACTGGATGTCCTCAATACCTACATTCTATGATGAAAAGGAGTTGATGATTGTACCTTAGACCAAGTACCGTGCTAACATATCACTTTTTCACATAATATCAAAAATTGTTCTCTTCTATAAACTAATTTCTTTTCATAACAGATTCAAAACTAATATTCCACGGTTCTCAATTTAATCCCGTGAATTTCACGGGTCAATAACATAGTATTTTCATATTTCAATGCTTTTGAAGGTGTGTTTGATTTAAGAATGAGTTTGTAAAGATGACGTTCACCCGGTTAATAGGGTTGTTAATTCAAAATAGGTATCAACTCTCAAAGTTAAACATTTTCTAAAACCATCGATCGTAGTGGGTTTATAGCCCACTCGTTTCCATATCAATAGTCATTCCTCTTAATACACAACTATTCTAATTAGGGATGAGCAGAAATCGCACCGCAAACCGCAAAACCGCAAAAAACCAAACCACAAAAACCGCAAAACCGCAAAAACCGGTTGATCGGTTTCAAGAAAAAATAAAAACCAATTTTGCAGTGCGGTTTCGGTTTTACCCGTAAACCCGCACCGATCCGCAATTACTATAAATATTAAATAATAATGCCAAGTAAGAGACAGTGGTACATGTGTTGTTGTAACAATAATTTTGACAATTCCTCCACACATCATTTCATCCAAGATAATGTTACTAAGGGACAAAAATTGAAAACTCTTCCATGTAAGTAAAGTGAGAAATTAATGAATCAGTCATCCTTGATTCTCCTAAGAAGCCTAGAAGCCCACCGGCGGAGACGTCGCTTGAGAGTGAAACCAACTATAATCCCACCAACAAAACAGACTCCACAAAGCTTTGAACAGGTTAACAACGATATACCCCTGCAATACAACAACATCCAGACTTATTACTAGTCTACTTAACTCCCCCAAGGTTACTTAACTCCCCCAAATTACCATTGTGTTCAAGCCCAAAATTACAAGATGGCTAAATGTGGTGTGGTGCGGTTAAAACCGAAAAAACCCACAACGAAAACTGAAACCCACAAAATCCGAAACCGCAAAATCCACATGGCTTCGGTTTCAACTTTTATAGAAACCGCAATTGTGGTTGTGGATCGGTTTTAGTCAAAACCCGCACCGAAACCGCCCCATGCTCACCCCTAATTCTAATGATATGAGAATTGAGATAACTAGAACATTTTAGGGAAAACTGTAACTAACTTATCATTTTTGCTTTTGCTTTGTTGTGTAGTTATTTTTATTTATTTTTTATTGTACACATCATACTTTTAAATTTTGTCTGATGTGTATTTGTGTGTATTTTGTGACCATTTGACCATTCTATTTATCAACACTCTTATTAACGGAGAGGGGTAAAATGATCACAAGATGCACACAATAGACCGAATTTAAAAGTAGAATGTGCACAATAAGAAAAAATAAAAATGAATAAACAACAAAACAATATGTGACAAGTTAGTTACATCTTTTTTACTTTGCCCAAAGTTTTAAAAATGGTAAAAGCTATAAAATAGTCACGTACTTTTCAAAATTGTCCATCTAGAACCATTACTTTTTTCTTACCTTACTTAACCAACAAACTTTCAAAATTTGTTCTGACTTTACCATATGAACGGTTTATATTAAAATAATAACTTAAATGACTATATTACCCTTGTCGAATGGGTGAAGTCGGAACAAATTTTGAAAGTTTGTTGGTGAAGCCGGAATAAATTTTAAAGAAGATAAGGGTAATATAGGCATTTCAGTTATTATTTTAGTATAAACCGGTCATATGGGTGAAGTCAGAACAAATTTTGAAAGTTCGTTGGTGAAGTAAGGTAATAAAAAAGTAAGTGGTTCTAGATGAACAATTTCGAAAAGTACGTGGCTATTTTATAGCTTTTACCCTTTTAAAATATAGTGAACAAAAATTTACTCCCTCCGTCTCAAAATTATTGTTATGAGAGAGAAATCACAAAGTTTAATAAATATGTGACCATTATAAATCTCAACCACTCAAAGAGAAAATTCACATAATATATTCTCTAGTTTTTACTTAAAAAGAAAAGTGAACAATTATTTTGACACATTTCAAAAAGGAATTGTGGACTATAATTTTGAGACGGAGGGAGTAATAGACAAAAAGATTTTTTAGTTTGTTGATGTGATGTAGTGTGACATGTCAAACTATTTTGACACTCTAAAATTTAAATTTACTAAAATATTGTATCAAGATTTCTTTTGTTTCTTTCGAAAAGACAACTAAGAATGTCATCAGTATACACCCTAAAATCATCTCGCATGACTTTAACAAAGGTTAGCACAAATATTTAGTTATGGAGCAATCTAACGCAACATAAAGTACGGTTTGCTACAAATCATTTGGTTAAGATTTCTTAAAAATTTTATAAAAATAACTTCAAACCTCTCATATACTTTAACGTTCACAGTTTCTTGAAGTGTTCCAGAAAATATGGGAGAGGATCCTTTCAAGTAACTTGACTCAAGTTAAAGGATCATCAACTATTGGATTAAAATCAAAGGCCAAGATGATGTGGTTTCTCTTTTAATCTTGACCTTTGATTTTAATCCAATAGTTGAGGATCCTCTAACTTGATTCAAGTTGTCCCACCAACTTGAGAAGATCCTCTTCCAGAAAATATAGTCTAGAAAAGAGCACTTGGATGCTGCAATATGTTTTGTTCATATTAGAAAATGTGTCTAAAACTGAAATACCTAACCTGAAAATAGAAGTCGTCACAGGCAGATGCTCAAAATTCAAACTATCCCCAGCACGAAAGAAAATATATAGATAGAGACCATGTAGCTCAAAGAAATAAGTAGTCGAGTTAATGAGCTACACATATGAGAAAAATATCAGAGAAACGATACTGTAGCTTATGACTCTAGCTTATGAAAGACGGTGTTGATAAACCAACTAAGGTTTACTGATGTTGCTCAAAATTGCAACCACCATCCAGGATCATACAATGTGGATTGCTAAGAGTGGGAGGTACGCACAAGCCATAGGCTCGCGTTGAGCTAGCAGCCCAAAAATGGCCACCGCGCACGGTACCGGGGCTGGCGCCGTGGTGACCAGCCACCGCCGTAGAGTTTTGTTTTTTGTTTTTTTTTTTTTTTTTTTTTTTTTTTTTTTTGTGAACGTGCGTTGTGTTGTGTGTGTGTTTGTTTGTTGTGTTTGTATATGTGTCTATGTTTGTGCTGTTTTTTTTGTGTGTGTGTTGGCAGGTCAGGCAACGCAGGAAGGAAGAAAGAAAAAGTAGTTTTTTTTTTTTTTTTTTTTTTTTTTTTTTTTTTTTTTTTTTTTTTTTCTAAACATTTTTTTGGGGCCAAGCTATTACATATTTTTGTTAACATATATTTTTTGGTTTAACATTTTTATGTAATGTCTTTTTAATTTATATAAAGTTTTTTTTATTAATGAAATTAAATTTTACTTATATATATTGTATATGTTTTATTTTATGTAAAAAAAAAAAAAAAAAAAAAAAAAAATGTTTGTCCTACGGCACCACATTTCTGGTGCCAAGGGTAACGGCCAGAATCTGGTGCCATAGAGGGTTTTGCTGACGTGGCATCATTTTTTTCCTATGGCACGAACCCTACGGCACGAGGGTACCCAGCACTCTAATAATGTTGTTTGTAGGGGTGAGTAAAACCGACCGAAACCGAGTGAACCGACCGAAATCGAGTGAACCGAAACCGAACCGACCATACTCGGTTCGGGATTCAGTTTAGATTTTCCCCGAATTCGGTTTCGGGATTTCTCGGTTCGGGTCGGTATTGGCCCGATGCTCACCCCTAGTTGTTTGTGACTTTAATCATGTAAGGAGTACAGGACTGATTCAAGGACAATTGGTACAACACGAAAATATACTCCTTGACTTACAAATACATACTGAGGATATTTTAAACCCAACCTTAACTTTCATACGCGAATAACAAAAATAAATTACTCATATCAAAGTCTATGAGTTGTGAGTCGGGCTTGCGTTGGTTGTTAAGTCAAACAAGTTATGTTTAAGAGAAAGATTATTCCGTTTACTAAACAACAAAGATATCAAAACCATTTAACATCCCAAATATCAAAACAACTTTAAGTTGATTTACTCATAAAAATGTCACAACCAAAGTAAAAGCAAACCTATGCTATATATCGACCATAACTAAATAAATTCATCACCGACCATTTTACACACTAGAATCATATATCATCGCTAGACTAAAACAAAAGGCCATGTCAAAGAAAAGCAACCAACGAACCAAAAACATTAAACTTACCGGATATGAGGGAGTGGTGGTGGAGGCTTGCATTGGTAACACTTTGCAAATAAACCGAATGTATCTACTTGCATATGCGTTTACTTGCAGCCTAAAAGCCGATTTCATATTACAAAATCGCCTACTTATATGCAGATTTTATTTGAGTGCTAGAGGTAGCGATTTGACCCGTTTACTTGTGAATGGGTCGATTGAGGTTAGGTTTTATCTCTAACAGTTCTAACAAGTCAATGTAAAAACTTGGATTATTTTATAAATAACATACATTTTCTGTCATATTTGACACACTTATTGGTTATTGAACCAACTAAGATTAACCAACCCAGCTTGGTTTTACCTGTATCAAAACTTACCCATTTTAATCGAACAAAATTTGACTTGTAACTCAACCTGCCCATTTTTCACCTCTAGTTTTGATTACCTGTTGGTTTCTTAGTTTGTATCTATTAGAAATTGAGATTTTAGTGACAGTGTGGATGGATTGCCTGGCGAGCAGAAGCCTTTCGGTATGTAAGCATATGGGCTAGAGCAGGGATAATATTGACAGTGAAGCTAACCAACAAAGCCCAACAGCCGAATTGATTGGACCAAAAAACGGGAAGATGATGGCTAGGAACTAAATTGGAATCACAACTGGCAACCTAGCCAATGCCCGTAAACATATGCTCTTTGTATCATGCATTCCCACTACTTTCTCCCACACAAACTACAGTGGAGTACACGCAATACCAAATGTTATAAACTGCAAAATATAAGGCAAAAGAAACAAACACAAATCAGTCAACACGAGAATCAAACAGCCCTAGTCAGTCAATTAGACATTCCAAAATTCATACCTGATGGATGAGCATGAGGACAATGGCTGTATCACGAAAACGAGTTTTTGGCAGAAGGGAAAAAGCATTGGAGTGTTTAACAGTTGATCACCAAAGGCCCAATACATTGCAGCAGCTGATGGGAGTGTTAATGTGAACACATATATAATGTTGCAAACAAATATATGTACTTAAATTTCTGTGGCTTCCACATCGCGTGCATTATTTCACTGCAATAAACATGTAACTCAAGTCATTATTAACCTAAATTGACTAGAAAAAGAAAACTAAACTTTAATTTAGGACTGAATACTAACATTGTGACAGCGTGTCCACCAAAAGTGTAGACTATTTTTGTGGATCCAGTGAAGTACAAAACGAGCTTTTGCTATAGCGCACGACTGGAGTTCTTATCTAACTAACAAATTATTCTTGGTATTAAAGAGCAGCATGGCCATGCTACAAGTTAAATACTTTTGCTAAAGGCAAGTATCCCAGCCTCATTAATGTCAGATTCAAATATTGTCTACTACTGCTTCCAATCTAGGTAATATAAACGAAACAAAAACAGATCAAGGAGTAGGCAGTTTTATCAAATTAGTAATAAACAAAATCGGCTATAACTTTTATTTTCCACACCTGTTTGTCACCTTTGGTTTTAGAAATAGGCATACAACAAATATTATATTCTGAAATTGAATTTAGTAATCCAAAAAAGGGGAGAGAGGGGGGATTGGTAAAAAGTAACGGTTCAACCCGTGACCCAAACTCATTTTGACCCATTACCTGACCCGTCCAGCTATTTTGAGACCGCTAGTTTTATTGTCATTTCCTCAGTCATCTTGTGCCCCTTCTAAAGTTTTGGATACACTGTATATCCTGTTACGGATATATCTTCACAGCCTATGACAATGTTTTAAACAATTTGCATCACAAACCATGAAACTTATATTATTAATCACCATATACAACTTAGATTGTTTGATAGGTCAGAAACTGTGCTATATAGTGTACCATCAGGGTAACAGAAAAGCAAAAAAGTACTCATCTTCCGTAAATCAGAACAAAAGGCCAATAAAATTAGATGGCAAAAAGATGTAACCATGTGTTATTTACTCGGACACACATATCGTTTGTCTTCAAGGCTGGCAATACAACACAATAACATAAGTGAACTATAACAGCAGGGACTTGTTTATAGAGCCAAAGCTGTACGGAACTGTAGTATCCACAAGGCTACTTGCATTATGAAATATCGGGCTTAAAGTGAAATCGCCTCCAACCAAACAAATAGCAATCTAGAGAGAGACTTTGCATGTGACAACTTTTTCTCAAACAGTGCCTCAGAATATCCTCTTCTGATACTAATGGAAGACTCGGCAGTCCACAGATGGTCTTTTTATCTGTCGATAAGTAATTACCAAACATTAAATTCTACCAATTATAGATATTATTTGGATCCTGAAAAGACATACCTGTTCGTTATTGACTGAACGCAAGCAATCATTACTCTTTAGCATTTAAAGGATAACATGTTGCAGTTAATGCACAAATTCTGTGATTTGAAGAAAATATAAGCACACATCTGCGTAACAGCAGCAGGGTCACTGGCATTGTCTTGTATGGCCTTATACAATGTAACTTAACCTCAAGTTCAAAGTGATCACATCAGAAACATCTGATTTGCTGCTTTACTAATATGCAGAACACAAGAACGCAATGGATGGTCAAAGTATATATACCATAACACATGTTATTAGTAATTATGCTTTCATTTTCACATATTTATTTCTACTGCAACTTAAAATTGATAGAAATGAGAAGCATATATTTTACCAAAAGCAAAGCCATACAACTTATTACAGTTGTAAGTTGATTATATAGTTTTCACATCTGTATCTGCAATGGTTTTATAATCATCAAAATAACAAAAAAATAAAATAAAAAATTACTGAATTTGCATTAAGGTCAACAGCATTATATGCGATCACACAGTGACCAAAGTAAATTTATTGTTAAATACATACAACAATAATTCAAAGAGACAACACACAAACATCATAATTCAGAAGCTTATATACGACTGCATAACTTAAAAGGTCCCAGCTCCACCCCAAACTCCTATACCTGCATCACAAATTGTTTATAGAGTTAAGGCATTTTGCAAAATTTGATGAAAAATAAGCAAACATATGAAATATCGTACCTTTCATTATCTAACATCATTTCCCGATAAATACATATCTTCTCTTGTTTTGCGCTAAGATCATGTGCTCCCCTGCATCGGCAATTGCATTGAACCACTTGACTTTTCTTGTTGACAACATTAGATATCCCATCACCAATCCGACTAATATTCCACATCCATATCCCAACATCACCACTTCCCACGTAAACCCACTTTCCTCATCCAATCCTTCATCCCTTTCAAGTTGTGGTTCATGTGAATACTCACTACATTTTTTTAGCAGCGGAGTCCCACAGAGTCTTGGATTTCCACCAAAAGAGTTCCCTTCAAATGTCGCAAACTGAGGTCCTTGTGGTATATGACCCACAAGAAGGTTTTGCGAGAGATTTAACACTTCAAGGGTCTTGATGTCTGCAAGGCTTTGAGGAATCTCTCCAGAGAGTTGGTTCCAAGATAGGTCTAACGACTCAATCTCTATGAGATTCCCCAGAGCATGTGGAATTGGACCAATGAGGCTGTTGTGGGACAAGTTGAGCACTATTAGCGAATTAAGACCACCTATGACGTTTGGAATCTGTCCTTCAAATGTGTTATTGGACAGATCAATAATTGTGTAGTCAACCGAAATTTGAGGAAAATCTTGATTCACCCCTTTCACCGCAACAACAAATGAGTAATACTTTCCACCCATGTATAAATATTCTGGTTCTTTGCTGCTTTTAACAACATTCTTCATGGAATTGAAATTTTGAAAATATTTTGCAGGGAGTTGACCTACAAACCTATTATGAGATAAGTCAAGAACTCGAAGACTTGGAAAGGGGGATTCAACAGTTGAAGAGGGTTGAATGCGACCATGAAAGTTGTTTGATTTGAGGACAAGAACTTGCAAATTTGGAAGAGCTCCTAACCAACCAGGAAATGTACCATTCAAGTGGTTGTTTCCGAAATCAACTACTTTTAAGGATTGACATTTGGACAAGGAAATTGGCACCTCTCCTCTTAATTGATTTCCATTCAAAATAAGCCCTTCTAAACTTCCACAATCCCCGTCTACGTTTGGAATTGTTCCTTGAAAGCTATTATTCCCCATATCTATCATCATAAGAGATGAGGTGATATTTCCAAAGCATTGTGGAATCAATCCACCAAAGCGATTATTGGACATATCTAAATACACTAGCTTGCTCATGTTGCAAATTGACGGAGGGAATGGCCCCTCAATCAAGTTGGACTGCAGATAAAGTTCAAATAGTCCATACCATTGAAATTCTGGCAAGCCTCTTATGAAGTTATGCGAGAGATTCAGATGATTCAACTCATTTCCTCCTATCTCCCCTGCCCAATGAGGAATTTGGCCACGGATTTCGTTGCTAGAGAGATCTAAGTGATAAAGTTGTTTCATGGCTCGAAATGAATTCGGAAACACCTTCAGCTTGCAAGAGGCCAATTCTAAGAACCTAAAGCCAGGGTTGACATAATGATTGGCATTCTTTGTGGTAACAGAGAAACCGCTGTATGAGAGACTGAGAACTTCAAGGTTTGTGAGGCTTGATAACAATATATCCAGCTCCCAATCACCACCAAAATTATTATATGAGAGGCCGAGGCGAGTGAGATTGGTAAGTTGTTGAAATGTCTGCATATCAGTATGTCCAGCTAACTGATTGTTGTTAATGAGGTCTAACACTTGTAACGATGGAAGAGCAAATGACTCGAACGGTACCTTTCCACTGAACATATTATAACTTAGAGCAAGATATTCTAAAGAGGGGGAAGTAAACAGCCAAGATGGCAATGTCCCATTAAGTTTGTTAAATGTTAATCTCAGATAAGTAAGGTGTGTTAGATTAACTGGGATATCCAAAGGGATATCGCCTGTGAAATAGTTAAATGACAAGTCAAGTGTTTCCAAAGAATGAAGATTGAAAATGTAATGAGGTAATTTTCCTTGCAATCCGGTCCATCCAAGATTTAGTAATTTCAAAGATGAAGAGATATTAAGACTGGTAGGTAAAACCGAAGAGATATTAACAAATTGAAGTGAAAGTTGTTCCAAATTAGTAAAATTTCGAAACATATTGATGAAAACATGTGGTCCAAGCTTCAAATCAGAGTTATAAGAGAGATCAAGAGAGACCAATTTATGAAGAAGTGTGATATCCGGTGGGACTTGGCCAGAAAACGAACAACCAGAGAGGTTGAGATGTGTGAAACTATTTGAAAACCTTCCAATTTCACGTGGAAGTTGTTCAGTAAAATTATTGAAAGCAAAATTGAGTTTTTGGAGGTGAGGAAGGTTGTAGAGGGAGGTGTTAGGATGGATGGTACCTTTCAGCATTCCACAACTAAGGTCGAGACCGATGACGTCACCGGTGGAGTCGTCGCAAGTAACTCCATTCCAATTACAGCAATCTGTACTTGTGTTCCAGCTCATCATAATTGGATAAGAATCATGACAGACTGCGTCGAAGAATGTGTCGTTGATGGAGGAAAGGTTATGTTTAAAGAGAAGCAAAGCTTCACTCTGTTTTTCAGAGCATTTGTGAATATTAAAAGAAGCGGAAGAAGCAAAAGTGGCGAGAAAAAAGAAAAAGAAAAAGATAACTAACAATTTTGAATTACTCATTGTTTTATATTTTACAAATGAAGATAGGCGCTACAAATATATATACTAACTATAACAACGTTGTTACAAGAATATGTGTGCTTTCACAATAATATGAACAAACAATATGTGTGGTCTAGTTTCATTGATAAATGTATCATTTGAGTTATACAAGTCTATTAATTGATGGGCAATAAATTGTTATTCTTTTGCGAATTATACAAAATTTTCAACTTTGAATTGCTGCGATATAAATGAATATTTTAACATATATAAAACAATTGCTAACATGCAAATAATGCAAGAAGCGTCACTGTATAAATTTGCATGGTACGAAAGATTTTGGAATCAAGTTCGAGAAAAATGCATATATAAATTTGCATGGAATTTGTGATAGTGATTGGGGAGGATGTGCTCATGACATGAAAAGTACATTTGGATATATATTTTCTGACTTGGTTAAGGTGTTTTTAGTTGGTGCTTAAAGAAGCAACAAACAGTCGCACAATCATTAGCGTACGCAGAGTAGGTTGCAACAGCTCTAGCCACATCACATGCAATTTGGATACAAAGAATTTTTGAAAACATCGGAGAAAAGCAATTGAATCCTACAACAATTTTTTGTGATAGCATGCCAGCAGTAGCAATCACAAAGAACCCGATGCATCATAGCCGCACAAACCATATCGCTTTGAAAGATCATTTTATCAGAGACAATTAAAGATGGAGAGGTGTAACTTGATTTTCTTTGGAACAAATAATCAGCTAGCAGACATATTAAAAAAAATCACTTCCACGAAAAAAGTTTTAGGAGCTCAGACGAAAGTTGGGAGTTTAATCAAAACACATTATTGGGAGAATATGAACTAATATGTTTTGGAACAAAAAAGGAAAAGAAAATAGTTTTTGAGGACAAGCCAAACTATTAAAGAATAGTTAGGTAAAATTAAAACATGTTGTTTTGTGCAAGAAAAATGCAAGTTTGTTTTCTACACATTTGGTCAACACATGTGATAAATGTTTACAAGTTTGATCAGCAGTAAATGTTTAATATTTGACTAGCGCTAGGTCAAAGTATTCATACCATAAAATTATTGGTGTATGAAAGGTAGACCAAAGATGTGTAAAAGATGTACCAGTGAGTTACATAAAGTGTTTTTTTTTTTTTTTTTTTTTTTTTTTTTTTTTTTTTTTAAGTGTTTCTAAGTTTTTATGTTTTGTTGTATTGTTATTAATACTACCATTTTGTCCTCTAAATAAAAGTTGTAATATTTTGTCAGTCTCCAAACTAATAAAAGTTTATATATGAGTGACATCCCACTACACCAAAATGAAAGGTTTGGCACGGGGAACTACTTTGGGTCGACATTGTCGACCCATATTTTGACAATGGCCCACAAAACTTTCAACAAAAAAATAGTCAAACATCCGTTAAGTTTGGCACGACAATGTCGTGCCAAATTTCATAAACTTTTTTTTTTTAAAATTTAAAAATTTAGTTTATATTTAAAAAAAATAGGGGAAAAAATATGGCACGACAATGTCGTGCCATAATTTACCACCAAAATAATTTTCCAAGATTAAAAGAACCCGCCAAAAAAAAAATGATTAAAACTTTTTTAATATGCAAAATGGCACGACAATGTCGTGCCATATATTTATTTTTAATTTCAAAACTTTTTAAATCGCTTTTTTATTTTAGAATAATTATTAAAAAATTATGGGTCGACATTGTCGACCCAAAATTCGTTTTTTTTTTTTTTTTTTTTTTTTTTTTTTTTTTAATTTAAAAACTTTTTAATTCAGTTTTTATTTTAAAAGAAATATTAAAACTTTTCTAATATATAATTAAAATTAAAAACTTTATATTTATAATTAAATACTTTTATAAAATTAAAAAATATATTTAATTTAAGAACTTTTATTTAAAAAAATATACATTCAAAGTCGTGCGAGTTAATAAACTGCTTTACGACTGGTGAGACATTGTGGTTAACACTTGGCCCATGGTTAGGAATTGCATGTGATGTGCGTTGTTGATGTCGTTATCATTGTATAGAGCTCTATAGTCATCTCGGGTCAATCGTGTGACATCTCGTGTAGAACCATATCATCTCGGCTCATTCGTTAAACATCTCGGCTCGTTTCATAGAGACTCAAACGAAACATGCGAGTTAATAAACTGCTTTACGACTGGTGAGACATTGTGGTTAACACTTGGCCCATGGTTAGGAATTGCATGTGATGTGCGTTGTTGATGTCGTTATCATTGTATAGAGCTCTATAGTCATCTCGGGTCAATCGTGTGACATCTCGTGTAGAACCATATCATCTCGGCTCATTCGTTAAACATCTCGGCTCGTTTCATAGAGACTCAAACGAAACATGCGAGTTAATAAACTGCTTTACGACTGGTGAGACATTGTGGTTAACACTTGGCCCATGGTTAGGAATTGCATGTGATGTGCGTTGTTGATGTCGTTATCATTGTATAGAGCTCTATAGTCATCTCGGGTCAATCGTGTGACATCTCGTGTAGAACCATATCATCTCGGCTCATTCGTTAAACATCTCGGCTCGTTTCATAGAGACTCAAACGAAACATGCGAGTTAATAAACTGCTTTACGACTGGTGAGACATTGTGCTTAACACTTGGCCCATGGTTAGGAATTGCATGTGATGTGCGTTGTTGATGTCGTTATCATTGTATAGAGCTCTATAGTCATCTCGGGTCAATCGTGTGACATCTCGTGTAGAACCATATCATCTCGGCTCATTCGTTAAACATCTCGGCTCGTTTCATAGAGACTCAAACGAAACATGCGAGTTAATAAACTGCTTTACGACTGGTGAGACATTGTGGTTAACACTTGGCCCATGGTTAGGAATTGCATGTGATGTGCGTTGTTGTTGTTGTGAAAACTGATATTGAACGTGCTTTATGTTTAATAAAATGTTGTTGTTGTTGTGAAAACTGATGTTGAAACAACTCAAACTAAACAACTCGACAACCAAACGTTTTTAATGTCGTTTGGCCTCGGTCAAGCTTTTTTTTGTCATTTTCTGCGTGGAACAAATTCGTACGGTTTAATGTCGTGGAACAAATGATAGCCGGGATCTCGACTCTTATGAACTAATTTAAATAATTTTTAATGTGTTCATTTATAATTAATTGAAATTATTTTTAATTTATTTAAATAATTTATAACAAATTTAAATTATTTTTAATTTATTTAATATTAATTATTTTTAATTTATAAGTTAAATAGAAAATTAAAAAAAATATATATATATATACACTAATAATTTTGGCACGACAATGTCGTGCCAAAGGTTGGCTCCAAAAATTTTCACCAAAGTTAAACGCACCCGCCAAAAAAGTAATAATAATTGAGGTAGTCATTTGGCACGACATTGTCGTGCCATTTTGACAAACAGAAATAAATAAAAAAAAAAAAGTTAAAGGAGGTGATTTGGCACGACATTGTCGTGCCAAATCGCAAACTATTGACCATATTCTGCTGCTTCCCTTCTTCTCTCTCAATCTTTACCAAACCTTATCTACCCAAAAAAAAAAAACGCAGCATATCATCACCACCTTCATCACCACCTTCAATCCTTGATTAATTGACCACCTTCAACACCACCACAACCACCTTTATCACCATAGCAACCACCTTTAACAAAGAAAAAAAGAAAAAAAGTTAGATCGGTGCCATCTACTCCATAGCAACCACCTTCAACACCACATTGGACACCACCACAACCACCTTCAATACCACATTCTTCTTCTTATTGATTAAAAGGTATGTTCTTTTTTTTTTTTTTTTGGTTAACCGTATATTATTTTTTTTTTCTTTCGTATATGTATTTTTTTTTTAATTTTTGTTTGTTTTAAAAGTTATGTTTTATTTTTATTTTGGTTTGTCAAGTAAATTTGTTTTGGTGTAGGACGAGCCGAAATTTTTTTTGGTGTAGATGGCACCACAGCCGCCGTGAACCATCTATCACACGAGCTCCACCACAGCCGCCCCACGTACAGGTAGTTTAAAGGTTTTTTTTTTTACTGTGTTAATGTATTTTGGGACGACAATGTCGTCGTTAAAGTTTTTTTATTAATTATTTTGGTTAATTTAAGTTTGGTTATTTAATTTAGGTTGTTTATTTTACGAGATTGTCGCGGGACAGCCGGGTCGGACAGCCGGGTCGGGACAGCCGGGTCGGGACAGTAGCCTTTCTTCTTTTTCTCTTTTCTTCTCTTCGTTTACTTCAGCCGTGAACTAGGTATATAAAGGAAACGGGAAGTTCGATAAGCCTCATCCAAAGTATTCTTTCACACCAGAAAACAGAAAACGGTTTTGTCAATTCATCAAAGGAGTTAGACTACCCGATGGGTTTGGATCCAACTTCAAGAAAAAAGTGACCGCTGACGATAACAACATAACGGGCCTAAAATCTCATGACTGTCATATTATGATGCAGCGGTTACTTCCTTATGGACTTCACCAATACTTACCCAAAGACATTTCACCCCCATTAATCGAGCTCTGCTTATTCTTTAAGCAGATTTGTGCTCGAAATTTGACGCAGCAGGACATGGAAAAAGCTAAAAAACAAATGCTCGATGTTATGATTAAATTAGAGCAAATATTCCCCCTGCTTTTTTTGACATAATGATTCATTTGGTTATGCATTTACCCGATGAGGCTATTCTAGGTGGCCCTGTTTACTACAGGTGGATGTATCCATTTGAAAGATACATGAAGAAACTAAAAAATTATGTCCGAAATAAAGCCAGGCCTGAAGGTTCCATAGCGGAGGGTTATGTTGCAGAAGAAGCATTAACTTTCTGCTCGCGTTATCTTAAGGATGTCGAGACGAGATTTAATCGTCCTGACAGAAATGACGACGGTGCACCTGAACAACCAGATAAATTCCAGGTGTTCCAGTCAGTATGCAAACCGGTGGGTAGATGTGTAGATACTCAGATGAAGCCAGATGTTATGCAGACAGTTGTATGGTTTATACTTAACAACAGTCCTGAAATCGACGCAGACATCCAGGCGTACAAAGAGTATGTTTCTTCTTTTTTATATTTTGAAGAACCCTTTTTTTTTTTGCTAAGTTATTTGTTTTCGATGACTTATTCTAATATCATGAACTTTTGTAGTGAATTTCCTAACAAGAGCGTGGAAACAAGCTTTCCTCCCTGGTTCAATCACAAGGTAAACACATTAGATATATTACCTTGTAGTCCAGAGTTTTTGCTCATCTGAATCTGTTTGTATCTCTTTCGTAGATCCGTGAAAAAAGCGTGGCAAAAGACCCAAGCTGTAATCCCGAGTTATTCTCTTTGGCATGTGGACCTTCATCGCGTGCATTTACATACCCCGCTTGCATAGTTAACGGTGTGAAGTTTTTGGTGCATGAGCGCGATAAACTTCATACCACTCAATGCAGTGGAGTTTCAACACCCGGGCCTGATGGAGAAATGTATTATGGTCAACTGGAGGAAATTCTGGAGCTCGATTATTTGGGCGACCGAAAGGTTGTGTTGTTCCGGGTTTTATGGTTCGACACCCGTAACCCTAATAATAACCCTACGGCACACTCTAGGCGTTCTTACATTGAACGTGGCATACGCCATATTTTGACTAATAAGGATGCTTTTAGAAATCAACAATACATTCTTGCGACACAAGCAACACAAGTCTTCTACCTTGAAGACCCTGCTAGACGACCACCTCATTGGAAGGTCGTCGAAGATGTTCATCATCGGAAGATCTGGGATCGGGATGTGGTAGATTCTGATCAAGATGTTATACATGGAAGCAGTTCATCAGATGTTGCATTGTCTCTTGGTTTGCCTGGTTTGGAGTCTGCGAATTTGAGTGTAAATCATGAATCAACAGAAGTAGACGCCCCACCAGATGATGCTGAAGAAGATGCTGATTTTGTTAATAATGAAGATGATGTCGTTGCTCATGTCCTTGATGATGATGATGTTGACGTGTCTGATGATGATGAAGTGAACCCAACGATTGTTGTTGAAGAAGTTTTATCTAGCGATGATTCGGATGATGACAATTGTTCTTAATTTGTAATTTGAATGAAATTGTTACTATATGTTTAAACTTGTTCCTTTTATTTAAATGAAATTGCATGTTATGTTATGTTTAAATGTGTATATTTATATGAATGCGTGTATTAGTATTAATTGGTCCACGAAATTTTGTGTTCTTGTACTTGTAATTTTACAGATGGCGTGTGTAGCTCCGCAATCACACGGCGGGGATGCCGGTGGTGATCCACCACGACTGCCCTATTTTACTACGCCGGGCTACTGTGCAAGTAAGAAATTGTGATGTTTATTTTAAGTTTTTTATTGATAAAACTAAATTTTTTTACTTGTATTTTCACGACTCAATAACTTATGTTTGCAGGTTCGATGTCGATTAATACTTCGAATCGGTCCTTAAGGAAGGCGTATAAAGCGAACGGTAGTCGTCCTTTGCCGATCGGCTTTGACAATAATGATCTATTGACCTTTACGCCTGTGGGCACGTATGCCACGCAGTTCAGTAGTCTTTTGGGGGAAGTAGTTAGTGTACTTCCCTATGACTGCGAGTGGCACGAGATTCCTGCGCCTCTTAAGGCTCACATACTACCCGTTCTCGAGGTATTAATTGTTTATTTTATTTGTATTCTTATCGTTATCGACCGTTTAGATATGCGTGTTATATTTAAATTGTTTGTTTATTTAAATGCGTATATTTATTTGCAGAATTATTTCCAGATCGCGGAATGGTTAAACAGCCAGGAGCGAGTGACGGATGGGGAGAATGAGTACACGGTGGGGGAACGGGTATCTCTTGGTCTTCAACTTCAGCTCCGGAACATATGGCGCAAACATAAATATAGGTTGAAGAAAAATTACTTTGACTCACAGCCGATAACCGAGACGGCAAGGCAAAATCCGCCGCCGTCGAAATGTAAAGATTGGGGTAGCAGAAGCCGAGAGGAGTGGGAGTCATTGATCGACTGGTGGTTGACTCCTGAACGAATGGAGAGATCTGCCAAAAATGCAGAAAATAGGGCAAAGAACAAGCATACAACCTACCAAGGGAGGAAGTCGTTCGTGCAAGGACGAACCGAGCACATAAGACTCATTATAATTTTTTGATTTTCAAATGTGTATATAATGTTTATATATAACTCGTTAATTAATTTATTTTAAGTTGTATGTATAGCGGGTTAGAAGCGGGAAGAATGAAGAACTCGTGGAGACGTTTAGGAGAAACAATGCATCAAAATCGGGCGTCTTCAAAAATAAAGAGGACGAGGAGGCTTATGTAAGTAATTTATCTCTTAACATGCGTCATTAATATTTAGTTACTTGTTGTTTTTTAACTTACCTCTTTTTAACATAATTGTTTTTTTTCTTTTTTTTTTTTTTTTTTTACTTACACAGTTGAAGATGAAGGATATGTGGGGTAAAGTTAAAGCCGGTACGGCCCTGCCGATGACTGAGAAGCAAGTACTCGATGCGGCAGCCCATAGTGACAACCGGCAAAATTTTAGGGGCGTTGGCAGGAAAATGCCAGGCTGCGGAAAAGCTTCATCGGGTCGGCACATCGGCCTTTTGCACCAAACTATGCTACTGAGGAGGCTGTTTCATCGGTGATAAGGCAAAAGGAAGTCGAGCTTGAGTTGTTGAAGAAGCAAAATGAAACGATCCAACTTCAGATGCAACAGCAGCAACTTCAGTTCCAACAGCAGTTCCAACAGCAGCAATTTCAGTACGATCAGCAGTTCCGACAACAGCACTCCAGACAAGTGGGCCTCGAATCGACCTTAGGGCAGTTTCTGAGCCACTACAACAGCATTAACCCAGGTACTCCGTGTCCCATTAACGTTCCCACATATTCTGAAATGCCCCCAATTCCCCCAATTCCCCCATTTCCCAACCTTAATCCCGGCCCTAATTTCCTTGACAATTGTTATCGGCCTGTCTTTCCCGGATCTACTTCATGCCCCGGGCCTTCTAGTTCTAACCCGGGTCCTAGTTCTAACCCGGGTCCTAGTTTTAATAATGAGGTCCTTAACCATTACGTGAGACAAATGAATCCTCATTTGAGCAAAATTCCCGATAATGCTAATGCTAATGCTAGTGGTGGTGATGAGGAGGAGGGGGAGGAGGAGGGAGAGGAGGAGGGGGAGGAGGAGGGGGAGGAGGAGGGGGAGGAGGAAGAGGAGTCGGAGTAGGCGTAGTTTAATTTGTATCGTATTTGACTATTTGTTATTAGTTATGTAATGAAAGAATATATTGCCGAATCTTGGTTTGTTTTTGTATAAAGTTCGTATTTGTTAGTTTAATTAGTATCGTATTTGGCATTGTATCATATTGTCGAATTGGTATTGCGGATATCGGTTGGCTTACAGGTGTAACGGTAGGTTTTTTCCGGAAAAAATTCCGGAAAAAACCTGGAAATGCAGGCTGCTGCTGCATTTTTTTTTTTGCATATTTGACACTTTGGGTCGACATTGTCGACCCAAAGTACAAAGAAAAGCTCGACCCATTTTGTCAAAAGTGCAAAGGAACAGTACGTGTAAATTACAATTTGTCTCGACAATGTCGAGACAAATTTTAATATTTTTAAATGAAATTACAATTTGTCTCGACAATGTCGAGACAAAGTTTAATTTCTAAATTATTTTTCTTTATTAAATAACTTATTTAACAAAATAAAAAAATGTTTGTCTCGACATTGTCGAGACAAAATTGAAATAAATGTCGAGACAAATTGCATTTCCAGTATTTGACTGGATTGTGGGTCCCACGTTTATGTCGTCCCATTTCTTTATTAAAATGTCGAGACAAAAAAACTTGGGTCGAATGGTTTGTCTCGACCAAAATAGGTCGACTTTGTCGAGACAAACTGTTTGTCTCGACTTTTCTTTGTGATTTGGCACTACATTGTCGAGACAAAGCTTTCCTATTCTTGTAGTGACATCCGTTTCCACAAATGTTTAATACGAGAGGGATTGCCCGCGCGTTGCTGCGGGGCGGCCGTGTTTATGTTAAAACATTTAGGCAAATTACAACTTAAATTCTTGATATATATGCATGCCAAAACAACACATATGAGTATGACAATTAGCTATGTAGCAAATGAAAGTGACGCGTATGTGGTGCCCGTGTTCCAAAGCAAAAGAAAAAGGGGGAAGAAAGATGGTACTTACGAAACAAATTTATACAAATAAAAGTTTGAGAGTCACAACTCTAAGCAAGTGCAAGTAATTCATATGCCAAAATTAATTGCATCTGATACATGGTTAATTATTGAATAGTCACTTGAAAACAAACTATATCATCTAACTTCATTCACAAAGAAATAATGTAAGCTGAGCAACAATGGTGTGATAAGAAGAATGGTCGTTACAAAAGGCATGGTGTTGTTGTAGTTGATGGCTACTCCAAGCTTCGGATCTGAGTTAGTGCTTTAATGAAGGAAGAAGAGTTATTCTGATTTCATCCCCCAACTGCACCCATTTCAGCATCCAAATGCATCCACTTCAACCCCCATTTCAGCATCCAAATCCACCCCCAAACCCACGCATTCTAGCCTCCAAACTCACACCCATTTAAGCCACAAAATCACCCATTTCAGCCCTCAAAGCTACCTATTTCGGCCTTTAAACCCACACGTTTCAGCACCCAAACCCACCTATTTCAGCCCCCACGTTAGTCCCCAAACTCACCCATTTCAACATCCAAAGGCAGCCCTATTTCAGCACCTAAACGCACATGTTTCAGCCCCCATTCCAGCACACAAACGACCCGATTTCAGCCTCTTAAGATGTGTGGAGCTAGACCTGTACCAGTTTGAGACAAAACAACAAAGATTCATCACATGATTGCCATCATTCTATTTCATTAACTTAATCTTTGTTAATGTCGACTCTAAGTAATCAAGACCTCATTGCAATTTGAAATTAAACTTTCACAGCTCTTTAGCTAAATGCAAATATAATTTTTACAAAAGTAATGTATTCAAATTTTGTATGGCCTTTGCTGTGCTCATTGCATCAACAATATGTGTACTTAAGGGCTGTTTTTAGAGCACGTAATACGCATGTTTGGATGAACCTATGATAGAATAATCAATTACTCATAAGGACACATGCAATTCTGCATTACCATCAGTTTCTACCTTACCTTTAGATTCCCTTGTACAGTTTTTTTGCGGTTCCACTCCACGTGTTTTCCCACAACCTACTTTATTCTTGAAATTGCACAAAAAAAGTGACTAACTAAGTAGATAATCAAAGCAATACTATTGTGAGTATGGCTAAAGTGACTATTGACCCTAACCAAAGACAATAGACCAACTATTTATGACTACGATGATCTGACAATAACTTCCAGAACCCACTACCAAATACCCCAAAAGTTGCCCAAAACAATCATGAGAAATATTCTGAAATAAAAAGAAATTTGAGATCTAATAATTATACCTTGCAATGATTCGACATTCTCTTGAGGAATAAATCATCAGCTGTTTTAGGATGATCACATTCTACAAACATCAAATGAAACACAAAAGCCATTAACCTCAAAACCATGTAAACTCTCACTTCTCGACAAAAGTTGAATAACAAAATCTATAAACCAACAAATTTAAGAAAAAATATTTACCTGGTCTACAAAACCAAGAATCTTTTCTTGAAGATATGGTCTTTTCACACCTGAAAATAAAAGAATGAAGAAGTCAATACGCCTAGCCACAAAAATAAGCACACACATAATAGATAAGTTGATGACCATATTAGGCATAATTCGTCTACTAAAGGCCAAAACCAAGGGTTTGTGTGCAGTTGTTGGATTGTCAATTACTGGTGCATCAACTATGTTCGCACCTTCAGCGGACACAATTAACAAAAAACAGAAATAGTGTACCAAATTAATGAAGCTCCGTCATTGGTCTTTAATCAGCATATCACACACCATTTAACCAGTTATAATAATAGAATTACCGGTATTTGTCAACATCTGCGTCTCTCAATATTTGTTGCATAAGCACACCATTCCTTCTGGTGCTTGCCCACCATTTTCCATATTGTGCTTGATTCCAAAGTCCTGTAAAAATAGCACCAAGAACATAAGTTCGAATACATTTACCACTTGCGTTCATACTTTTATTGCTCAAAATATCTAACTAATCAGTAAAATCTGTTTTCTAGTTATAAAAAAAGTAAGCCACAACAAAGGCAGATTGTTACATAAAATTTACTACTCTTCACTAATATTTGGAAGTCGAATGATGCCTGCAGCAGAGGGTATTTCAGATTGCACGTATGGTGAATGTGTGAGGTGCTCTGATTCGACATTGCTCATAGGAACCCAGTATAGGTGCAATGTCGAATCAGATTGCAGGTCTATAGCCAGTGGATAATCCCCAAAATTAAGCTATTCCAAACACCCCGTGACCACCTAATGACTTTTGCCATGCTTTATTTCACCACCGGGATTTATTAACTATATACACAATATTTTAACAATTAATTATACCTTCAACTTCGTCATCAGATTCAGGTGCACAGGTGCTCATTTAATCTTAAATACCTTCATAACCATCCTTAACATAAAATAAAACATACCAAGTAACTTACTACCTGGTCATTTTTGCGTTTGATATGAATAAATTCTTTCATTTTATGAAGCATCCTAACACAAGTATATATAAATATATATATATATATATATATATATATATATATATATATATATATATATATATATATATATATATATATATTAAAAATGCAACTTTGTAAAAGATACCTACAGAGATTTCTAACGCCACCCGACACTCTCGCGGCCGAGAAATGCGAGTCTTCCAAATTTGACCATTCAAATAAGTTCTTTAGCAAACTTGGAATTTGCTGTAGTAAAGAAAGTGTAGGTTGTCCCTTTGACCTCAGCTCTTCCTATTCGACCATCCTACGAACATAATCTTCAACTGAACATGGGAAATCATAATTGATCATATACTTGACGTTGTTGACACCTGCAAATAATTTATAATCATATCAGCAATGTGAATGCAAAAAAATGATTATTGAGCATGTATCCTGGAAAGTCATAAGACCATTCAAGTGAATCCCGTATACTGATCCCATATGTGCGTCGTTCGAAATGCATACATGTTATAGACCGGATAAAAGTACCACATTGCTGCAATTCCAGTATTATATCTGGCCTTAATATGATGAAAGAGATGCACAACAATGATGCTACAACAAAAAGCGAAAGATTTGGCTATAAACAAAAAAATAGTGATCACAATGAAGCTCTACTTCAAGGATCAATACGACTTACCCAACAATGTTTTGGCATCATATTGCAGATTTTGGGTCTCCTCCTCATATGCTCAATCCTACTCTGTCCAATTACTGCTGCCAATAAGTAAATGACACACAAATCACTTAAGCCATATTATGAAATAAACAGGTCTTTTTAATACAAACCATGTCAACCAAGATTTTTTTTAAAAGTATTATCATTCATAATTATGATTTCACCATGGTAACTTAAACTTACAGTGAATGTATGCTGGGTAGGCAAAACATTGTACAAATTTCAGTGCAAGCAACAATCTCGGTACATCATCTAGGTCATCGTACATTTTTTTTTGGGTCTGAAACATTAGAGTATTCATGTTAGCCAAACTAATATGTGGATAATAATCAGTTTTACAAAGCCAACTAATTGCGTGAATTGCATTTATGGTAATAATGGTGTTTAACATTTAAAACTCAACTATATAATAAGCATATACCTGTTATAAAAAGACAACCACAAAGATCCAGAGCACAAAGATTAGGAAACCCGTAAGCTAAACTCGTAATGACAACATCACCAACTCTCGTGCACCAACGAAGATTTACCAACTAAAGTTGATTACAACTGTATTCAACAGCCTACAAACGCAACAAAAAGGCAGATAACTTAACCTATACATTTCAAGACAAAAGTATCCAATTGAGACAAAATTATTTGAAATAATACCTTGATGTGCCATATATCTGAAACATTTATTTAGTACAAATACTGCAACTTGGCACACACTAACCTAAAAGAAACCATGAGCAATATATATATATATATATATATATATATATATATATATATATATATATATATATATATATTAATGGCCTTATAACCGCGAAGTCATATCTTGTGTAAGTAAGCCATAAAGTCAACAACGATCTCAAATATTTTACACATGCTTACAACACCAAGTTGTTCAGATGCTTTAGCCTTCTAAAGTTGAAGATTGGTGTCATCACTACCCGGTAACATAACTTGCATCACAACTAAACTTAACACAGAACACCATACCTCTGATTTTTTTTGAATTGATTGGCGGGAGTTTCGATTTGTGTTGTCGTGGTTCGGTTTTCACAAATTCCAACTGAAGTATAAGACCCTCGCTTTTCCATCTTTCACAAATCAATGTCAGGAAAAGAAATAGTTGAATTAACTTCACCATTAATTATACAAAGTAATTATAACCCAGATAAAAAAAACACTCAAATTTAAGTAAATTAAACATATGCAATTAGGGTTGATAAACTTGCCCAATCGAGTTATGGCGACATGCAGTTTCAAGATTCACTTTTTGCTTCTTCATATTCCTCAAACTGATGATTTCGTTTTAGTTTGACTCCCCGTTTGTTGATTGCGGTTACTGTGTGTGTTTGTTTGTTTTCATATGGGTGATGGAGGTTTCTGGAACCACCGACTTAATAATAATTGTTGTGTCGTACACGGATTAGATGGTACACTTGTTATCTCTCCCATGGTATCGTACGAAGCTTAGCATGTGTTACGGAGTCACTACGTTAAAGGGGCTGTGAACAGTCTTTCTCCCACCACACATACACCAATCAAATTTCGCCAACATGTAACTTGGGCCTTGAAACTGGCAACTCATTAAAAATGGACCAATAAGAAGCCTTATTAATGCATAACACGCTCCTTAATATTTCACTGTTGACCCCGTTATTTTTTGGCTATTAGTATATATTATAATTTCCACCAAAAATATTTTGTGAGCAAGTTTAGTGAGAGTAACATCTCATATATCAAACAGTACACAATAATGCTTCTCATCGGCCAAAATTTTTTATAGAGATTTTTGTGTTCTTTATTAAACTTTTAGGTTCTCAACCAAAGATAGCCAACTTACATTTATGATCCTAACAGTCACATTGTACATATTTTATGATATGATTGCCCTATACTTTTCATTTCATTTTTTTATTGTGCAAATTTTATAAACTTCAAATTGACATAAGTAAAAATAACATTCTTTCATTGGAACTTATGCTTACTCGATTGGGTTTTTGAATATTACGCTTAAAAATTATTAAAAATTTACAAACTAATGCTTGCATAGTGGTTTTTTTAGGTTTACTAGTTTATTAATGGTGTGGGTCTTAATGTTAGTGTTGTTTCTATGCGTGCATTGACTTCAAAAGGTATTAGTTGTCTGTGTAGAGAAATCTAAGGGTCTTCTTTACTATTTTTTATGTTTACATAGAATTTTTGAATGAACCAACACACTCTAACATTTATTTATGACCGTAAGTCCTTGGTTATAATGTTCTTTCTATGTTTTATATGTAGACTTTTAAGACAAACCAAGTCATGAACTTATTAAGACCTCGATTTACAATTCCCTTGGATCTGGTAGCAACAAACAAGAACTATTGATGGGATTTCTTTAAATCAAGTTAGGGAAACATTTGCTCTACCAAAATCACTTACTTGATTAGTCACGAACGTACACACCCTTCAGTCTTGTTCCAGCTGCGACTTAAAATAGCAAATTAATTGATGAGTTATAAAACACATGCTATGCAAACTTACATCTACATGGAAAACCAAAAGTGATAGCTTAAGACAAGTTGAATTCTAGTTCAACTTCATACAAATACATAAGCAATTGTAATTAAGTTCCGCTACAAAAAGAAACTTTTTAGACGTTATGCTTGAACTGAATAAAAAATTGAATGCTTGAAATAATAAGTTCCACGGTAAAAACATATTATAATTATCACTGTCAACGCAATAAAGAAACTTAAATGATGGAAGAAACGTCTAAGAAAATGAATTGGGATAAAAATTTGTGACCAACAACCTTTAAAGTATGTGAGGGTTTAATAAGAGTTCAATTGGAGACAACGTTTAGAGTTTGAAGTTGTTGTCTACTAGTGTAAATTCAAACGTACCTGGGAGTTTTACCTTGTTGTCGTAAGGCTTACCACTACGAAGAAATGTAACCATGTTCACATGCTCATTACCGTTCTTTTTGTGAGATGGATTGAGGTTAGTGTAGCTCGGTAGCTTCCCGTCATCTCTTTTGCACACTTGGTCTACCAGGTGACCAACTTGTCTTTCAAGAGATGCAATAGACTTGTTGGTGGTTTCGAATCTTTGATTGGTAGCATCGAATCGTTGATTGGTGGTCTCAAATATTTGTCTGACCTCTTGATTGGATTTAAATATTAAATCCGTAAGCTTATCAAATTCTTGGTCAAGATTCGACGGATTGTTATCACCCTGTCTTTGGCGCTAATTTTGATATTATTGTTGTGGCTTTTTGGTATGAGTGTTGTTGTTGTTGATAGTTTGATGACCCGCCACCCTCATATCTCGGTTTGTACCCCGTGTTAGATTGTTGTGCTTTATTCGGGAGAGTGTCATCTTCATTCCTCCACCTAAAATTGGGGTGATTTCTCCATCCTGGGTTGTAGCTCTCAGAAAATGGATCATTTCTCGGACGACTTCCATATACTCTAGAGAGCAAGTGGGAGTGGTGATCCCCATTATTGACACCTATCAGCAAGTGACTAGGATCTCCGCACATCGAACATGATTCTTGAACCTGTGATACATGAGAAACATTTGAACTACCTTTCCCGATATTTCGGAGTAAAATATCAAAGTTTTTGTTTAATTCACCTATTTGTAATTTAATTTCTTTTTGAAAGCCATTGGGGTTTGAAACAAAATTAATAGAAGAAGATTGGTTGTTTATTCGATCTACCAAAGCTTGGGTTTTAGAACCTATACTTAGCATACCAAAAAATGTCCATTCTTCATCACTTGGACGAGTTAAGAAAAGACCACCACTAGCGGCTAGTAAAATTTTTCTATGTGATGCATCCAAACTATCATAAATATTTTCATAAGTTCCCATTTAGGAATATCTTGATGAGGACATGATCTTAATAAATCATTTAACCGCTCAAACGACTCATGAAAAAGTTCACTTGAAATTTGACGAAAAGCTTTAATCTTGTTTCTAACATCACTTGTTTTACTAATTGGATAAAAGTCTTCCAAAAAGAGTTTTTGCATATCCGCCCAAGTGGTAAAACTTTGGCGTTGAATGGAATTAAACCAATGTTTAGCTCTATCTTTAAGTGTATATGGAAACAAATGTAATCTAATGTCATCCTTAGTCAAACCAGTTATCTCATGGGTATCAGCAATTGAGAAAATTTATTAAATAAAATCATATGGTTCTTCAATTGTTGACCCTCTAAATGTAGGTAAAATGTTTAAAATTAAAAGTTGGAACATTATCACCTTTGGGATAAACGATTGGTGTTGGATCCTCAAATATTCTCGGCCTATAGTAAGTATCAACTCCTCTTGCCATGATCATAGTTTTCACTTCTTCTTCAGACTCGGCTTCACTTTCAGAAAATCTCTTCGAATTCTCACCTTCAAAATTGTCCAAAGGTGTATCTTTCAAATTTATCTTCCCCAATGAAGATGCAATGGCTGCTCGCTGTGACATACGATTCTTCATAGCTGTCTTCTCAACTTATGCGTTAAAAGCAAGTGGTGATGTGCATCTCAAATATCTTGTATGCATACAAGAAATCTAACTCTGCAAATGAAATATTAAAGAACGCGTAAAGAAGAACTAAAAATTTAAATAAACTAAAAAGAGAAAATAAAAAATTTCAACAGACCTTTGATACGGCGTGTGACAACCGGTAATTTTTGGGAGCCTTTTTAATATCGCATTACGTTTAAAAGCAAATATTTAATTATTAAGAATCGTTTTTGGAATGTTTTGGGAATTTATTTGGATTATTGGAAATGTTATTTGGAATTATCGTTATGTGATGAGTAAAGTTACCTGTATACCTTGAGTTGAGCACTACGCGATTTGGCACGAGTTATAACCTAATAATGCGTCTAATAGTCGATTTTAACAAGTTAAGCAAGTATATATGTATTTATAATCAAATTTATTGGAAAAATGATTTTAGAATCAATGGCGTAAGTTAAAAACTCTTGGGAAGATTTTATAATGCATAAACGATCCCTGGGAGTTAATAATGAAAAGATTAACAAAATGGCACCTTAGGCCCCTCACCCAAATTTACACAATCGGACCTTATAGTTTTTAGGGTCGGCAATAATGGCCCAAATGGGGTATAAAAGGAATGAGATAGTCATTTCTAGGGTTATAGTACCTCTCCTCCTTCCCCTAGCCGGCACCCACCTCTGCCGCCGTTCGTACACCACCACAGCCACTTCACCGCCACCCATAACACCCTTATTTCTTCCTCCTTAACCCATTTATGAACCACACGCGCCCAAATCCTCACCACCACCATGTTTTTAGTGAGAACCGAGTAGATCCGTGGAAGAAAAGGTAAGATACACCGTGGTTCACCCTCGTGTGACACGGTGTGGGTTCGAAACTCGTTTTTAATGAGTTATTTGATTTGTAACGATTGTAATAGGTGGGATAGCTAGTTTTACAAGTTAAAAACATCACTTGGTATCATTGTTTTTGTCGAGTTTGGTGTCGTTAGTGTTGGTGTCGTGAGCATAAGCTCATGGTCAAGCCTAGTTGTGAGTTATCGAGTCTTATCGAGTCCCTTCGAGTTTATTTCGGGCATGGTTATCATTTTAGGATACTAGGGTTTAGTTTTGTTTTGGTTTGAGGATGTTGTGATTGTGTTTGGATTAAGCCGAGACCATATATGGGTCCGTTTGGTTGTTATGTATCGTGGTTTGAAGCCGAGACCACCCATGGTCTTGGCATGGTAAGATTTATTTTATTGTTGTTGTTTTGGTCGATCTTGGACTCGGATTGGACTTGGATGATGGTTAACGAGCCGAAGGAATTAGGGCCGTATTATGTGGATTGATATTGTGAGCTTGTGGTTGATATTTGTGATTGTTTGAGCGACGTCGAGTTGCCACCGAGACTTTGTAGTCTCGACGTGGCCTCGACAAGCCAAAATAATGATTTAGACTTTACTTGGACATATGGACTATCATGGTTGACTTGTTGACCCGAGAATGTTAAAAACTCAGACGGTGACTCGAAACTGATAATGACCCGAACTAATATTGTTAAATTTATAAATGATAGTAAAAGAATAATAATAATAGTAATAATAATAATAATAATAATTTAAAGTTAGAAAAATATTAACTAGCAAAGTAAAATTTGTTATTTAATATTTAGAATGGAAAATGGGTAAATTAAAAAAGAAAAGCGATATAAATGAAAATGGCAATGCGCGAGGGTTATTAAACGTTTCGAGGACACGCGTATCGAGAGATACCACATATGGAAATATTAATAATTATGGATTTATTGTTAAGTTACGGATTGGTTAACATTAATATACCCGACCGACCCGGTTATCATACTTATTGGGTTGACGAATTCAATAAGAGCCCGGTAAACGCGTTGGAGGAATTTATTAATGAACAACCCATCCTTATGACTTACCTTTCATTGGTAATGGGTAGAATTTGACTTTGGGATTAATAAGGAAGACGAAGGAATTTCTGGACTTATCGAGTTGACGAATTCGATAAGGGCCCAACAATTTATCTGGATATCTTATTGAACTACTAAGTTAAATTAATTGACCTTGATAATTTGATGTGATTACTTTGAGTTGTCGTCGTTATTTTGATAGTGTTGTTATTTTCCTTTGGCGTGTGTATACTCGTCGTGTCTCACCACCGTTGCACAATGATGATACTAAGCTTTGACTTAAGGCTAAAACAAGAATGTTTTTGGAAATAGAAATGGTTAACCTTGGGTAGATTTTACACGTATAGTTTGTATGGGATACATATTAAGATGAGACTTTATAATATTAGGTCATGCCGAGTCCGTAGTGCCGTTAGCTGCTGTCGTGCCTTACTACTGTTGATTTGTGTTTTGTGCTTTGCTTGATTGAGGTAAGTTTCATATAGCCCCACTTTTACACTTATACTGTGATTTGCAAACTTGGGGTGAGAAAACATGTAAAACCGTTTTGAATGGACCAAATGTTATTTTATGCTTTTGATATGTTTGCTATGTTAGCTGGCTAAGGTTATTATTATTATTATTATTATTATGTGACCGCACCTATGCAGGATTGTGATTATTATTTGTGCCCGCACTTATGCGGGATTGTTAGTACTGTAGTGTGCACCTATAGGGATTATTGCTGTGGTTAGACACACTCATGTGTGGGTGTGATTGGTTGGTTGTGACTTAGTCCAGTGTAGCAAACTTGTTATTGATTTGGTCCACTAATGTTTAGGAAAACCTATGAACTCAACAGCGTTAGCTGACCTTTTTAGCATGTTTTCTAAGGTAATTAGTGTTGATGTTGGGATATACAATTGTCTGGAGGCTTGGCAAATGGGCATGGTTGGAGGATCAATTGGCAACTCTGATAAACTGTTGGGACCTATTGTTGTGTTTTATTTGGGCTTACTTACGTACTTTTGGGATGATTGTAAACTTTAAAAATTTGGTTTGGAATGTTTTATTTATGGATGATGTATTTCCGTTTCCTATGCTTGTGTTGTGTACCAATCCCCGTAGCACCTCGAAACTTTGATTAAGTCTTTCGCTATACCAGATTTTGGGGGTGTTACAGATTGGTATCAGAGCTCAAGTTATAAAGAACTGGGTACTTATCAAGAACCTAGACTATAACTGTTTTTTAAAAATTGATCCCAAGACCGACGCATGCCTGCCTGCCAAGCCGAAGACTCATGAGATTAGATTGTTATAGGAATATGATATGTGTTATGCAGTAATTGTTTGTTTTCACGATTTGAGTAATGCGATATTATTTATTTTTATTAGTGGGAATAAGTTGATTATATTGAGAGTTTTGATGTGGCTTTTGCATCGCGTGGGTTTGTTATTTTGAAACACTTATACCTACCCTCTACCGCTATCACAGACCATGCCTTCATTTGACGTACTTGAGGACATCCTCGTGACTGGATCCTGACCATCGCGACTTCGGATGATCCCCACTCAGTACGATCCTTACGCGATTGTCCGCCATTTAGCCATTGCTTCATCATCAGTTTCACCTGTGTCATCAAGTCTACTCGTTACTCAGCCATCGTCATCATCATTCGATCACTCCAGTCCTTTGCGATAGCTTACTATTCGTCAGGTATTAGCCCGAGCTCATACCCCTAGGCTTACAGCACGTATGTTAGTGAGACCACTATCGCCACCTATGTACTTTTCGGCTCACTCTCTCCTGTCATCACCACCCGCATCATCGTCACGTAGACGACGCCGTTCACCTACCCCGTCATCACATGATTCACCTACACCGCATAGACATCGCCATAGTGACTCATCCCTAAGAATGAGGATGAGGATGAAGATGAAGATCCTGAGAAGGAACCTCAGGAGGAGGAGGAGATGGAGCCTGAGTATGATGTCCCACCAGACCAGAGTCCCGCACCCCTGGTGCACTCACCAGGACCTGGCTCTCTGATAACGCTTAAATCTAACATGTTTTTAGGCGCGTTATTGTTAGTTTTGTGCATCATATTTGGTTATATTTGTGTATATTTGTTGCTAAATCATGAAAAAGTGTGTATGCAAGTGAATATAGCCAAGTACAGGAAAAGTTGATGAAAAGATGAAGAAATGAAGGGATTATGCACATATAGAGAATTACGAGAAAGAAACCACACGATAATTCAAGGATTTGATTAGATCAAGATTTCTATGCTTTATATATCAAGAAAAGATCAAGTTCTATGGAAGGAATTAGTGGTACAGCGAAGGATCAAGCACGTAACGAGAAAAGAAAAGAAAAAAATAAAAGTTGCATGGCAGTATGGCCCATCCGATCGGATGGTGCCCGCATCCGGATCGGATGGGAGAAACTTAATTTACCGAGAGTTCCAACCGATCGGTTGGAGCCCAATACCGATCGGATGGTTGAAGCTGGAGTTACAAAGTTGCATTTAATAATGAATTTAAGCCCCATAATCATGGTGGCTTATCATTTCTCGGCTATTAACTGATATTGGACGTTTTTGCTTGAAGAATAAGGGTTTCCTCACTTATTTAAGGAACCCTTGGCTAGTTTACAATGTGTGAAGTTTTTGGGAAGTGACAAACCAAAGATAAACCTAGTGAAGGCTTACACCAAGTCTAGCTAACTTATTATTATTGCCCGAAAGCTTGTAGTTGCTGTGGAAACGTCCAGGAAACCTTGAGTTCAAGTCTCAAGAGTTATGTCCGTGTGTGGAGTTGTTTATGTGTAATCATAGGCGATTGGAGGAGTGTGGATTGCTATAGTCCCACAATTCTAGTTTTTGTAATTCATCAATTAGGTATTTCTTGTTGAGTTATTATGAACTACTTTTACTTTTACTATAAGATGAATGAAAGTTTGGTTAATTACTTGTGTTTGATTATGATTGTTATGGAGTGATTTTGGTTATACTTGTGTGTATGATGTGACAATTGTTGGAGTAATCTTATCATAGTGATGCATGAAAACATGTCTTGTTTTATGAGTTTGTTGAAATACAATCTAATCTTGCTTAATTGGTTGGTAAAAACAATTTTAAAGATTAACAAAGGCCGAAAGGAGTTTTCTTTATGTTTTTATTCCAAAAAGTTAGTGAACGAATTAGTATGGACTATGGTGTGTGACAAGTACCATATTTACTCATTAAAATGGATTTGAAAACGATTTCATCACGAGAAAAGGCCGAAAGGATTCGTAGGAATTCTTGAGATAAAAATGCTTTCAAACAACAAAAAGCTTAAAATAATTGTCGTAATAGTTAATCAAGGCCGAAAGGAATTAACTAGGAGATTGAATTCTTAGATATGATTTCTCATGATAAAAACCATTGATTGTGAATCATTGATATTAAGTTGTGCATCCCTACAAGTCACACCCAACTTGGTTCATTACTCTAAACAATTAGTCATGGAATTACACACAAGTATGTTTGTTTTTGATTGATTGAACCTTGATTGTTATAGAATTTACTTCAAATTGGCTTGACAACCCTTTTTGTTAAAACTTATTTTACTAAACCTAGACCTCAATTCCCTTGGGACGATCTCAACTTACCCACCTTTACTACCGCGGACGAGTATACTTGCTCGTATGTGTGATTAGAGAATAGGATAAATCGTGTTTATAAATTTTTAAAACTTGAACACAACGACATGCACATCACTCTCCCTAGCACTTGCTAGATACACCTGAGCACCCATTCGAGTTAGCCTCACCTCCTCACTCCCCAGAGCCCGAGTTCCCACCAGCCCTAGATTCACCGTCAGAGATTACCTCAGAGGCCGCTGAGTATGGAGAGATAGGTCGGATTTGGGAGCAGATCACCGCCCAGAGTAGTAGGATTAGCCGATTGGTGGATCAGATAGTGGCCGTGTTGGCTGAGAGATTTGAGGAGATTGAGCGAGACATGGGGACGCTAGCTAGTAGGACTACGTCCTTGAGGCGTGACATGTCGGATTGGTACGACATGATGGGGGATTTGCAAAGAGCTTTCCTGACCGCTTGTGATGTTGACCGATCTCTCTGGCGCAGAGTCGCCGAGCTGCAGACTGAGATTACTGAGCTCAGGAGAGATCGCGAGGCTGATCACATTGAGATTTCCTCGATATGGAGATAGATGGGGGATATGGAGACTTGTTCTTCCCGTTACACGATTAAAATTAACTACAAAGTTAAGCTAACCGTGTTCCATAGCTTAGTAATGTATTGATTAACTTGACAAATAAGTATAAATGTAAAAGATAAAAGTCAAGAGTTTTTCAACGTTTAAATTCTTATTAGAAGTAAATCAAAAGAATCTATACCCAAGTGTTTGCGGAAAAAACACTTGGGATTGAAATAACAAGTATGGTATTGTCTTATCTCTAAACTTAAGCTAAGCTTAAGTGACAACTAAAAGGAACCACTGAGCTATCTAAAGGACTAGGTTGCTCTTTGGAGGAGTAAAAGTTGTTTGTGAATGTCTAAGCATTAATTGCACAAACTTGTCAACTTTTACTCCTTTTTATGATCCTATTTATCGACAAGTAAAGAGAGAAACTGTTAATTACAAGACAAAAGATGACCTAGGATAATCTGGACAAAATACTGATGTATTTAGTCACTATTACAAGAACCTATTTTGGGTATAAGACAATAGTGCTTTCTTAGTAACAGTGATGACACTGTTCTTGTTATGAAGCCTTTCAGGGAAAGTTTGACCTTAGAGTGATAAGGACTTCTCTAAGTCAGTTCAAACCTTCCCGCCTTGTCCTGCCTTTCTTTCAGTTTTCAAGTTCTTCAGTCTTTGGTCTTCAGACTTCAGTTTTTATTCTTCATAATTGTTGAGGAGACTGGGGTTCAGTGAGTTATTGGCATCACTCACTGAACCCATTATCTTCTTCTTTGGCTTAGGTGCCATTCAGGGAGTTCCGCCTCACTGAATGGAGAATCCTTCTTCTTAGACTCGTCCTAGTGTAACACCCCCAATTTCGGATAACAACAGCGGAAGAATTAATTAGGTGTTACGTAGAGGATCTTTCGTCATAATCATAGAAAACGACTTTAGAAAGACGTTTTAAGTTTATCATTCAAAATACAAACATTTAAAATACAAAGATGTTTCATAGTTAACACGTTTATTTAGATTTGAATGATAAAACATTTATTTAAACCACCCGTACAGGGTTTAATGCCCACTCCGTGCCTTGAGTTCCTGCCTTTAGTTACCTGAGATAACATGCTAAAAGTCAACAAAAGTTGAGTGATATTCATAGGTTTAAGTTTCATAGTTTGAACACAAGTATAAGTGTTAATTGCATCGAATTACAATTAAACAAGTTAAAATCAAGTTATTATTGCATTAAGCTCATGACACGCAACGCTTAACGGGCATCAAATATGATGTAAAGTATATAGGCCCTCGGGATGGGTATTTGCCAATAACCCATAAGTTTGTTCAAATAAAGTGCGCCTGGGTGGCTCATCCTAGCAGACCCAAACGGGGATTGTCAGTCCCAAATAGATCTATTCACAATTATTTACGTTCACTCGTAAGTGATTAAGGTTCATGATTGAGGGACTTTTGGCAATAGCTACTTAAGCAATAATAATAACAGTCATAGCATACAAAAAGTTTGTGTTCAGGTTTGTAGCATGTATCTCCCCACAAAAGATTTATAAGTTTAAGTGTGGGCTATGAACTCACCTTGTAGTACAGTAGTGGTAGTAGTATCGTTACTCAAACGATGAAAGGAAACGGCTTCAACACACGACCTAAATAATATATGGCAAGTTTTAGTGGTTTGATAGTCTAAGTTTGGTTTATCGCGAATCATAACGTTTAGGGTTTTATCGATTTGATGATTAATTCGTAACATTTAAAACATGTGTGTTTAAATGTTTAAAGTTCAAAACTAAAGTTATATATATATATATATATATATATATATATATATATATATATATATATATATATATATATATATATATATATATATATATATATATATAACTCTTGAGTAAGTTTTCGTTTGTCGGGAGTATATAAGATCGATGAGGAAATCGTCGTTGGTAAATCAAAGTTGGTTGATGTTATGTTACGTTATAGGTTTAACGTTTCGTTAAGCGGTTATGTTTATATATATATATATATATATATATATATATATATATATAATATATATAGTGTTGTATTCTATGCAGTACCAATATTAGATACAGTACTTTACAGTACCCTTAAAATGAATCTGGGCCATTGGATGAGTATGATCGAAGGTTAAGATTAAAAGTGCCAAAATTGCAATTAAACAAAAGATAAAGGTTTTATTTTCAATTAAACAAAAGACTGGAAGGGTATTTTAGGAATTCAAATTTCTAGTAAAATGTATCCATTAAAAGAAAACCCGTAACTTATTTTGTGAGATCCATTATTTTAGGAGAAAAGTAGATCTCTCTCAAAACCATAACCACCATCATCTCCCCAACATTCACAGGCTCCATCCACAAATCTTTACATCTATGATCATTGACTGAATCTTTTTTTTCTAACCATCCAATGGCCTATATTCATGAAATACGAAAAATACGAAGTATTGTGTGAAGATATGATTTTTAAATTAATTGTGATTGGTCAATCGATCAAGATGTAGAGCCAGTAGCAGACGCAAGAGCAGACGCAAGTGGGTCATCACTTTGAAAGTAAGAAATTTATTCATTGCTGATTTTTCGATTAGTGAAAGTAATATATTTAAATTAATTGATCGATTTGGCATGATGAATTTTATATCTTCTTGGTCAACGTTTTGTCGCAAGTGAATTAAATGGGTCAAACTCTTTCTGTTGCTATTAATTGACATGTGGGGCTGGTTTGTGATTTGTCGCATGTTTTAAAATTAATTGGTTGAATTGATTGGATATTATTCATGGATCAGTGATCAATTGTGGGTCCATGTTGGTCAAATGGTACGATTGATCAGTTGTATCAAGAAGTTGGGTCTGCTGCCAGTGGTAATTTTATTCTAGCACACTTATATTTAACAATATACATTTGTATTTGAATTGTATTTCATTTGATATCAAATTTTGTGTATTTGTTTTTTATGTCTCGTTGATTGATTTTCATAGATAATATGATTAACTATTTGATTTTTAGTTTTTGTTTCGAGACAGGGATTGTGTTTTTGGTGCTTTGATTATGAAGTTTATATAGTCACCGCAAACATACATGTTTTTGGAAGGCATGCATATATGTTCTAATGAATTTGTCGAGAAAGCGCAGTGTGTACATATGTATTTGGAAGGGTACACATATGTTCTAACGATTATGATCATAAAGTGAAGCGTGCACGCATGTTCTTCGAATAGTGCACATATGTCTTTGAATTTCTAGCACACCTATATTTAACAATATACATTTGTATTTGAATTGTATTTCATTTGATATCAAATTTTGTGTATTGAATTTATGTTTTTTCTTTGTTATAAATTTAGAGATTACATGTATGTCTATGTCTATGTTTATGTTTTTTTGTTATAAATTTCGAAGATTAAAAAATGTACACTAGAAACATATGTGCAAATACCATTTTAAGCAAAACAAGTTTGACATATAAACAATTATACACAAGAAACATATGTAAATTTATAATATTTAAAAAAAAAAAAAAAAAAAAAAAAAAAAAAAAAAACATGTGCACTTCATTTTCCTTAAAAAAAACATGTATACTGAAAAAAAAATTAAAAAAAAATTAATTCCAAAAATTAAGGGAATTTAAAAACGTTTTTAATTACAAAAATCAAAAAGAAACTAAAAATGTGTTTGACTATTATGCCCTTTTTAATTAAATAAAAATGTTTATTAATACTAAATTCCTATTGGTCTAAATGAGTACTGTAAAGTACTGCATCTAATATTGGTACTGCATAGAACGCGCCCCTATATCTACATATATATATATATATATATATATATATATATATATATATATATATATATATATATATATATATATATATATATATATATATATATATAAGTTATAAATATATATATGCATATAATTATAGTGAAAATAGCGTCGTTAACGTCGATTGACGAGTTTATAAAATAATTATATAAACTTATAATTATTTCTGAAATAACCTTTAAGTTTCACAAAGTTACACTTTTGACCCTAACGGCATAATATTTGCACCGTTAGTCCTCGGTTAAGTTTTGTTACACTTTAAGTCCAAAACATTTAATATTTACATATTATACCCAAAAGTTTCTGAATTTACAGTTTTCATCACAATATTATCAAAATGGCAGTTTTTACCGTAAGTTTCCAAGTTTGACGGTTTTAGTCCCTCGGTTAGCAAACCTTTGTAAATCGAGTCCAAAATTTATAAAAATCAAAGTTTATCATTTTTATTTCATAACTAAGTTTAAAATGGCTTTTGGAACTTATCGAAACTGCTTAAATTGGTTAACAGCTTATTCTTAAGCTTATGGGCTTCTTAACGAGCTAAATGTGTAGCCCATTATGGGTTTTCGATTAAATGGTTTTGGAGGGGGTTTGGGCTTGGTTACGGGTTCACTTTAGGGTTGTAAAAACATAACAAGATAGCTTATAAGACCAGCTTATACGATATGCTTAAATATAGCTTAGTGGGCTTTAAGCCCGATCGTTATATATGTTTAGTTCTAAAAATGTTGCGAGTAGGTTTTACTTTGGGATTTATTTAGGCATTACATGAGTTTACTAGGTCGAAAGGAATATGCAACCCGTAAGTTTGGTAGCTCGACTATTAGGTCGAGCTATAAAACTTAGGTATTGTGTGTCGAGTTTGTGAGATACGAGGTCAAAGTTATCGCGACTTGGCCATTATGAAAACTGTTTTAAAGTTCAAAAATTTTCCAAGTGTTTTAATGAATTTCGAAAGTGGCCAATGTGACATGTAACGTGCAATTTTTATGGTTGATACATTTATATAGAGTTCGAATAATAGTGGTGCTCGATAGTTAGCATGGTAAAGATATAGAGTGTCGAATAAAATGCATATGTTGTTAATGAAAATAACGAAATATTTAGACAAAGTGGAATGGGTTTTATGATAGAAAATGAAATATATAACATGAGAAAAGTTCGAAGGAATGCTTACTTCACCTCAAAAGGTGGGGCGTAATCACTAAGTCGAACTGAGTTAGGCCGAAAGAATGATGTAGCTAGATTCTTTTGACTTCGAAGATTTAGGAGCGAGTAAGAATGTTGCTCGTTGCTTGACTCGAACTCTCTCAATTTGTGCCAAAACTAGACGTGATCACCATGTTTAAGGACTTAGAAATATTTTGAGTTAGATTTGTTTGTGGGTGTGAATGCCGCATGATTGAGGGTGATTTTATAGGCAATCCGTTGAGTGTTAGTATGAAGGAAATGATGAGGGTTGTAAGGGTGTCATTGAGTAGTCACAATTTGAGTGTAGGATTAAGCAAAATGATGGTTGCTTGTGGCATCCTTGGCCGGCGGTAAACATCAAGAAGAAGAAGACAAATGAAAATTTCTAAGTATTGGTTTATAGTTGTGGTGTGTTCGATTATTTACATGTGTTTAACACATTCTGGACGTGATCAAAAAAATGTAGGGGTCGTTTGTTAGCTTGGTTCGTTTGATAAAAGCTTGGGCGAATTTACTTGCTATCCAAAATATGTGTTGGGTTGCGTTGAGTGTTATACGAGAATCAACTAGGCCAAAATGTGAAATTTTGAGTTGTGCTTATCACATGTCGAGTGGGTTGAACATTTATAGATTTTAGGCAAATGAATGATCAAGTTAGAGTGTGATGTTGGTTTCCCTCGATTCTTAGCTAGGTCGAGTATTGAGTTGTGTAAAATATTGATATGGTTGTTAAGCTAGATTGCCCGTAATTTAACCAAAATGTTCGGTCATTAAGCAGCCAATATCGAAAGTTTATATATATAAACTTTGGCTTTAGTTATGTGATTGGGCTCGTTTGGCGGCTGGCCCAAGTAACGAAAGAAATGAAAATAATATGATCCGTTTGGTGCGTTTGGTTGTCGAATTGTTGGGCTGAGGCCCAATGATTCCATCGGCCCGTTTGGTATTTATTGGATACTGAGTCGAGGTTCAATATTGTTACTGAGTGTCCGTGAAAATTTCCGTGAGCTTGGGAATGTATTTGATCCCGTTCGGTTAATTGCCGAAACGTATAGACGTTAAGTATTAAACGTTAATTGTTTTATGTAACTTCGCGATTTTTAGACTATCAAGGCTCGGGTGTAAGCATCGTTTCTAGGTAATTGGTAATCACCAGTATCGTTGTGATTTAGATAGTGTTGCATAAATAACAAAATTTTTTTTTGTTACCAATAGAAATGTTTATTAAATAAAGTAATGATTTATTAATCATTTATTAGTATTTACTATTCATAGGGAAAATTACGAGAGGTTACAGTACCTACCACTTACACTGAATTCCATCCCAGAATTCCAGTCTAAGATAGGTAATAAAAGTGTCTACGAGAATAGGTGTGGGTATTTGGCTCGAATTTGGTCTTCGCGTTCCCAAGTATATTCTGGTCCTCGTTTAGAGTTCCATCGGACTTTGACAATGGGAATGCGATTCTGTTTTAGTTGTTTGATCTCTCTGTCCATGATCTCCACGGGTTCTTCTGTAAAGACGAGTATGTCGTCGAGCCGAATCTCTTTCAAAGGAATTACAAGAGATTCATCTGACAAACATTTCTTAAGATTTGATACGTGAAAGGTGTCGTGAACTCGACTAAGTTCCTCTGGTAGTTCGAGTTTGTAAGCCACTGGTCCTATCCTCTCTAGGATTTTGAATGGACCAATGTATCTAGGGTTAAGTTTTCCACGTTTTCCGAAACGTACCATTCCCTTCCAGGGAGATACTTTCAACATGACCTTGTCTCCAATCTGGAATTCTAGAGGTTTTCTCCTTACGTCGGCATAGCTCTTCTGTCTATCTCTTGCCGCTTGTAGTCGTTGCTTAATCTTAACTATCTTTTCTGTTGTCTCATGAATGAGGTCGGGTCCGGTGAGTTGTATATCTCCAACTTCGGTCCAACAAACAGGCGATCTGCACTTTCGACCGTAGAGTGCTTCGAATGGTGCTGCCTTAATGCTGGCGTGATAACTGTTGTTGTAGGAGAACTCGGCTTGAGGTAAGTGTTTGTCCCAAACTTTTCCGAAGTCAATAACACATGCTCGGTGCATATCTTCTAAGGTTTGGATTGTCCTCTCGCTTTGTCCATCAGTTTGTGGATGATATGCAGTGCTCATATCCAATTTGGTTCTCAAGGCTTTTTGCAAAGACTTCCAAAAATGAGATGTGAAACGACTGTCACGATCCGTGATGATTGAGATCGGCACTCCATGTCGCGAAACTATTTCTTTTAGATATAGCGTTGCGAGTGTGTCCATCTCGTCAGTTTCTTTGATTGCTAAGAAGTGAGCGGATTTTGTGAGACGATCAACGATGACCCAGATGGTGTCAAGTCCAGTTGATGTCTTAGGAAGCTTAGTGATAAAGTCCATTGTAATACGTTCCCATTTCCATATAGGAATTTCAGGTTGTATGAGTAATCCTGACGGCTTTTGATATTCCGCTTTTACTCTTGAACAAGTCAAACATTTTCCGACATACTCGGCTATGTCGGCCTTCATGTTTGGCCACCAGTAAAGTTTCTTGAGATCTTGGTACATTTTGTTGGAACCTGGATGAATGGAGTACTTGGATTTATAAGACTCATTCATAATGAGATCACGTATACCTCCGTATAGAGGAATCCAACTTCTTTCTTTGAAACAGAGCATCCTGTCTGCTCTCTACACAAAGCCATTCTTATTTTCTGACATACCGTGAATCTTTTCACTAGGTCGGTTCTCTTCCTTAAGAGCTTCGGATTGAGCGGTGAGTATTTGTGAGGGCAGGGGTGAACGAATGGTTATTCCTAACGATCTGACTCTAAGAGGTTTCAGTCGTTCCTTTCGACTTAATGCATCTGCCACAACGTTGGCTTTTCCTGGGTGATAACGGATTTCACAATCATAATCGCTAAGTAACTCTAACCAGCGACGTTGTCTCATGTTTAGTTCTTTCTGATCTAAGATGTGCCGAAGACTTTTGTGGTCGGTGAATACTGTGCACTTGGTACCATACAAGTAATGTCTCCATAACTTAAGGACGAATACTACTGCTCCTAACTCCAAATCATGAGTCGTGCAGTTTGCTTCATGTGGTTTGAGTTGTCGTGAGGCATAAGCTATCACTTTGTTTCGTTGCATCAGCACAGCTCCCAAACCATGATATGAGGCATCACAATATACTACGAAGTCTTCACTTCCTTCGGGTAGTGCTAATATTGGTGCTTCACAGAGCTTTTTCTTTAATAGCTGAAAAGCTGATTCTTCCTCTTTTCCCCAGATAAACTTCTTGTTCTTCTGAGTTAATTCGGTCAAAGGCTTTGAGATTTTTGAGAAACCTTCAATAAATCTTCTGTAGTAACCCGCTAGACCCAAAAATTGGCGTATCTCTGTGGGGTTTGTAGGAGATGTCCAACTTTTGACGGCCTCAATCTTTGCAGGATCTACGTGAATGCCTTGACTGTTGATAACATGCCTAAGGAATTGTACAGTTCGAATCCAAAAGTCGCATTTGGAGAACTTGGCATACAATTGTTCCTTTTTGAGTAACTCTAAAATAATCTTTAGATGTTTGGCATGTTCCTGTTCGTTGCGGGAGTAGATTAGGATATCGTCTATGAATACAATCACGAACTTATCCAGATATGGTTTGCACACTCGGTTCATTAGGTCCATGAACACTGCAGGTGCATTGGTTAAACCAAATGGCATTACTTGGAATTCGTAATGTCCGTAACGCGTCCTAAAAGCTGTTTTGGAAATATCCTCCTCTCGAACTCTTAACTGATGGTACCCTGACCTTAGGTCGATCTTCAAGTATACACTTGATCCTTGTAATTGATCAAACAAGTCATCGATTCTAGGTAGTGGGTAACGATTCTTTACAATGAGTTTGTTCAATTCCCGGTAATCAATACACATTCGGAAAGATCCGTCCTTCTTCTTAACGAATAGAACTGGAGCTCCCCAAGGTGATGAGCTGGGTCGGATAAAACCTTTATCAGACAACTCTTTCAATTGTTCTGACAATTCCTTCATTTCAGACGGCGCTAACCTATAAGGTGCTTTCGCCACAGGTGCCGCTCCAGGCACTAGTTCAATCTGGAATTCTACTTGACGGGGTGGTGGAAGACCGGGTAGATCTTCGGGGAATACTTCTGGGAACTCTTTAACGATCGGAACGTCTTCAACTCGTTTATCTTTTGATTTGTTTTTCGTTACATGAACCATGAATGCTTGGCATCCTTCGTTCATGTATTTCACCAATCTGATATATGAGATGATACCGTATCGCATTTTATTCTTGTCACCATGGACAATGAGAGTTTCACCATTACATGGAATATGAACGGCTTTCTCGTCACAGAGTATTCTAGCGCGGTGTTTGGATAACCAATCCATACCAATGACTACGTCAAAACTACCGAGCTGGATAGGCATGAGATCGATGGGAAAAGGGTTGTCTTGTAGGATTATGGTACAACCACGAATTACGGAGTCGGTGCCAATTAGGTTTCCGTCCGCCATTTCAATTTCAAAAGTGGTGTTTAGTTTGGAAGGGTTAGTGTTAAGCAAAGGAGCAAACGTAGTTGACACAAAACTTCTATCTGCTCCAGAATCAAATAATACTCTAGCATTATGTTGATTGAGTAAGAACGTACCCGTGACGACGTCAGGGTTCAGTGGGGCATCCTCCTCTTTTAACACATATGCTCTTCCTCGAGCGTTGTTTTGCTGACCGTTTCCTTTCGGACAGTGGCTCTTGAAGTGACCTACTTCTCCGCAGGAGTAGCAAGTCGGAGTTACAGGCTGTAAGTTGCTACCAGTAGCGGGATTCCTGCAATCCTTTGTCTGATGACCCATTTTATGGCATTTCAAACATTTGATTGTGCAAGGTCCATTGTGGTGTAGTTTGCATCTGTTACACTGGGATTTTTGACCTTGGTATCCCTTGCCTTCAGTAGCAGCATAGGCCTTGGCGGTTTCTTGTCTTTGGTTTTGATGATGGTGACGATTGTTTCGGTTTTGATGGTATGGGTTATTGTTTCTATGGTTGTTGTTATTGAAGTTGTTGTTGCGGTGGTTATTGTTACTGTGGTGGTGAGTGGTTCTTTTGTCATCGAGCTTCCTCTTGAGCTCATTATTGTACTTGACCTATCGGTCCAGTAGTTTCTAAGCAAGTTCAATGGCTGCCTCTAGAGTTGGTGGGTTTGATGAAGTGACATTTCCCTCAATGCTACGGGGAAGTCCTTCGATATACTTTTCCAGTTCTTTTTCGAAATTTGGTACAACAGTAGGGCATAGTATTTTAAGCTCTTGGAATCTCCTGTTGTATGTTTTAAGATCAATTCCTTTTACTACCAGTAGATGGAATTCATCTTCCAATTTTCTTAGTTCAGAACGGGGACAGTATTTCTTTAGCATCTTGGTCTTAAACTCAGTCCAAGTGAGCTGATAGGCTGCTGTCATTCCCATGGCTTTGACTGTAGCATTCCACCATGACAAAGCATCTTGCATGAGAGTTCCAGTAGCGAAAATGACTTTGTTGTCCTCGGTACAACCGCTTCTCTGAAAAACAGTTTCAGATCGTTCGAACCAGTGAGCAAGTTCAGTTACTCCTTCAGTACCTTTGTAGAAAGTTGGTTGACAACTCATGAAATCTTTGTAGGTACACTTGCGGTTTGCAGCAGTTACACTTTCTCCTGTCGGTAGACTAGTGCCACTGTTGCTAGCATTTGCTGCCGCCTGTTCTGCCATGACTGCATTTACACCGTCAGCGATTGCTTTCCGGATAGCTTCTGGAGTCATAGTAGGCGTAGCTGTTGAAGTTTCATGATTTGCGGCGGAGGTTGCTTTCCTTGTACATACCATAGTTCTATCAATATTGCAAAAGCATATTTTTAGAAATCTCATAATGATCACGTTAGGTTAGAATACTTTGGAAGGTAATTGGATATGGATTATAATAATATAATTTTAACCATAACAATTGAGTTTAATAATTCTGGTTTATCTCTGTAGGTACAGCAAATATCATATCATAAATACATTCACAACATGTCTGAATCAATTCACAACACACATGAGAACATAAATGATTGAATTGCACTGTATGAACCAAAATTTCGCGAGACAATATATGGCAAATCATAACGCATATGCAAGAAACAACCATGGAATACATAAATCAACATCAATATAATACATCCACACAACATTAGATTAATAACTTGTTTGATTTGTTTTACAAAACATAAAGATACAAGATTATTTATTAATACAACATTGGTAGACTAAGACATCTCTTAGTTATACTGACACATCTCGGATCTATGGTCCTCCTGGTGCACCATCTAAGCGGCGCTGAAGATCTGCAATCACTGCCATCAAGGTCTCCACTGTTTGGTCTCAAGCTCTTTCCCTAGCCTTGGAATCCTCAACCATAAGCCTAAGAATTAGAACCAGAGAGCTAACTCGATCAAGCTCAGAGTCTAGTGTCTCAATCACTGTCTGCATCGAAGTAGTGGCCTCTCTTAGTATAGAAATAGTCTCAATGGCTTCTTCTAAACTAGTACCTACTTGATCGAAGACTGTCTCCATCGCCAACTGACCAATCACAAGGTTTTCCACTTCTTCCCCAAGTGTGTCAATCTGCTCGAGTGGTAAGTCGTCAAGAATCTCTGCAATGTCATCCAGACGATCCTCATGTCGGACTAATCTGGCTGCCAGTAGAGGTATGGTGTGATGGATGGGTTCTCCGGTAACCGGAAGAATCCTCGAAGTAGCTATAGCCGAACTCTCTCCTAGTTCCATGGCTCTCGGTGCTCCTTCTTGGGATCTTCAGTGATGAATGATCGGTAGCAAGAAAGACCATCGGCGAGCATCGACCCTCTTGTGGGTCCTGGTGCGAACTGTAGCCTCATCTCTAATCTGGGCATAGGGGTCCGATAAAGATGGAACTAAATGGTATGTCCTCTTGCATGGTGGCAGAGGCTCGCTGAGAGTAGCTGAGGGTGGAGAAGCAAGGGGTGGAATAGAAGATGGTAATGGAACAGTGGTGGTCTGATGATAGAAGATAGTAGGTTGTGGAACTGAAGATAGCGGTATAAGCGGGGGTGTCCTGGAATGCTCAGGAGCTGGGGGCGGTGATATTACTGGAGTCGGAGTTGGTATGAGTGGGACTGGTGGTGGTACGATCAGTGCTGGTGGTGTACGTACCCGTTTTCGGGGAGTATGTTTGCGAACATAACTTTCTCCGGGGCGTCGGTAAAGTTGGTCAAAGGGTTCGGGTTCATATGGCTGGAGTTGTCGTACTCGTCCATGCTGACGAATCGGGCCAGGTGATGGGCTTGATGATGTTGGAGGGGAAATCTCCAGGTCGGATGCCGGTAGAAATTGCTGGCTTTCCATGTATCGGTCAGTAGCAGGTGACATCGGTATAGCTGCCATAGCAAAGTCTGAGGTAAATGGCATAGGATCCTCATTCTCTGAATCAGATGATACAGCGATGGGATGGGGTTTCGAAGACATAGTACTGTAATAATCCCGAATAGTAAATGTAAGCTATTAACATAATCTTAAATATGTTAAACTTTGTTAAGAACTCGTATAGTAAGCAACATCTAAAAATGTTGGAAGTGTGTAGGCACGGAGGGCATAAGGTGGTTTTTCTTTACAATGGTCCATTTTAAAAATGTAGTTATAGTCCAATGTTTAAAATACATCTGGTTCTCTATAACCATGAGCTCTGATGCCAATCTGTAACACCCCCAATTTCGGATAACAACAGCGGAAGACTTAATTAGGTGTTACGTAGAGGATCTTTCGTCATAATCATAGAAAACGACTTTAGAAAGACGTTTTAAGTTTATCATTCAAAATACAAACATTTAAAATACAAAGATGTTTCATAGTTAACACGTTTATTTAGATTTGAATGATAAAACATTTATTTAAACCACCCGTACAGGGTTTAATGCCCACTCCGTGCCTTGAGTTCCTGCCTTTAGTTACCTGAGATAACATGCTAAAAGTCAACAAAAGTTGAGTGATATTCATAGGTTTAAGTTTCATAGTTTGAACACAAGTATAAGTGTTAATTGCATCGAATTACAATTAAAAAAGTTAGAATCAAGTTATTATTGCATTAAGCTCATGACATGCAACGCTTAACGGGCATCAAATCTGATGTAAAGTATATAGGCCCTCGGGATGGGTATTTGCCAATAACCCATAAGTTTGTTCAAATAAAGTGCGCCTGGGTGGCTCATCCTAGCAGACCCAAACGGGGATTGTCAGTCCCAAATAGATCTATTCACAATTATTTACGTTCATCTCGTAAGTGATTAAGGTTCATGATTGAGGGACTTTTGGCAATAGCTACTTAAGCAATAATAATAACAGTCATAGCATACAAAAAGTTTGTGTTCAGGTTTGTAGCATGTATCTCCCCACAAAAGATTTATAAGTTTAAGTGTGGGCTATGAACTCACCTTGTAGTACATTAGTGGTAGTAGTATCGTTACTCAAACGATGAAAGGAAACAGCTTCAACACACGACCTAAATAATATACGGCAAGTTTTAGTGGTTTGATAGTCTAAGTTTGGTTTATCGCGAATCATAACGTTTAGGGTTTTATCGATTTGATGATTAATTCGTAACATTTAAAACATGTGTGTTTAAATGTTTAAAGTTCAAAACTAAAGTTATATATATATATATATATATATATATATATATATATATATATATATATATATATATATATATATATATATATATATATATATATATATATATATATAACTCTTGAGTAAGTTTTCGTTTGTCGGGAGTATATAAAATCGATGAGGAAATCGTCGTAGGTAAATCAAAGTTGGTTGATGTTATGTTACGTTATAGGTTTAACGTTTCGTTAAGCGGTTATGTTTATATATAATATATATAAATATATATATATATATATATATATATATAATATATATATATATATATATATATATATATATATATATATATATATATATATATATATAAGTTATAAATATATATATGCATATAATTATAGTGAAAATAGCGTCGTTAACGTCGATTGACGAGTTTATAAAATAATTATATAAACTTATAATTATTTCTGAAATAACCTTTAAGTTTCACAAAGTTACACTTTTGACCCTAATGGCATAATATTTGCACCGTTAGTCCTCGGTTAAGTTTTGTTACACTTTAAGTCCAAAACATTTAATATTTACATATTATACCCGAAAGTTTCTGAATTTACAGTTTTCATCACAATATTATCAAAATGGCAGTTTTTACCGTAAGTTTCCAAGTTTGACGGTTTTAGTCCCTCGGTTAGCAAACCTTTGCAAATCGAGTCCAAAATTTATAAAAATCAAAGTTTATCATTTTTATTTCATAACTAAGTTTAAAATGGCTTTTGGAACTTATCAAAACTGCTTAAATTGGTTAACAGCTTATTCTTAAGCTTATGGGCTTCTTAACGAGCTAAATGTGTAGCCCATTATGGGTTTTCGATTCAATGGTTTTGGAGGGGGTTTGGGCTTGGTTACGGGTTCACTTTAGGGTTGTAAAAACATAAAAAGATAGCTTATAAGACCAGCTTATATGATATTCTTAAATATAGCTTAGTGGCCTTTAAGCCCGATCGTTATATATGTTTAGTTCTAAAAATGTTGCGAGTGGGTTTTACTTTGGGATTTATTTAGGCATTATATGAGTTTACTAGGTCGAAAGGAATATGCAACCCGTAAGTTTGGTAGCTCGACTATTAGGTCGAGCTATAAAACTTAGGTATTGTGTGTCGAGTTTGTGAGATACGAGGTCAAAGTTATCGCGACTTGGCCATTATGAAAACTGTTTTAAAGTTCAAAAATTTTCCAAGTGTTTTAATGAATTTTGAAAGTGGCCAATGTGACATGTAACGTGCAATTTTTATGGTTGATACATTTATATAGAGTTCGAATAATAGTGGTGCTCGATAGTTAGCATGGTAAAGATATAGAGTGTCGAATAAAATGCATACGTTGTTAATGAAAATAACGAAATATTTAGACAAAGTGGAATGGGTTTTATGATAGAAAATGAAATATATAACATGAGAAAAGTTCGAAGGAATGCTTACTTCACCTCAAAAGGTGGGGCGTAATCACTAAGTCGAACTGAGTTAGGCCGAAAGAATGATGTAGCTAGATTCTTTTGACTTCGAAGATTTAGGAGCGAGTAAGAATGTTGCTCGTTGCTTGACTCGAACTCTCTCAATTTGTGCCAAAACTAGACGTGATCACCATGTTTAAGGACTTAGAAATATTTTGAGTTAGATTTGTTTGTGGGTGTGAATGCCGCATGATTGAGGGTGATTTTATAGGCAATCCGTTGAGTGTTAGTATAAAGGAAATGATGAGGGTTGTAAGGGTGTCATTGAGTAGTCACAGTTTGAGTGTAGGATTAAGCAAAATGATGGTTGCTTGTGGCATCCTTGGCCGGCGGTAAACATCAAGAAGAAGAAGACAAATGAAAATTTCTAAGTATTGGTTTATAGTTGTGGTGTGTTCGATTATTTACATGTGTTTAACACATTCTGGACGTGATCAAAAAAATGTAGGGGTCGTTTGTTAGCTTGGTTCGTTTGATAAAAGCTTGGGCGAATTTACTTGCTAGCCAAAATATGTGTTGGGTTGCGTTGAGTGTTATACGAGAATCAACTAGGCCAAAATGTGAAATTTTGAGTTGTGTTTATCACATGTCGAGTGGGTTGAACATTTATAGATTTTAGGCAAATGAATGATCGAGTTAGAGTGTGATGTTGGTTTCCCTCGATTCTTAGCTAGGTCGAGTATTGAGTTGTGTAAAATATTGATATAGTTGTTAAGCTAGATTGCCCGTAATTTAACCAAAATCTTCGGTCATTGAGCAGCCAATATCGAAAGTTTATATATATAAACTTGGGCTTTAGTTATGTGATTGGGCTCGTTTGGCGGCTGGCCCAAGTAACGAAAGAAATGAAAATAATATGATCCGTTTGGTGCGTTTGGTTGTCGAATTGTTGGGCTGAGGCCCAATGATTCCAGCGGCCCGTTTGGTATTTATTGGATACTGAGTCGAGGTTCAATATTGTTACTGAGTGTCCGTGAAAATTTCCGTGAGCTTGGGAATGTATTTGATCCCGTTCGGTTAATTGCCGAAACGTATAGACGTTAAGTATTAAACGTTAACTGTTTTATGTAACTTCGTGATTTTTAGACTATCAAGGCTCGGGTATAAGCATCGTTTCTAGGTAATTGGTAATCACCAGTATCGTTGTGATTTAAATAGTGTAGCATAAATAACAAAAAAAAATTTGTTACCAGTAGAAATGTTTATTAAATAACGTAATGATTTATTAATCATTTATTAGTGTTTACTATTCATAGGGAAAATTACGAGAGGTTACACCTAGGCATCTTGAAGATAACTCACTAAATGACTATTCTCTCAGTGACCTGAGAACGTTTAAGGATATATGACACTTAGGTTAATTTCTATTCAAATCCTTGTTAAAGAATGCTTGGGTACTGAATGGACCCAACAATCTCCCCCTATTTGGATATAAATATAGCCTAAGTGTTTGATCAGTGTAAGTGAGCAATTGGGCTTCTTCTTACACTGAAGATACTATAAAGAAATTAAAGGACACAGATTTAATAAACATGGGCCGTCATCTAATTCATCACTATTACATCAGTCCTATCATCTAAACAAAATACTCAGGGTTAAGTACTCAGACTTCCTTAATTCCCATGAGTTCTAGTTTTGCTTTCTTAGACACCAACACCTGCTTGTCGGGTCTCTCACTCATCATCTTCTCCATCAGTTTGATGAACTCATCATTTTCAGGACTCTTTACATGGAGTGTCATCAACTTGTAGGCCAGTAGGGTTGTGGTTTCCATCAGGTGAATGTCACTGACTCTCTGGAAGGCTTGTTGTCCAAACTCGTCAATGAAGAAGATACCAAACTTAGGGTGCTTGATTACCTTGTTGGTAATGAACTTGACACCTTCAGGGGGAATTCTGTTGCAGTGAAGAGCAGCAATGAATTGTTCAGGTTCCTGACCTATTGCTTTTCTTTTCCTCCCTGTGCTCTAAGTTGGTTCAGGGATTGTTAGACCCTGAAAAGCAAGTGCCTTCGGATGGTCAATTCCTAAGCTTTTGGCTACCCTTTCCAATTCCTCATACTTGTTTGTCAGGGCAGCCAGAAGGTCAGGAACGCACTTGTTCTTTTTTTTTCCTTAGGATGGGTCCCATCATGTCCCATTCCTTGATCCCATAGGCTGAGAACTTGAAGGGAGCATTCTTCTCAGACTTCCTTGGTCCTCTTTGAACAGTTATGGCTAGAGGATCAGTATTTGCATGAATAGTCATGTTAGTGATGGGACCTTCACCCTTGGTCTTTGTCATGGTCCAGACATACCTTTCATAGTTCCTCTTCTTCCTTTCACTATTCAGCTTGACCTTCAGGTTGTGCTCTTTGATTAGGTCAGCCTGAAGTTTAAGAAACTGTTCCCCCTGATGTTTTGCTCAGTCTCTCTGATCACTTCCTAGGCAACTTCAGCAATAACAGGCTTACCGAGCAATTAAGCCTAGATCTTATCCTCTTCTTCCAAGACATCAGCCACTTCTTCATTGGTTCCCCTGAAGACTTTCCTATTGTGCAAGATGACTTCCATAAGTACTGGTGCATCAAGATCAGGACGCACTTCTCTTGGTGCCTTAACAAGTTTGGGAGGTGAGTCTTCAGTCTCCATGATTCCCTTCCATTTGTTAGTGGGTAGGGGTGTACTGAAGGAGGATTCAAGGACCGCAGTGGTTGTTGTTGCTTCAGTTGGAATAGGAGTTGTGGCAACAACCAGTGCTGAAGATGTTGTAGTTCCTGGCATGAAGCTTTGAAGAGGGACTGCTTCATTGATAAATTTAGCATTAGGTTCAGGAACTGGTTCATCAGGAGTTGGTTTCTCGCACTCAATAGATGCTAGAGCTTTAGTAGGAGCATCTGTTGATTTAGGAGCAGGGTGAACTTGAGAAGACTGAAGGAGTGTCAGGATGGTAGAGACCATGCCCTTGATTTATGAGGTCTCTGTCTTCATGGAAGAGATGTCATTGGTCATGGTGACCTGAGCCTCAAAAAGTTGGGTGACCTTGGTGGTGTAGTGGTTCACCGGCTCATTATGCTTATCAGAGAGTTGGTCAAAAGCAGTGGAGATCTTGGTCAGGCGTCCTTGGGTATCAGTGACTGACTTATAAAGGGCTTCCTGCTGAGATCTAAGGGAAGCAAGATCCACCTCCTTGAGTAGCTTGAGGAGTTCACTAATGTTTGATGAGGTGGTCTTGTGTGTATCCATAAATTTAGTCAGCTTGGTGATGAGAACTGGGTTATCTTTGAATTCTTCTTGAATGGCACTGAGGGATGTGAGCAGATTGTTGAATTGCGTCCCCTGATCAAGACCCAGTTTCTCAAGGGAGGTCTTTAAGTCACTGACATGTTTGAAAGTAGAAGCAGTGACTTGGTAGAGTTGACCTTGTGACCTTTCAATAGCCGCCCTGAAGTCAGCATAAGAGGCTGCTGCTTCAGTGTGCTGATCCCATTGCTCTTTTACGATCTCATTGAAGAGGGCAGTATTTGACTTCCTGAGGAACTTGACCAGCTGCCTTTCAGTGAGTGGAAGCGCATCATCATACTTCTGCAAATAGTCAGGAATTGCAGCAGCAGAGTCTGAGGAGCCTGATGATTTATGTGATGATGATGATGATGATGAATTATGTTGATGGTGGGGTTCTTGTTATTCAAGAGGAGGAGATGAAGTTTGTTGCTCAGTGTGCTGAGGGGAGTTGTAAGTAAGAAATTGGTCATCAGTATCCATGTCTTCCCCAGCAGCTAACTTCATCATCCTCAAATTCAACCATTTCCTCTTCTGACTCTTCATTGATGAACATTTGTAAGTCAGCAAGGGTAGGAACGGAGGAAAAAACCAACTCCCCCTCAGAAGAGGGCTTGCCTTTGGTGTGGCCAGGTTCTGAACCCTACAGGGGGCGCAACGCCATGAGGGGATGTAGGTTTCATATCAGCGGGTGGTTGCATGCCCCCTGAGTCATTGTCCTCGGAGGTTCCTTCAGGGACTGGTGGGTTTGAGCCAGTACCATCACTAGGAAGTGAGATGTTGAGGTCTTCCTTTCCACCAGAGTTGTGCTGCCCTGATGAAGATATAGGGACCGGTACTCCCTGAGACTCTGATTGTGATTTATCAGAGCCATAAGCAGGATGTGAGATGTTGAGGTCCCCCTTTCCACCAAGGTTGTGCTGCCCTGATGAAGATATAGGGACCAGTCCTCCCTGAGACTCTAATTGTGATTTATTAGAGCCATAAGCAGGATGTGAGAGGGTGTGGGTCCCCTTCTCGGTAGAGTAGTACTGCTCTACTGAGGATTCACGACCCTTTTCTCCCTCGGGCAAAGGTTGTGATGTACTAATGCCTTCATCGTGATGTGATTGTTGAATTGTTCCTGACTCCATGACTTGTTTATGTTAGCAGAGTCTTTAGGTAAGGGTTTGCCCAAGGACACTGAGTGTAATTTCTTAGTGCCCTCCATTGGCGTTTGTTCTTTGGTCAATTGAGTACTGGCCTCCTCAATGGGTTTCTTAGTGGGCTGGGGCTTTTTGTGCCTTCTTTTCTCAGGCTATGAAGCAGAGGTCACAGTGTTGAGTGGTTTGGGTTGAACCACCTTCCTGGACCCCTTCTTCTTTTTCTTCTTCCCCTTCTTGGAAAGAGAAGGCACTGGTGATATAGCATCAACACCCTGAATGACCATCAACATGTAGGTGGTCAGGGTGACTCGTGTGAACTCAGTGAGGTCTCTTGAGTAATTGGCCTTGTGTAAGACATCAGTGACAGATCCCTGTATATTATACCTAACATACTCAGAGCCCAATAAGTCTTGGAGCACACAGGAAATGAACCTAGGGTAAGACATGTGTCTTTGCCTAGATTTCCCTGAGAGCTTGACTATGAGGTCTTTGAAGATAATTTCTCCAACATCAATTTTTCTACCCTCCAGGAGACTGAACACTATCATTTGTTGAGCAGTCTTCAATTGCTCCGTGGAGGATTTGCTCCCACCCAGGACCTGAATGACAAAGGTTATCAGTATCCTCCAAACTGCAGGAAACCATATTTTTATTATTGGGGCTTTGGCCAAAAGGGTCCTTGGGGCCACATCAGGGTGTTTATCATCATGTGGCCAAAGTAAAAGCAATTCGGCCTTTACTTCACTCTCTGAGGGTTGAGGGGCAAAAGTCTCAGTGAAATCAAGGCCTGTGGCTTTGATGAAGGTTGTGTAGTCTAAGGAGAGGGTTTTCCTCCCATTCTTCACTGAGAAGGTAATGACGGAGTCCTTGGTGACATCAGGGTTGGTGACCACCGCTGTACACAAGAACTCCCTCAAGTAGTCATTGTATATAACTGAGGGTGTCTTGGTAAATGCAGTAGAGAGAAAGCAATTTTGAAGGTATTTTACCATATCCGTCACACCCCCAAATACCTGACTTGCAGCGGAATAGAATTCCAGGGGCGTGACTGCCATAGTACCACAGTTACAGTTATATTGAACGACCTAAAGTGTCGTTTAGAAAATACATCGTTTGATTACTTAAAATATTCAAAGTTTACAAAGCAAGGTCCCAAAAAGTAATTCAAGTTTGTGGAAATCAAGTTTGTTACAATCAAACGATAATTAAAGTGCATAAAAATAAAGTGAGACGCGTCGTCACCGCGACTCCATAGTATGTCCATATGCAAGCCAACATGCGATTACCTTATTTACCTGAAAATACATTGCTAAAAATGGTCAACAATAATGTTGGTGAGATTCATAGGTTTATGTAAATGAAATATTTCTACGGTAACCACAAGTATAAAGTGAAATGACATAAATGCCACATAAAATATACATTAGCTCTTAAGCTCATGACCCCGAAGCTAGACTGAAATGAAATGCCCCATCTGAGTGTTTGCCAGTCACTCTAAGATGATTCAAATGAAATGCGTTCGTATGACTAGTTGGCGCTACCAACCCGAACGGAGGAGTCACCCTCAATAGATCTATTCACTCACTGACGCTTGCTCACAATTAACGGTTCATGATATCTAATAGGGGACTTTAATCTGGGCAATGATGTAACTTAAGCAATGTAAATGAGTTGATACTTTGGTCCGTATGAAAAATGGTGCAATGTATTCTCCCACGAGAGTTTAGAAATGCCATAATAAATTAAAACGGGGCTATGAAAACTCACCTGATGCAATAGCAACAATAACAGTAGTGGATATGCTGGAATGAGGCTCGGTCTCTAACCGCAACCTAATATGAATGATATGATCTAATGTAAGAAATGAAATAATATTACACATGCAAATATGTATGTTATCGATACCACTCGTTAATTTTTAAAATAACGTTTATCGTCGAAAAATATATTTTTGACGTCTAGTTAAGTTATAAACTACTTTTCGTGCAAATATGTTGAAACGATACTCCACGATCCTCGTTTGGTGGTCTATCGGTGAATATTGTTTTTTCGTCGTAAAAATTTGCATTTTTCATTACTTGAAAATATTACCAAATGGCCTCGCAAAACTAGCCATAAAAGGGTGTTCGTTAAGAGTTAGGACATAAGCTAGACGTTTTTAGAAACCTTGCAACAATATCTTAAAGTCGTATCATTTAACTCTTGTCCATACGTGTCTCGTTCAATAAGAAAAACGGCTCTCAAAATGGTGTCTTGCAAAAACAGTTTTTAGACTTAGAAATATTTTAGTGAAAAACTGATAAAACCGTTTTTGTTTCGTCGGTTTTCAAAAGCTTGTATCTCAGTCGTTATAAGCTAGTTTTCTACGTTCTTTATATCCACGGCTTTGTATTAATATGAACTAACATATTTTCAGTAGTTCGGATCTTCTAGATCATGTCCAATGCCTCGTTTTACCCGTTGAATCTCGTGTAACAGCACGCATATTTTTCAGAAATATAGTTTTGGTCGTCAAACTTAGAATTAACATATCTTTTTCGTCGTAAGCTCGTTTTTGCTCATTCCAATGCCCACGGTTTCGTTTTTGAAATTATTTTCTAAATATTTAAGCCAAAATAGTCCAATGTTTACTGAGTTTTCCAGATTTCACGAAAATGGACAGAACCTTTTCTATAGTTTGTAAAAATCACTTTTCTAGTTCAAGACTTGTTTATATCACTTCCAATCAACACCACAACTAGTCTAAGCCTACCATACACCTTCTTAGGATGTCATGGGTTCCTAATCATCACCAAAAATGGTGGATCTCATGAGATTATAAATGAAAATCCTTAGATCTATTGTTAGAGAGAAAATGAACATTAAGTGGTATGTAACATGTATATATTTGCATGATTTGCTACTAAAACAACAAAATATATTAAATGAAAGTATGAAAGATTAGAAAAGTTTACTTGCAGCTTACTTGATGTTTTGATGATTTTTGGAGCAAAATGCTTAAGAACTTTGAGGTTTTTATTGCAAGACCTTAACTAATAACACAAATGGAGCTTGGATAATACTTGTTCTTGAATTTTTGGTGGATTCTTCCCTTGGTTTCTTGCTTGGTCGAACCACCCAAAGGAGAGGATGAGAGAAAAAGTTGGCTAGTTGTTTTAGTTGTATGGAAGTGTAAATGAAATAATAGAAGTAAAAATCTATTAGTAGAATTATTTGTCAATGTACTCAAGTGAAAAAATGGACTAGGGGGGGGGGGGGTGGGGCAATGGGGCATGAAAATGGGGAAGTATGGGAGGGGTTGAGGTTAATTAAAATTCTTGTCTCATGGTTGGAAGATTTGGTAGATTTTATGTTAAGATAGTTTGTGCATTAGGTGTTATCGGGTACCGAGTTAGCTAGAAATAAATCTTGAAGAAACAAAATAAAGTATCAGTAAGTTTCAAAAATTGTAAAATAACATTCCTAGCAAGAATCGGGTGTTCAAGTAGTTGTCGTGTTGAAATTTCGCAAACCGACGTAGTTATAAGCGTTTAACGGAAAATATAGCAACTGATTTAAAAACACCGAGTAAATCAATAATATAATTCTTATATCATCATAGTGGGTGTAAAAATATATTAGGGTCATAGCCCGGAGTGTCGGATATATGTTAGTAGTAAATGACTGAGTGGTAACGTTTATTTAATAATTAAACATACGTTAATATAAATTATGTAACCCGTGCATGACCTAATATGCAGATGATGTTACTGATGGTTCATGGACCACTCTAGTCTATATGTTGTGTCCTAAATGATGTTTCATGAAGTCGCAGCTAAACCCTAATGGTTACGCGAATTTGAATACCCATAAACCTAGTTTACGCAATAATGAATGACAACCATGAATAGTGATTTCCATCCGGGAATGAATAGTATTTTGTGAATAGTAAAATTTTTAAAAACATCTCAAAGTCGCAAACTGACTTCAAAAATAATGAATAGTGAATGATGAATAGTACCCCCCTATGAATAGTAAATTGTCGAGGTTTGGAAAAATGTCCCTGAATTTAGTTAGCGTTGGTCTCTGGAGTAGACTTGGTGAAAAGATGTGGATACTTGAGTCGCATCTGGTCTTCCCGCTCCCAAGTAAACTCGGGACCTCTTCGAGAATTCCAGCGAACTTTGATGATAGGAATTCGACTCTGTTTCAACCGTTTGACCTCACGGTCCATGATTTCTGCTGGCTCCTCCACAAAATTTATCTTATCATCGAGTTGAACTTCTTCCAGTGGAATTACGAGTGATTCATTTGAAAGACACTTCTTGAGGTTTGAGACATGAAACGTGTTATGTATGCTGCTGAGCTCTGACGGAAGCTCAAGTCTATATGCTATGGGACCAATCCTTTCCAGAATCTTAAATGGCCCAATGTATCTCGGGTTCAACTTCCCGCATTTTCTGAATCGTATCACGCCTTTCCAAGGCGAGACCTTTAACATGACTTTGTCTCCAACCTGAAATTCTAATGGTTTGCGTCGAACATTGGCGTAACTTTTCTGTCGGCTTCTGGCTGTTTGGAGTCTTTCTCGGATCTGGATTATCTTTTCTGTTGTTTCTCTAACTAACTTTGGACTAGTAAGTTGTGCATCACCAACTTCGGCCCAACAGACAGGGGACCGGCACTTTCGACCATAGAGTGCCTCGAATGATGCAGCCTTTATACTGGTGTGATAACTGTTATTGTAATAGAACTCGATCAGTGGCAAATGGTTAGCCCAACCATTTCCGAAATCAATCACACATGCCCTGAGCATATCTTCCAGTGTTTGAATCGTTCTCTCACTCTGACCATCGGTCTGAGGGTGGTAGGCGGTGCTCATATCCAATTTGGTTCCAAATGAATCTTGCAATGACTGCCAGAAATTTGAAGTAAAGCGACTATTTCGGTCGAAAATGATAGAAATTGGTGCACCGTGCCTTGAGACTATTTCCTTGACGTAAAGTATGGTAAGCTGATCTATAGAATAAGTCTCTTTGATTGGTATGAAATGGGCTGATTTGGTGAGACGATCAACGATTACCCAAATAGCATCGTAACCGCCTGTTGTCTTAGGAAGTTTAGTGACGAAGTCCATTGTAATGCGTACCCATTTCCACTGAGGAATTTTTGGTTGCTGAAGTAATCCTGATGGCTTCTGGTATTTGGCTTTTACCTTGGCGCGAGTAAGGCATTTGCCAACATACGTAGCTATTTCTGCTTTCATATTCGGCCACCAATAAAGTCTCTTGAGATCCTGATACATCTTATCAGAACCTGGGTGGATGGAGTACTTCGACTTGTGTGACTCGTGCATAATCAACTCTCGTATTCCTCCATAGAGAGGTATCCAGCTTCTATCCTTGAAGCATAATACTCCGTCTGCTCTCCTTACAAAACCATTTGCATTTTCTGGCATCCCATTAAGTTTCTCACTTGGTCGGTTTTCTTCCTTAAGTGCCTCTATTTGAGCCTCGAGGATTTTTTATGGTAGAGGTGAAATGATTGTCATTCCTAACGATCTGACCCTCAAAGGCTTGAGTCTTTTTTTCCGGCTGAGGGCATCTGCCACAACATTGGCTTTTCCCGGGTGATATGGAATCTCACAATCGTAATCACTAAGCAATTCCAACCAACGACGCTGCCTCATATTAAGTTCTTTCTGATCAAGTATATACTGTAAGCTCTTGTGGTCGGTAAACACTACACACTTAGTACCGTAAAGGTAGTGCCTCCAAATATTAAGGGAAAAAACCACGACACCTAACTCTAAGTCGTGAGTGGTGTAATTCTTCTCATGTGTCTTAAGCTATCGAGATGCATAAGCTATCACCTTCTCGTTCTGCATTAATACGGCTCCAAGTCCTTTATGTAATGCATCATAGTATACCACAAAGTTATCGGTTCCTTCGGGTAGTGCCAAAATTGGTGCACTGCAAAGCTTCTGCTTTAATAACTGAAAAGCGAACTCTTGTTTCTTTCCCCACTCCTACTTATGGTTCTTTTGTGTCAACTTGGTCAATGGCTTAGCTATCTTAGAAAACCCTTCAATGAATCTTCTATAATATCCGGCAAGTCCTAAGAATTGACGAATCTCTGTAGGAGTCTTGGGCATTGCCTAATCTTTAACAGCCTCGATCTTAGTAGGGTCAACCTGTAATCCTTGACTATCAATGACATGACCAAGAAATTATACTCTTCGGATCCAAAAATCACACTTCGAAAATTTGGCGTACAGTTTCTCCTTCTTGAGCAGTTCTAATATCGTTATGTGGTGTTCTGATTGTCCTCAAACAGTCAACTTAAATCAACCACGGATGTGGTCAAATAAAGTCAAACCAATTGAAGACAACTAACCAAGGTGTATAGTGTTTTCCCGGGTCGTTATATCCCAGCGAAGCGTGAAATTGTGTTTAAAGACGATTTGTGATCAAGTGCTATTGAATGAAAAAGGGTTTATTTGAGATTTTGCTTTTTTAATAATTCTAAATAACAAATTAAAAACAAATATACACAATAAAATTAAACGCGAATTAAATTAAGAAAACGCATAACAGGAAATCTAAAATGGGACAAAAACTGAAATATTATAAAATTTATAAAATTTAAAACCTAAAAATGTAAAATAACTTAAAACTTATTTAAAAACTTAAATTATATTTTTAACACTTTTTATCTAATTATTATTAATTATTTATTATTTAATAACTTTTTAAACTATTTAAATTTAAAAAATACTAAATGAACAAAGAAAAATCTAAAACTTTTTCTAAAAATATTATTAAGTAAATAGAAGCTAAGAAAATTATAAAAATGAAACTTGCTTAATTAAAATTTAAAAAGATAAATTCTATTAAATAGAAGCTATCACTATTTTTCTATTTTTATTTTTCTTAAGGTCTAATAATACAATTATATTTTTCCTAGATTAAAAATGACAAAAGAAAATTATGAAAATTAGATTTATATTTTTCTGATTAATATTCTATTTATTATGATTTAATTACTATTAGAAACTAATAAAAAAGATTAAAAATATCAAATGACTTTAGAAAAATCTGAAAAATTCAGGATAAGTCTAAAATATTATTTAGAAGCTAGTAAAATTAAAATCAAAAGTCTACTGAACCTAGATAAGCAGATGGACAGATAAGCAGTTGATGCAATAAGCTAAAAATAAGCTAATAAGCACAAAAGTTAACCAAATGCTCAGAACAAGTTTAACCAACTCTAATAAGCACAAAAAAACTCAAAACTACAAATAAGCACAAGGAATTAACAAGATAAGCAGTTGGCTGTTGCAAAACTTTATACAGAAAACTCAGTGAAATACCCTTACTTGCAGACTAAATTAAGCACTCCAATAAGCTGTTGAAAGGCAACCTAATGGGGGCAAAAGCTTCTCTATACTACTGGGTACTCTAAAACACAAAAAGCCCCATCTCAATCAATCCAATTGAAGGCAAGATCAGGTGGTCAGACTGCTTGTTTGGGTCTGATTGTGCAGACTTTGCACAATATTGCACAGACCAATTGATACTTAACCAACTTTTGTCACTACACTAAATGGACCACAAGTGACTCAGAAAAGCCAAGAAAAAGGCCAAAATGAGGTCATGGCTAATATTGGCTTATTTGGACTAGTTGAGGTCTAAAATTCCCACAGATGATGCAAGGGTGCTATATCTAGCTATATGTCTGATCTGAGTTTCAAATTAGCTTCTTAGGACTGAGAAAAGCTTGTACAAAGTTGGACTAATGGTCAATGTACAGTACACTAGTGTTTGGCTTGTCTAACTGCTAAAACCAAACACTCCTTTATAGGACTGTGTTGGTTTTTTCTAACTGAACATGGATGTTTTAAGTACTGATGTGAACTCTAATGACATTAGTAAGTATATTAAGCTATGAAAAATGACTTGTGACTGAAAATGGAGTATTCTAATTAAGCTAGCTTGTCTAGGCTATTTTTGGCTTTTCTAAGTTTTTTAAGGTGAAATCAAACCAAGGCTATTAAAACTGATTTTATATATTGAAATATGTTTGTAGACTACTGATAAGCTAATAATTGACTGAAATAAGCTACAACAAGCTACTTAACAGTGAATTGAGAAATTAAGCTAAAAATGAGAATAAGCTTACAACTGTAATGAATTGTGAACCAAAGAACAAGGAACTAGAACCTTTCCTAGCTTGTTCACACAAGCTAGAAAACACCACTAAGCCTTCCTGAATAGCTTTTTACCCCAGAATCAGCTTATTGCTCCTTAGTTTGACTTTTCTTGACTTTCTTCAAATCTTGAATTAGAACAAGTTTACATTATAATAAACTTACAATAAGCTATATAAAGCTTGCATAAGCTATTAGAAACAACTGAGAAGCTGATTCAATTACTACTTATCAAGGTTCTAATTCTCAGAGTACATGAAAATCAGAAAACTTGTATTTATCATTAACTACTGACAATTTAACAAAGAACAACAATAAACACACTAATTTTACTTTGTATTGATTGATGAAACTTTGAAATTACAAAATACACTATTGAAAATTGAAATACGAATTTATGCTACTTGTACCTACCTGCCAATTAAGGCTACAAAAGCTATCTATTTATACATAATTAAAGTGGGATATCCTTTGTCGACATCACTTCATCTTTCTGCACCCTTGGATTAACTCAATTTGATCTCATTCATCCATTTTCACTTTTGGCGGGAAAACAGGACAAGTGTTAATTTGTCTGTTTTAGTTAGTGGGAGTGGGGAAGATGCATTTATTGCATTTGGCATGTTAGGTAGCGTGTATTGGAGGGGGGATGAGGTGGTGAATGGTATTGGTGAGTTGGGGGGATGACTGTCTGGTTTTGGGCGCGATGGTGGTATAGACGAAGGATTTGACCATGGTTTGACTGAGTGTTTAACTCAGTCAAAGGTTGGGCTTATTTTAATTGGGCTTGGGTAAATGGGTATTGGGTATGGGTAATTTAGGTAGGTTGGGTATTGGATTTAAGGATTTGGATTTAATGGGTATTTGTTTGATCCGGATTTGTTAGTTTAAATAAGCACAAGGACCAAAATTGTAATTCCTGCATAGTTGAGGGGTTAAACCTGTAATTTCCATAAAGTTATCACAAGGACTAATATTGCCATTTTACAATAGTACAAGGGTTATAAAACATGATTTTCCATTTTAAAACACCCGGGGACTAATATTGACATTTTTCAAACTTGGGGGACCAAAGTTGTAATTTTGAAAACTTGAACTTTAAAGGACTAATCTTGACAACTTATGAATCCCCAAGGACCTTTGATGATATTTAACATGTTTTGAATAACCAGGGACTAGTTTTGCCAATTTATGAAAGTTCAGGGACTGAAAATGACAATTATGCAAACTTTGTTCGTTTTTCACTTGTTTTCAATCTTTTTGTTCCTGAATCAAATAAAAACACATTTTATGATATTTTCTGTATTATTTGACTTTTCAGAGTGTTTTTTGGCTGTTTATGTGGGTTTGAACAAGGTAAATATATGTGTATTTAGACACATATCATGTTCTCTGTGCTCTTCGAGTAAATCAAGATATCGTCAATGAATACAACCACAAACTTATCCAGATATGGCTTGCACACCCTATTCATGAGATCCATGAATACCGCAGGTGCGTTGGTTAGTCCGAATGGCATTACCTGAAACTCATAATGACCATAACGAGTTCTAAATGCTATCTTCGGGATATCTCCCTCCCAAACTCTAAGCTGATGGTAACCGGATCTTAAGTCGATCTTTAAGTAATAACTAGAGCCTTGCAATTGGTCAAACAAATCGTTGATCCTGGGAAGTGGGTAATGATTCTTCACCGTTAACTTGTTTAACTCTCGATAGTCAATACACATTCTGAAAGATCCATCATTCTTTTTCATAAACAAGACCGGTGCTCCCCAAGGCGAGGAACTCGGCCTAATGAATCCTTTGTCTAAGAGTTCTTGCAACTGAGTTGAGCTTAATGATCGTGTTAATTACTCTAGATATAAATCTAAAGCAATTGGTATAGAAACTGTTCTTGAATGATCTATTAAGTATTATGCGGAAACTAATACTTAATCTTAAGAAGAATTAATAATCAAACACAAACGAATTCTCAAACAACACTTCAATATATTAATACGGCTGCTCAATAGCAATAGGGTTACAAGATAACCTTGAAGTGATAAACAATAATACTCGTACTAAATCCTAACCCTTGATCCTCCTTTTATAGACTTAAGGAGTCCTAGTCGGTTACAATGACTTCCTATACAAGATATAATCTATTCATATCTTTACCATAATTATCTTAACAAACTATACATATCTGATAAGCAGTAGAATCATTACTCTAGCAGCAGAATCTTCTTAGGCTAGCAGTAGAAACTTTTAAGTCTGATGCAGATGTTGCAAGACTAGTAGAAAAACAATGGCAAGAAGAAGATGAAATGGAAAGGCAAATGCAATTACAAGAGGACTGGGAGTTAGCCAAGAAAACTAAAAAGGAGGATAGAGAAAGATACACTCCTGAAGAAAGACAAAATGCTATTGATGACTTGTTACGAGAGTTCAGAAAGAAACAAAGTCAAAAGAAAGGTGGATATAAGAAGAAGAAGCCTTCAAAAGTTGACCAGATTATTTCAATGAAAAGTTATCTAAAGAATCAAGCCTATTGGAAAGCTAGTTCTTTCAGAGGGATGTCACATGCTGCTATTCAGAAGGCATATTTTGAGGCTTTTGCAAGGTTAATTAGACCTGTTGAACCATTGACAGAAGCTGAGATTAAGAAACGTACAAGAAGAGTGGATCCAAGGGCTTATCTTAATCCCGAACCTCAAGTTACAAAGTCTAAAGAAGTTACTGAAGGTGTCAATGAAAAAGAGGTAGAAGTTTAGAAAGAGAAGGAGAAGGAAGTGGAAGAGGAGAAAGAGGTGAAGAATGAATCTACTATTGGTGTTAAAAGGTATGGAAGAAGGTTAAAGTCTTTTGGAAGGAAGAAGAAAAGATCTAAATCAGTAGTGATGAGTGACTCAGAGAGCAGTTCTAAAGTTGAAAAGGAATCAAGTGCAAATTAGAATGGCACTGAAAAGGTCACTGCAGATGATATGAAAAGCATTATGGATTTTACAGTTCATCAACCTCAAGAAGAACCTGAAATAGCTAATGCAGTTCCCTTGAAAACAAAACACCCAATCATTTCTTATTCACATGGTATTCAAGATGGAAGTGAACCATGGAGGGAAATCAAGAGATCAGATGGCTTATGTCAGAAGTTTATTAGATTTTCTCAAATGCTGCATTACATGGATAGGGATGATATGGTACAACTCTGGAGGTTATATAAAGAAAATTATGGTGATTAAAGACCAGAGGTGATTTATGAAAGGCTACATTATTACTACTTGAAAAATATGTTTGAGCCTGATGAGAGAGATATTGAATGGAGGGATTTGCTAATTTCAAACAAGGTTCATAAATGGTATCTATATCAATCTTGTGGAGTGCATGAGTTGGTTGGTAGAGGTGTAAGTGTATATATGCTGATGGAAAAAGACTACCCCTTCACCAATAATACTGCTATTCTTACTTAAATGCTACAACATGGTAAGTTGAGGTTACAGAAAGCATTTCTTTTAGATCATCAAGCATATGAGTTAGTAGAAAAGTATAAAAAGATTCTGAAATCAAAGACTTCAAAGCAGTAGAAAGTGTTTGGAAGCATCCTCTTTGTGTATATCTGTGCTTAGAAGAAACTTGTATATTTTGGGAGAAAATATCAATTTTAGGGGAGGATTGTTGGGATTTGAAGATACTGCTGCTATGGAAGTTATTTTGCTGCTCATGGTTCTAATGGAAAATATACTAAGTATGATTCTGCTGCCAAGCTTAATCATTATGCTGCTAGTATATTTATTCTGCTTCTAGTGATATCTGACAAATGAAGAAATAAGCTAAGTGTCATTCTGCTGCTAGCCTAAGAAGATTCTGCTGCTAGAGTAATGATTCTACTGCTTATCAGATATGTATAGTTTGTTAAGATAATTATGGTAAAGATACGAATAGATTATATCTTGTATAGGAAGTCATTGTAACCGACTAGGACTCCTTAAGTCTATAAAAGGAGGATCTAGGGTTAGGATTTAGTACATGTATTATTGTTTATCACTTCAAGGTTATCTTGTAACCCTGTTGCTATTGAGCAGCCGTATTAATATATTGAAGTGTTGTTTGAGAATTCGTTTGTGTTATTAATTCTTCTTAAGATTAAGTATTAGTTTCCGCATAATACTTAATAGATCATTCAAGAACAGTTTCTATACATATTGCTTTAGATTTATATCTAGAGTAATTAACACGATCGTTAAGCTCAACTGGGATCAACAAACTGGTTAGACAATTCTTGCATTTCTGAAGGTGCTCGCGCGACTGGTGCAGCTCCCGGCACCAAATCAATCTGAAATTCTACTTGACGAGTAGGTGGAAGTCCAGGTAAGTCTTCAGGAAAGACTTCTGGAAAATATTTAACAGTTGGTACATCTTCAAGTCGTTTTTCATCCGACTTCTTCTCTGTGATATGTGCCAAGAAAGCATAACAACCCTTCTTTATGTACTTCTCGGTTTTAATGCATGATATGATACTGAGTCTAGTTCCACTTCGTTCACCACGAATAACCAAAGTTTCGCCGTCGTAAGGAAGATGAACAACTTTCTCATCACAAATGATTCTTGCATGATGTCGGGATAACCAATCCATACCGATAATGACGTCGAAACTTCCAAGTTCTATGGGCACAAGATCTATATTGAATGGGTGATTTAGGAAATTGAGAGTGCAACCACGGACAATGGTGTTGGTGCCAACTAAGTTACCGTTAGCTAGTTCAATGTGGTAAGGAGTGTCTGGTGTGGTTGGTTCGATGTTGAGTAAAGGTGCAAATGCAGTAGAAACAAAACTTCTATCGGCTCCTGAATCAAATAAAATGGATGCATAACGATTATTGATGAGGAACGTACCCGTAACAACATTCGGGTCCTCCTTGACATCTTTTCCTCCCAAAACATAAGCTCTTTCTCTAGCTGTTCCACCTAGGTTCCCGTTTCCATGATTCTTCCTTTTTGGACAATTACTCTTGAAGTGTCCTTTCTCTCCACAACCAAAACATGTCACTGGGGGTCTCTGATTATCAGCCACAATCGGAATCTTGCAATCTCTGGTCGAATGACCAACCTTCTTGCAGTTACCACAAGGATTTGGACAATTTCCAAGGTTATGATGAGTTTGACATTTGTTGCACTTGGGTAAGGTACCATTGTAACCCTTTCTTTGAGCTGGGCCTGCAGCATAGGCCTTTGCAGTTTCTTGTCTCTTGGGTGGTTGTTGAGTAGCATTGCCACTCTGAGTATTGTCCCACTTTCTTTTGTTGTTGTTGTTATGGTTGGTATTGTTTCGGTTGCTGTTATAGTTTCTGTTGTTTCGGTAGTTGTTGGAGTTGTTGTTGTAGTTACGGTTATTGTTGGTGTTGCTGTTGTTGTTGTTTGCAGTCGTTCCTTTCTTTACTACCTGAGCCATAAGCTTCTGAGACATCCTGATTGCCTCATCCAGTGTTTGTGGGTCAAAAGAAATCACATCTCCACGGATGCTGTGAGGTAGTCCACCAATGAAATTTTCTAATAGCTTCTCATTATCTGGAACCATAGTTGGACATAGCGCGACCAACTCTTGAAACCTCCTGATATATGCCTCGATATCATTACTTGCTATCACTAGCTCATAAAACTCTGTTTCCAACTTCTTCACTTCGGTGCGTGGACAAAACTTCTTAGTCAGAAACTTCTTGAATTCATCCCACGTAAGCTTGTGAGCATTTTCCATACCAATAGGCTGTGCATAAGAATTCCACCATGACATAGCTTCATCAATGAGTGTACTAGCAGCAAACTTCACCTTGCTGTCATCTGGACAGTTACATAGAAGAAACACAGATTCTATCTTTTCAAACCAACGGATCATATCAGTGGCTCCTTCAGTGCCTTTAAATTTTGGGGGATCTCCACTCTTGAAGTCCTTGTATGTACATTTACCACCATTAGTACCATTAGTAGCCTGTCAAGCAGCTTCTGTGGTTTTTGCCCGAGAAGCGGCTTCAGCAGCCCGTGCAGCTACGGCAGCTCTTTCAGTTACTAGTGCTGCCTCTATACTGTCGGCAACAAGCTATCTGATCTCAGCTGGTGTCATAGCAGTAGTAGCTCTTTTTGGTGGCATGATTCTTCATAATCACAAAAGATAACAACAATGAGAACTCACAATAAAAATGATCATCCTACACAATATATACAACCACAACATGTATATACATCCACAACACGTATAAATACAACCACAACATGTATAAATACATTGAAATCACAACGAGAAACAACCACGAAATATCATAAATATAATCACCACACATGAATATAATACATGAAAATTTCGGCCTACGTGGACCGATATCATAAATAGCACAACTATTCCTGCATAGTAGAGTCATACTTGATACGTTTTGTTTGTACAACAACCAATAGACAACAAGTTCTTTAAACTATGTCCCACACCCCGGGACTAGGATAATAATAGTACAAGCTACATGATAAGAGTCTAATACTAGGCACCTCCTGGTGCTCCACCTAATCCATGCCTAAGCTCTCGGATCTCTCTAGACATGGCGACCACAATCTCCTCCAAATGCTGAACTCGAAGCTGAATATCGGCCTCCCTGCTCTCTGAAGCAGAAATCCTAGCATGAGCTGAAGCTAACTCTCCTGCCTGACGGTGATGCTCATCCTAGGACATCTATGCCCTGTCAAATAACTTTGGTATCTCCTGTCTCAACTGGGTGATGCGCTCAGAACTCTCCTGCTGCCTGGCCTCTAAGCCCTGATAAGAAACATCGATAGAAACCCTGCCTAAAACTAGTCCCTCAATCTCCTCCTCTATAGTCTCAACTTTACTTAACGGAATCTCTGCTAGCTGACCCAATGCCCTTTTAATCTGCTCCTGATGCTGATCCGATCGTGTCTCCAATGCTGAAGTAGTAGACTGTCTGGCTGATGCTGCTCTAGAACTCTCACCAATCTCAAACTTGCGAGGTGGTGCAGTCTCTGATGTCTCTGTAGTGGCTGGTGATGGGATGTCAAGCCGTGCCCGCTTCTTGAGCGGTAAATCAGACATAGGAGTAGGGTCTCTGTTAGGATCTCTGGGAAATAAGAGTTTCCTTGTTGCTGCCGATAGTTGTTAAGCTGGTTCCTGCCGATAGCTTTGGTTCCTGCTGAACGCTCATTGCTGCCGATAGTGTTATCTTGTTCCTACCGATAGTATTGTTGCTGCCGATAGTATTGTTGCTGAACGCTCATTGCTGCCGATAGTGTTATCTTGTTCCTACCGATAGTATTGTTGCTGCGGATAGTATTATTTGTTATCCGTATAATGTTTGTTAAGATTTATTTTTAGAAGAGATTGTTGTTTATCTCTTCACACGTTTACTTGTAGAACGGGTTAGGGTTAGGTGATCTTGTTAGTATAAAAGATAAACCCGTCTATGAGTTTATGTACGCCTTTAACACCTTTAACGTTTTCAATATTCAAGAACACAATTCTTAGTTCATAGTTTGATCCATAGAGGATCATTGTTCGTTTAGAGTTTTCTTCTTTAAAATACTTGCTGTTTAGTTTCCGCATAAACGCTTGTATTACATACAGAGGTTCTTGTTTATACCAAGCTCAATCAAGCTCGAAGTTCTCGATCCTACAAGTGGTATCAGAGCCTGGTAAGGATCTCTGATAAAGAAGAAAAAGGTCGATCTCATATCTCTTAACCCTCTCTCAATGGCAGACGATAACCCAAAAACCAATGTCATTAACCAGGAAGATCAACAACCCAAAACTGAAACATCCCAAGTCCAAATGCAAATCGTCACCACTATGTCCACCAACAATGCTAAATTCCCATATCTGAAGAAAGATGAGTATGAAGTCTGGGCTATGAGAATGGAATATTGGATCACAAACAGTGATTACAATCTGTGGAATGTCATTCTCAAGAGAAATAGCAAGAAGAATACAGGAAGGGACGAGGATGGCAATATTTATATAGAGCCACCTGTTACTGCAGAAGAGCACATGGCTGTGCAAAGGGAAACCAAAGCAAGAACCCTTCTGCTTCAAGCTATTCCAGAGGATCATATGAGTGATTTCCATCACTTGGATGATGCTAGAAAGATCTGGCATGCTGTAAAAGCCAGATTTGGAGGGAATGATGAATCCAGAAAAATGAGAAAGTCTATGCTTAAGCAAGAGTTTCAGGAATTCAAGATCTCTGAGGCTGAGGGGATTCACAAAGGGTATGACAGATTCCACAAGATCCTGAGTCAACTCAACCAGTTGAAAGCTAGGCCGGATGATGAAGATTGCAACACAAAATTTCTGAGGGCTTTACCACCATCTTGGTCGCAGGTTTCCATAACCCTCAAGGCCAAAGGAGGACTGGATTTTATGAGCTTTGATGATCTGTACAACAAGTTGAAAACCCTTGAACTTGATATCAAAGGGTATTCCACCTATACACCTCATACTCCAACCCATACTGCTTTTGTTAGTAACTCTGGTGCTAACAAAACATCATATGGAAACAGTCCAACTCCATCAACATCATCAATCTCTTACTCACCTGTCACACCAAAAGCTCAAACCAGTTCTGAGAATCTTGTAGTGGATCTGCTTCATTCATTTGTTGCTGATAGTACACCACAACAGAAGATTGTGTATGATGATTTCAATCAGGTTGATGAATTGGATATGGAAGAGATGGACTTAAGATGGCAGATGGCTATGATATCGTTGAAGTTGGATAGGTTTGAAAAGAAGGCAGGAAGAAGGGTCAATTTTAATGGACAGGAGCCTGCCAGGTTTGATAGAAGGAAGGTGAGGTGTTATAAATGTTCTCAAACAGGACATTTTGCTAGGGAATGTACAGACAAGAAGGTGGATGATAAAGCACGGTATTCTGCTTTCAGAATTCAAGAGTTGGAGTCAGAAGACCCCAAGGCTTTGGTATCTGTGGATTCGATGGTGGACTGGGAGCAACATGAGAAGTCTCTTGCAAGTGGAGCAGATAAAGTCTATGGGATGGTAGCTGGATATGGTGAAAAGAAACAAGTGGCTGGTCAGTTTGGAATGATGGGTCATCCATCTCAGGTACATAACTGCCCATTTGGTTGTGATTCTAAATATGATAAATTGAAACAGGAATTTGATGATAAAGAAAGTGAAAATAAGGATAACTTTATTCAACTTAAGGCTCATAAAAAGGCTGTTAAAACTTTAGAACAACAAAAGGTCTGGTATCAACAACAACAGTCTGCTTATGAAGTAAAAATAAAGGTATTGGAAAGAGATTTAAAAAATGCTATTAATGAGTTTAAACATACTGAACGGGAAAAAGCTAAGGTAGTATTAGATAATCAGGATTTAAAGTCTAAACTAGATGATACCTTGGCTAGATTTGATAAATGGAAAGAGTCATCCACAAACCTTCACAGGCTTATTGATAGTTCTATGTCATCAAAAACTAAAAGAGGTTTAGGGTTCGGTGACCTGGTAGGGCCAAATCAATATTATGACCCTAATGAATATAGTGTTTTTAACCCAGAACCTGTAGATTATAGAAAGCCTGTAAAGTTTGTGAATGAGGGAGGGATGAATGATGTTCCTCCACCCATAACTGGAACATTTAAGCCTGCTAATCCTTTTGATGACTTTGATGATTCACAAATGATGTATGGCAAACAGGCAAAGGACTTGCCTAATCTTGATTGTGACTCTAATGAATTTGTCTCTTGTTCTTACAGTGACAAATCTTCAGAAATCAAGACAGATGACTATGCCACATGTGGATCAAGTGACAAGTCAGCATCAATAAAATCAGAAGATCTCCCCTCAGAAGTAGCTAATGATGAATCTCACTCGAAGATAGCTGCATTTGAAGATATTTCTTTTGATAGTGTTAAAAACAATAATGTTTCTGGTTGTGGTTCTTTTTCAAACAATTCTAGTTGTAGTTCTGTTTCAAACAATTATGATTGTGGTTTTCATTGTGTTAAGGATAATTTTGTTTCATGTGTTGGTTTGAATAATTCTATGTGCAATGAGAAAGTTATTGTTAAGAAAAAGGCCCCTAGAAAGAAATCTTGCTTTGTGTGTCGTAGTTATGATCATCTCATTAAAGATTGTGACTATTATGAGAAACAGATGGGTTTGAATGCATGTCAAAATAGGTTTGTATGGAAAAATGTGAATGATATTCCCCCCTATATTCCTCAAGCAGCAAGGAGAACTTCAGTTGCTACTGGCAAGCCAGTTCCTGCTGGTAAGCCTGTTGCTGCTGATAGGTTCATTCCTGCCGATAAGCCTGTTGCTGCTGATAAGTACATTCCTGCCGATAAGCCTGTTGCTGCTGTGTATTCAGTTCCTGCCAGTAGGATCAATCCTGCTGGTTGGAGAAGCAATTTGGCTAGACCTTTCAGAAAACCTACTAGTTCTTACTTTCAAAATAATTTGAGACCTGTTTGTTTTGACACCATAAATAAGGGAGGGGCAAGATGGAAAACTGCTGTTAAGTCCTCAGCAGGTTGTTCTTGGAAAATCAATAGCCAACATATGAAAATGGGGTCCAAGATCAATGGTGGATCTCATCAATCTCCAGGGTTTAATTCTTATTGATCCACTAGGCAGGCTCAAGTCAGCAATGGCTTGAGTCTCTCTTGTATCTAATGTTGTATATGTATTCTTTCTCTCAGGATTTTCCTTTTAGAAGCAAAGATGTTGGAATTGTTGATAGTGGGTGTTCCAGGAGTATGATAGGGAATTTGGATAGATTGCATGACTTTGTACCTTTGAATGGAGGTACTGTGACATTTGGAGGAGGAGATGGAATAATTTCTGGGAAGGGAACTATCAAGACTGCTAAGCTGGACTTTGAAGATGTACTTTATGTGAAGGAACTTCAAGACTTCAATTTGTTCTCTGTCTCCCAAATCTGTGACAAGAAGAACAGTGTTCTCTTCACTGAGAATGATTGCTTTGTGTTGTCCAAAGACTTCAAGCTGCCTGATGAAAGTCAGGTTGAACTTAAAGTTCCTAGGACTTACAATCTTTATAGCTTCAATCTTAGTGATGTTCAGCCTGAGGGATCTCTTGCTTGTTTGGTTGCAAAAGCTTCTGTGGATGAGTCTAAGAAATGGCACAGAAGAATGGCCCATGTGAATTTCAAGACCATTAATAAGTTGGCTAAGAATGGGTTGGTGAAAGGGCTTCCTATGAAGATCTTCTCTAATGAGCATGATTGTGTTCCCTGTAACAAAGGAAAGCAGCACAAAGCATCATACAAGGCCATAACTGCTGTGAGCAACATCTCTGAGCCTTTGCAGCTTCTTCATATGGATCTTTTTGGTCCTACTTCTATCAGAAGTATTGACCATAAGAACTACTGCCTGGTGATTACAGATGATTTTAGCAGGTTTTCATGGACTTTCTTTTTGGGTACTAAAGATGAAACTTATCTAGTTCTTAGGGATTTTATTGCCTTAATTGAAAATCAGCTAAGTAAAAAGGTTAAGTCTATAAGGTGTGATAATGGCACAGAATTTAAGAACTCTAATCTTATTGACCTCTGTGGGACTAAGGGGATAAAAAGGGACTATAGTAATGCTAGAACTCCACAACAAAATGGGGTTGCAGAAAGGAAAAATAGGACCCTGATAGAAGCAGCTAGGACTATGCTAGCTGAATCTAAGATGCCTACTATGTTTTGGACTGAAGCAGTTTGCACTGCTTGTTATGTGTTAAATAGGGTATCTATTACTAGTTCTCATAATAAAACACCTTATGAACTTTTGTCTGGGAAGGTTCCAAACATTAGTTACCTTAAGCCTTTTGGATGTCATGTCACTATTTTGAACACTAGTGATTACCTAGGCAAGTTTGATGGGAAGGCTGATGAAGGGTTTATTGTTGGATATTCTGCTCATGGTAAAGCCTATAGGGTTTATAATCTGTCCTCTAAGAAAATAGAAGAGACTCTCAACTTAAGATATCTTGAAGATAAACCTAATTTGCAGGGTGCTGGTCCAGAGTGGTACTTTGATCTGGATTATCTATCTGACACCTTAGGTTATAATAGATTTAAATCAAATCTATCTGCTGGTACAAATGTTTCTCAAACTAACAATGCAGGTACCTCAGATGATGATTCTGATGTAGAGAGTGATGAACCACCTATAGTTGTTCCTTCTTTTCCCTCTAACAACATTTCAGGTTCAAAGCTCAAGGATTCTCTTGATATGGCTGGAGGTGATTCTAGTTATGCAGAAGATCTTGCTAGGCTTCAAAGACAAGAGTTTAATGCCAAAAGAGCTGCTGAGATGTTTGATTCTGGATTTTCTAAAGAGACAGAGGAGATTCTGAGAAAGGCTGAAGCTGAAGTTAGAAGACAATTGAATTCAACTGATGGTATTCATGTTCCTGCTGATCCCATTCCTGCTGAAAGTGGATCTGTTCCTGCCGAACCTTCTAGGGTTTCTGCTGATGTTCCTGTGTCTTCTCCATCTGTGGACACTCTGGGTGTTGTTAACTCCCCTGAAAGATTTCCAATTCCTTCTGATCTTGGAAACTCAGTCTCTTCAAAAGATAAGCTGAATGATCCTCATCATCAGTCCAGAACTGGAATTTTCACTTCTTCTTCATATGATGATGACTTCAACCCCTCCATAACTAATCAGGCATCCTCCATTGAAGTTAATCCAATTGCTACCAAGAGGATCAATACAGTTCATCCTCAGTCTTTGATTCTTGGAGATATAAATTCCCCTGTGCAGACAAGAAGCAAGCTACATCAACCCAAGTTTGGAGAATCTGCATTTCTCAGTTATATACAGGATCAGTTGAGGAACAATCATACTGATTACTTACATTGTCTGTATGCTTGTTTCTTATCTCAAGTTGAACCAACTAGCATAGCTCAGGCTCTTGCTAATGATGATTGGGTTGAGGCTATGCAGGAGGAGATGCAGCAGTTCCAGAATCAGAAAGTATGGATGTTAGTGCCTTTACCTGCAGGAAAGCATGCTATTGGGACTAAATGGATTCTAAAGAATAAAAGGGATGCTAGGGGTATTGTGGTTCGAAATAAGGCTAGATTGGTAGCTCAAGGTCATAGACAAGAAGAGAGGATTGATTATGATGAGGTGTTTGCACCAGTGGCAAGAGTTGAAGCTATCCGATTGTTTTTAGCTTTTGCTTCCTTTATGGGGTTTGTAGTATATCAGATGGATGTGAAGAGTGCATTTTTGTATGGCAGAATTGAGGAAGAGGTTTATGTTACTCAACCACAGGGGTTTGTGGATCCTCAGAATCCTAATTTGGTTTACAAAGTGGTTAAAGCACTTTATGGTCTTCATCAAGCACCAAGGGCTTGGTATGCACGGTTATCAGCCTTTTTGCTTAAACATGGTTACAGAAGAGGGACTATTGATAAAACTCTTTTTATCAGAAAGAATTTCAAAGATATCATCCTGGTACAAGTTTATGTAGATGATATCATCTTTGGTTCCACTAATGAGGCCTGGTGCAGGGAGTTTGAAGAATTGATGAAGAGTGAATTTGAGATGAGTGCTATGGGTGAAATGACTTTCTTCTTGGGTCTTCAGGTTAAGCAGAAATCAGATGGAATCTTTATTTGCCAGGAGAAGTATGTTTATGACATGCTTAAGAAATTTGATATGGAAAATGTGAAGGTTGCTACAACTCCTTTTGAACGTCCAAAGCCTAAGTCCAATAATGAACCTGATGCTGCAGTTAATGTTCATCTTTATAGGTCCATGATTGGATCACTCATGTATTTGACAGCTTCAAGACCTGATATCATGTTTGCTGTTGGTGCATGTGCTAGACATCAGGTTACACCATTGACTTCTAACCTAAATGCAGTTAAGAGAATCTTCAAGTATTTAAGAGGACAGCCAAAGATGGGACATTGGTATCCTAAAGATTCTCCTTTTGTGTTGGAGGCATATAGTGACAGTGATTATGCTGGAGCTAACTTTGATAGGAAGTCTACAACAGGAGGTTGTCAGTTTCTGGGTAGGAGGTTGGTTTCTTGGCAATGCAAAAAGCAAACTATAGTGGCTACATCTTCTATTGAGGCAGAGTATGTTGCTGCTGCTAGTTGCTGTGGACAGGTACTTTGGATGCAAAATCAGTTGTTGGATTATGGGTTCAACTACATGAACACTAAGATTTTTATTGATAATCAAAGTACTATGTGTATTGTTAAGAATCCTGTTTATCATCAGAGGACAAAGCATATTGAGATTCGACATCATTTCATAAGAGATGCTTATGAGAAGCATCTTATTCAGGTGGTTAAGATTCACACAGATGATAATGTTGCTGATCTGCTGACCAAGGCTTTTGATGGACCAAGGTTTAAACATTTGGTGGTCCATATTGGAATGGTCAATCCTTAGTTGCTGAGCTTAAGGGGAGGAATGCAGATTAAGGGGAGGATAAAGCTCAAGGGGAGGATGCTTGTTGTTGTTGTTGTATATTTTCTATCTTTCTTTCTTTCTTTTGTTTCTTTTCTTATTTTCTTTTATTTTAGTGTGATTCTTAGTTTAAAAAAAAAAAAAAAAAAAAAAAAAAAAATTGTATATTTGTATGCTAATAAAGTGGTTTTGAGCAACACCTTGCAGGTACAGTGTTGGTGTTTACACCTACACAATAAATGGTGCTCAACTCACCATGTCTTGCAGACAAGAAAGAGTTGACTCACCATGAGGGTACGGCTCTGGTGTGATAATCAAATTCGTTGATAGCTGTAATAGCTTGCTCAAAGCTATAGGGTCTTTCAACTCACCCATGATTCATTTCTGAGAGTTGAAAATGGTTCTCAATTCACCATGGATGTAACCCTTATGGGATCCAAAGGATTGGCTAGTCCACAAAAGTATGGTTTGTGGTAAAGACACTTGGTATCCATATTTGGTATTCAATTCACCAAGGTTGGCTGTAACCAAAGAATTGACTAGTCCTGAGCAAACGGCTACAGGTAAAGACAAGTCAAATCCGTTTATAGTTGCTGATTTGCTAATAAATCAGATGGTTATCAATGTACCATGGTCTAATACACCTAAACATTGGCTACTCCAGTAGTGATGGCTATTGGTAAAGAGACATCAAATCCATTAATTTTCAATGATTCACCTCTCACAGGAGTTTACACACCTGGATGTGATGAGAATAGTATGAAACTTCAGTGATTTGATGTACATATTGTCATAGTAGCAGCCACGTTCAAGTGAAAGTAATGGTGACCAGTATACATGTTTTGGAGAAGATTTCTTGTTCCTGCTGAACTATTGAAGTTGTTGCTAGATGCTATAGAAGCTGGAATCTTGCAAGTTATGGATGTTGCTGCTGGTTACTTAAAATTGTTGCTGCTAAGTCGCAGTCCTCAAGCCTGAGAAGTTACAAGCTCTATCACAGTGGAATCTTGCAGGTTAACCTAGTCAACCTCAAGATTAGGGGAGGATTGTTAGGATCTCTCGGAAATAAGAGTTTCATTGTTGCTGTCGATAGTTGTTAAGCTGGTTCCTGCCGATAGCTTTGGTTCCTGCTGAACGCTCATTGCTGCCGATAGTGTTATCTTGTTCCTACCGATAGTATTGTTGCTGCCGATAGTATTGTTGCTGAACGCTCATTGCTGCCGATAGTGTTATCTTGTTCCTACCGATAGTATTGTTGCTGCGGATAGTATTATTTGTTATCCGTATAATGTTTGTTAAGATTTATTTTTAGAAGAGATTGTTGTTTATCTCTTCACACGTTTACTTGTAGAACGGGTTAGGGTTAGGTGATCTTGTTAGTATAAAAGATAAACCCATCTATGAGTTTATGTACGCCTTTAACACCTTTAACGTTTTCAATATTCAAGAACACAATTCTTAGTTCATAGTTTGATCCATAGAGGATCATTGTTCGTTTAGAGTTTTCTTCTTTAAAATACTTGCTGTTTAGTTTCCGCATAAACGCTTGTATTGCATACAGAGGTTCTTGTTTATACCAAGCTCAATCAAGCTCGAAGTTCTCGATCCTACAGTCTCTAGGATGAGGAGTTGCTGATGGTACCTCAGATGATGATAAGGATGGTAAGGATGGGGATAATGATGGTAAAGAGAATGGTGATGATGGTGATAATGGTGTACGGAAAGCCACTCTCTTTCGCGTTATCTCGCGACATCTGAGTGGATGGGATCGAGTGAACATAATGGGATGACCTCGAGGGTTAGGGGCAAGTGATGATGGTGGTGGTAATGATACATATGCAGCTGGTGGTCTGATAGTAAGACGATGAACCCTCTTAGCAGCAGTGCGCTTCATGCGCGGTCTATCTGGACGTAGTCGGTATACCCGACCAAGAGGTATCTGCTGTCCAAGTTGAATAACGGGAACAACTCTAGGCCCACGATGAATCGGTGGCGACAAAGGTGGTGTAGGTGCGACTTCACCCTCCTCGAAGGGTTCGGTCTCAGCCTCAGATAGTACAGGTGATGACTGTGGAGTAGGGTCCACTGATGATAGGATAATGGTGGGTGGTGATGAGACAACTGACTCTAGTACTATGGTGGGTGGTGATGAAACCTCATCTGTTTCAGAGTCTGAGGAAATGACAATGGGATGGGTGTCTGAAGACATCTCTGTGACAATCGTAGTGAAATACAAGTAAATAACCATTTACATTATGCGGGTTATGATGAAATGATATATGTATGGAATCGCATGTATAATGAATATGCACTTATGCTACAATGATGAGATGCTATGATGATGTAGTTATAGTCTATGGTATTAAGGACAACCTAGTTCACTATAACCTTTGCTCTGGTACCAATCTGTCACACCCCCAAATACCTGACTTTCAGCGGAATAGAATTCCAGGGGCGTGACTGCCATAGCACCATAGTTATAGTTATATTGAACGACCTAAAGTGTCGTTTAGAAAATACATCGTTTGATTACTTAAAATATTCAGAGTTTACAAAGCAAGGTCCCAAAAGGTGATTCAAGTTTGCGGAAATCAAGTTTGTTACAATCAAACGATAATTAAAGTGCATAAAAATAAAGTGAGACGCGTCGTCACCGCGACTCCATAGTATGTCATATGCAGGCCAACATGCGATTACCTTATTTACCTGAAAATACATTGCTAAAAATGGTCAACAATAATGTTGGTGAGATTCATAGGTTTATGTAAATGAAATGTTTCTACGGTAACCACAAGTACAAAGTGAAATGACATAAATGCCACATAAAATACTACATTAGCTCTTAAGCTCATGACCCCGAAGCTAGACTGAAATGAAATGCCCCATCTGAGTGTTTTCCAGTCACTCTAATATGATTAAAATGAAATGCGTTCGTATGACTAGTTGCCGCTACCAACTCGAACGGAGGAGTCACCCTCAATAGATCTATTCACTCACTGACGCTTGCTCACAATTAACGGTTCATGATATCTAATAGGGGACTTTAATCTAGGAAATGATGTAACTTAAGCAATGTAAATGAGTTGATACTTTGGTCCGTATGAAAAATGGTGCAATGTATTCTCCCTCGAGAGTTTAGAAATGCCATAATAAATTAAAAAGGGGCTATGAAAACTCACCTGATGCAATAGCAACAATAACAGTAGTGGATATGCTGGAATGAGGCTCGGTCTCTAACCGCAACCTAATATGAATGATATGATCTAATGTAAGCAATGAAATATTGTTACACATGCAAATACGTATGTTATCGATACCACTCGTTAATTTTTAAAATAATGATTATCGTCGAAAAATATATTTTTGACGTCTCGTTAAGTTATAAACTACTTTTCCTGCAAATATGTTGAAACGATACTCCACGATCCTCGTTTGGTGGTCTATCGGTGAATATTGTGTTTTTGTCATAAAAATTTGCATTTTTCATTACTTGAAAATATTACCAAATGGCCTCGCAAAACTAGCCATAAAAGGGTGTTCGTTAAGAGTTAGGACATAAGCTCGACGTTTTTACAAACCTTGCAACAATATCTTAAAGTCGTATCATTTAACTCTTGTCCATACGCGTCTCGTTCAATAAGAAAAACGGCTCTCAATATGGTGTCTTGCAAAAACAGTTTTTAGACTTAGAAATATTTTAGTGAAAAGCTGATAAAATCGTTTATGTTTTGTCGGTTTTCAAAAGCTTGTATCTCGGTCGTTATAAGCTCGTTTTTTACGTTCTTTATATCCACGGCTTCGTATTAATATGAACTAACATATTTTCAGTAGGTTGGCTCTTCAAGATCACGTCCAACGCCTCGTTTTACCCGTTGAATCTCGTGTAACAGAACGTATATTTTTCAGAAATATAGTTTTCGTCGTCAAACTTAGAATTAACATATCTTTTTCGTTGTAAGCTCGTTTTGCTCATTCCAACGCCCACGGTTTTATTTTCTAAATATTTAAGCCAAAATAGTCCAATGTTTACTGAGTTTTCCAGATTTCACGAAAATGGACAGAACCTTTTCTATAGTTTGTAAAAATCACTTTTCTAGTTCAAGACTTGTTTATATCACTTCCAATCAACACCACAACTAGTCTAAGCCTACCATACACCTTCTTAGGGTGTCATGGGTTCCTAATCATCACCAAAAATGGTGGATCTCATGAGATTATAAATGAAAATCCTTAGATCTATTGTTATAGAGAAAATGAACATTAAGTGGTATGTAACATGTATATATTTGCATGATTTGCTACTAAAACAACAAAATATATTAAATGAAAGTATGAAAGATTAGAAATGTTTACTTGAAGCTTACTTTATGTTTTTGATATTTTTGGAGCAAAATGCTTAAGAACTTTGAGGTTTTTATTGCAAGACCTTAACTAATAACACAAATGGAGCTTGGATAATACTTGTTCTTGAATTTTTGGTGGATTCTTCCCTTGGTTTCTTGCTTGGCCGAACCACCCAAAGGAGAGGATGAGAGAAAAAGTTGGCTAGTTGTTTTAGTTGTATGGAAGTGTAAATGAAATAATAGAAGTAAAAATCTATTAGTAGAATTATTTGTCAAAGTACTCAAGTGGAAAAATGGACTGGGGGGGGGGGGAATGGGGCGTGAAAATGGGGAAGTATGGGAGGAGTTGAGGTTAATTAAAACTCTTGTCTCATGGTTGGAAGATTTGGTAGATTTTATGTTAGGATAGTTTGTGTATTAGGTGTTATCGGGTACCGAGTTAGCTCGAAATAAATCTTGACGAAACAAAATATAGTATCACGAGGTTGCAAAAATTGTAAAATCACATTCCTAGCAAGAATCGGGTGTTCAAGTAGTTGTCGTTTTGAAATTTCGCAAACCGACGTAGTTATAAGCGTTTAACGAAAAATATAGCAACTGATTTAAAAACACCGGGTAAATCAATAATATAATTCTTATATCATCATAGTGGGTTTAAAAATATATTAGGGTCATAGCCGGGAGTGTCGGATATATGTTAGTAGTAAATGACTGAGTGGTAACGTTTATTTAATAATTAAACATACGTTAATATAAATTATGTAACCCATGCATGACCTAATATGCAGATGATGTTACTGATGGTTCATGGACCACTCTAGTCTATATGTTGTGTCCTAAATGATGTTTCATGAATTCGCAGCTAAACCCTAATGGTTATGCAAATTTGAGTACCCGTAAACCTAGTTTACGCAATAATGAATGACAACCATGAATATTGATTTCCATCCTGAATGAATAGTGTTTTGTAAATAGTATTTTTTTTGAAAACATCTCAAAGTCGCAAACGGACTTCAAAAACGATGAATAGTGAATGATGAATAGTAAATGATGAATAGTAACTCGTGAATAGTAAATTGTCGAGGTTTGGAAAAATGACCTGAAATTACGATTTGTCCCAATATCCTTATAAGCAGGAAATTTTTCCGGATAGGCAATGTTCCCTACGACATTGTTTTTGGTCAAGTCTACGATCTCTAATTGGAATTCCACATTTGGAACGTAGGTAATAGCCCTAGAAGTAGCCATTATAAGAGAAAAGTCTTGATTTTGAAAGAAAACTGGTTATGAGATGAAAAAACACACAAGTTTTGAGAGAAATAGCAAGAGTTTGATTAATATTTCCAAAGCGTGTGTGTGTTAATTTTTGTGTGGGTATTTATAGGGAAGTGGAGAGAGGGGTGTTTTTGCAATATTGCGAATTTTACTAAAAGATTTGAAAATTGTTTTGTATAACGTTTGATATCCGCATTAAATGCCACCAATCCACCTCTCTGGTTTTGCTTAACTGCCAAGGTGAACAGTTGTGACATTTTGCAAAAAGTGCATTTTACAGGGTGACATCACCACATATAATATCAAAAGATATTACTTGTGAGGAGTGGCATTAAATGCCAAGTGAGATGTGTGGTGATGATGTGGGGGCCCAAGGTGTGGATGCCAGAAGGTATAAGAACTTATATTCCTATATTAAATATGTGTCCAGTTGCCAACCTCGGACATTTACTAACTAAGTACTTAGAGCATTTAGTTTTGCATTGAATGTCATTTGTTGATGTCTTGAGGCCCCTGAATGACTTTTCATTCAGTGTGAGGGTGTTTAGGGAAGGTTATTCAGTGAGACATAAGATGCTCATTCACTGAGATATTTGTTAAGTCAGGGACCAATGGTTACCATTATTTACACTTAGTAGGATAGGTTTATTCAGTGGACTGATTTTCAATATCCAACATCCCCAATTTAGCTTTCAGTCTTGTGAAAGTTGGTTCATCCAATGGTTTGGTGAATATATCAGCTAGCTGATATTCAGTGGGGATGAAGTGTAATTCAATGTCACCATTCATGACATGGTCCCTGATGAAATGATATCTGATATCAATATGCTTGGTTCTCTGGTGAAGAACAGGATTGTTTGAGATAGCAATGGCACTTGTGTTGTCACAGAAGATAGGTACCATCTTGTAATGGATGTCATAGTCACTAAGTTGACTTTTCATCCATAGCACATTTCCACAACAACTGGATGCTACAACATATTCAGCCTCAGCTGAGGACATGGCAACTCATTGTTGTTTCTTAGCACTTCAACAGACTAGTTTGCCACCAAGGAATTGGCAGGAGCCTGAAGTACTTTTCTTATCCATGTTGCATCCTGCATAGTCAGAGTTTGAGTACCCTTTGAGATCAAAACCTGAACATTTAGGGTAGTACAATACAAGATTTGGAGTACCTTTCAGGTACCTGATGATCTTTTTTACAGCTGTGAGATGTGATTCTCTTGGGTCAGACTGATATCTGGCACATAAACAGACTGAAAATTGGATGTCAGGCCTTGATGCAAGTAGGTACATCAGTGACCCAATCATACCTCTAAATAGAGTTTGATTTACTGGTTTCCCAGCAGCGTCAGGACCTAGATTATTTGGGGGAACCATTGGAGTTTTCACTGAAGCACTGTCACTGAGCTCATATTTTTTCAGTAGGCTTCTAGTGTACTTTTCTTGACTGATGGAGGTTCCCTTATCAGTTTGCTTGATTTGTAGTCCAAGGAAGTAAGTGAGTTCTCCCATCATACTCATTTCAAATTTCTTTGACATCAGTTTTTCAAACTGCTTGCAAAGTTTGTAATTTGTTGAGCTAAATATGATGTCATCCACATACACTTGAACAAGAATAAAATCTTCTTTTTTCCTATAGATAAACAAGGTGTTGTCTATCTTTCCTTTGACAAATTTGTTTTGGATGAGGAAGGCTGAAAGAATTTCATACCATGCCCAAGGAGCTTGTTTCAGTCCATAAAGGGCTTTGTCAAACTTGCAGACATAGTCAGGAAACTCACTGCTTTCAAATCCAGGAGGTTGTTAAGCATAAACTTCTTCTTTTAGTGATCCATTGAGGAAGGCACTTTTTACATCCATTTTATATACTTTGAAGTTTATGTAGGTTTCATATGCAAGGAAGATCCTAATGTCTTGCATTCTTGTAGCTGGTGCAAATGCTTCTTCATAGTCAATGCCTTCTTGTTGATTATAACCTTTGGCAACAAGTCTGGCCTTGTTCTTAATGACTATGCCATTTTCATCAGTTTTGTTCTTGAATACCCATTTCATGCCAATGATGGAAACATCCTGAGGACATTTGACCAAGGTCATTACCTTGTTTCTGTCAAATTGTTCAAGTTCCTCATGCATAGCCTGAATCCAACTAGGATGTTTCAGTGCTTCTTTGACACTCTTAGGTTCAATATTGGAGATGAAGTCGACAAATAGACATTCATTGGCTGAGACTTCCTTAAGTTTAGCAGCCATGCTTCTAGTAAGCATTCCTTCAATGGGCTCTCCAATTATGTTGACAAGTTCTATATCTTTAGACCTAGTCCGACTGTCCTGAGGTCTTGGATATTGATCATTTGAACTTGTAGAGGCCTGATTGGGTGGTGGTGTAGGTTCAGGTGCAGAAACTTGAAGATTTTCAGGATCTTGAGTATCTGACTGACCAAGTTGATCACTGAGATTGATTGGTTCCTGAACAATTTGTTCAGACTGACTGATTTAACCAGTACATGTTTGTGCTTCAACAAACTCAGTGATGGTTAGTTGAGGGAGGTTATATGGGAGAATGTAGTAGGATATATCAGCATTTGCTTGATATTGAGTGGAAGGATTACTATCAGAATGATATTCATTAGGAGGGTATCTTGATGAGTCATCAATTCCAATTTCTTCCACTGAGGTGTTTGATAATCTGATTGCCTCAGTACTCTCATCAAAGGTGACATGAAATGTTTCTTCAGTTTGTTGTCTCCTTGTATTAAACACCCTGAAGGATTTAGAGACAAGAGAGTATCCTTGAAAGTATCCATCATCAGCTTTGGCATCAAATTTCCCTAAGTGATCCTTGTGAGTGTGAATAAACACAGGGCACCCAAAGACATGAAAATAGCTGATGTCAGGGATTCTTCCTTTGAATAACTCATAAGGAGTTTTGCTATGTCTCTTGACAATGATGGACCTGTTTTGAGTATAACAGGCAGTTTTAACTCCTTCAGTCCAAAAATATTTGGATAGTACTGATCCATTTAGCATTGTCCTAGCAGCCTCAATGAGTGCTCTATTCTTCCTTTCAGCAACACCATTTTGTTCAGGTGTGTATAGAGAAGAGAAGTTTTGAGAAATTCTTTTCTCGTCACAGAAATTGTTAGCATTTAAATTATTTGTAAAGTGATGGACATTTGTAAAGTTAAGACAAGTGTGTCGTGTAGTTAGTTAAGTAACAAAAGGCTTTATGTTGGACCATCATAGAATGTAATAGATATGTCTAAGTATCATGTAAAAGCCCAAGTCCAACACAAAGCCCACCAAGCCCAAAGCCCAAGGCTTTAAGGCGTCCCATCATTTACTATACATACACACACACTCTCACTTTAGGGTGTGCCTCATTGTTATGTCTAGGTGAGAGTGTGTGTAGGTGTGTATGTTATATTTCTCTTTGTTCTCTCAAGGTTTGAATAACAATCATCCGGTTTAAAGTTTATTTCATACGCATCTTATCTATTCTCATCTATATTATTCCTTTGAGTGTCACGTTCTTAATATAGTTATAGTTGTAGTATAGAGTTCTATTCACCTAAGGATTACAAGTGGTATCATCCGCCATACAAAGATTTAGGTCATACTTGTGTTGTTATCTACTCGCTATTTACTCGTTATTCAGTAAAAGGTTATAGCTTTTTCTGTTTTTTTAAGCGATACGCAAGATTTAGTGATAAAGCTTCAGGCTTTTTGATTTTTACGCGTGATAAAACAAAAAAGGTAGTAGCTTTTTGTGTTTAACGTCAGTTTTGAACAAAAAGGTTGTAGCTTTTTAAGGTTAACGTGAAGTTTAGTGAAACAGTTGTAAGCCTTTTGTGGTTAACGTGAGATTTTGAAGTTGCGATCAAATGAAAAGTGCTACAAAAGATTAAGGTTCGACTCTTCAAAGTTGCGAATTGAGTTTTTATCACTTTCTTGTATAAGAATTGTGATAAAAAGGGACTACATCGACACGGAAAAAGCTAAGTTCTTGTATAATATTTTAGATAAAAAAAAGAGGGTTTATAGGATTTGTACAAGTTATCGAAATTGTGGGAATCCCACTTTATCGAAATTGTGCTAGATCCTCTTATCGAAATTGTGCTAATCAGTCTTATCGCAATTGTGTGGATCATCTTTCGGAACTTGGCAAAACTGGTTCTTTATCGAAATTGTGACAACTATCGCTAATTGGCAAATCTGGTCCTTTATCGAAATTGTGGCAGATTGAACATCTTTTGCATATTGTCAACTTTGGTCCCTTATCGCAAATACTTTGGCACACTTTCCGCTATTGACAAAAACAGTCCTCGCAATTGATTTAAACAATTACAACTTAAGTAAATTTTATAAATTTGATTCGAACGTAATTTCTACAACAACAAAGGATCGCGGACTCGGTATTTTCTCACTTGTATAAGTGTGTAAAATACTTCGACAATCGGGTATCTACTAGTTTGTATAAATTAGTTAGATTTTTATATAAATTACAAATTTATATAAATTAGATAAATTCTATCTAAATTGAAATTTGCCATAATTTGTTTAAATTTTGGATTAAATTGAAATTTCTATAGAAATTGTCGTTTTACCTAAATTGTAATTTCTATAACGTTGTCGAATTTGTGAACTTTTGATCTTGTCTAAATTATAGTCTAGTCAAATTTAGCAACTTTATTTAATTTGTTTCGTTTATCTAAATTGTAACTTCATCGATCTTCAACAAAGAACCAAGACTTCATCAACAACAACAAAGCTTAACCTTCAACAACCACAACAACTATTTCTTTGCAACGATCCTGAATCAATTGAATCAAATTTATCATACAACATCAACAATGACTACTCAACAAGATATCCATGCAGCTGGTGCTGAAAACCGTCCTCCAATGCTAGAAAAAGGTAGTTATCTTCCATGGACAAGCCGTATGCTTCGATACATGAAAACCAAACCTCATGTACAAGGAAAACTCCTGATTAATTCCATCCAAAAAGGACCATTCAAGCCTCGTCAGATTCAAGTAGCTGGTGATCCAAATCATACACCTCCCATTCCACCATCCTTTCGTGATCAAAAGAAGAAGAATACACTGCAGATGATTGGAAGCAAATTGAAGCCGATGACTTAGCAATGCACCTAATCCAACTCGGTTTACCACAGGAAATATTTTGTGCTGTTGACAGTTGTGAAACTGCATATGACATGTGGGAGAGAGTTCGAAGGCTTTGTCATGGTACGGAAATTGGACAACAAGACATTGAAAACAAGCTTCTAACTGAATGGGAGAAGTTAACATCCACCCCGGCTGAACCAATTGAATCCTACTACACAATGTTTTGTACTCTCATGAATGAGCTCATCAGGAACAAGTTGGCACCAAGGAAAATTGTTCAAAACATCAAGTTCATCAACAACCTACCAGAAGAATGGGGACGATATGTCACAATTGTTAACCAAACAAAGAATTTTATGAGGTGAACTATGATCAGCTGTATGACTTCTTGAAGCAAAACCAGAAAGAGGCAGATGAAGTTAGGAAAGAAAAGCTTGCTAAACAACATGATCCTCTAGCATTGATTGCTCAAGCACCAACTCCATCAACAGTAAACACACAACCATCATCATCTTCCACTCAGAACATCATGCAACAACCATATGTCCCACAACAACCATTCTACCCTTAACAACAAGTCATTCCACAACCATGATCCTCTAGCATTGATTGCTAGATGAAGTTAGGAAAGAAAAGCTTGCTAAACAACATGATCCTCTAGCATTGATTGCTTAAGCACCAACTCCATCAACAATAAACACACAACCATCATCATCTTCCACTCAGAACATCATGCAACAACCATATGTCCCACAACAACCATTCTACCCTCAACAACAAGTCATTCCACAACCTCAATACCCATAATACCCAGAACCAGAATACGATGAAAATGATGACAGTGCTGCTTTGACTCAAGTATTTACCCTTCTAACAAAGGTATTCCAAGGACGCCAATCCACTAACAACAACCAAAGGATTTCACCAAATACCAGAAACAGGCAGATTGCTCAGCCAAGTTTCAACATGGGTCAACAATGACAGATGGTAGGAGGTTATGGGAACCAGCAGGGATATGCTCCTAGATATCAGATGGGTAATCAGAATCAAGGGCAGTATGTTGGAAATTAAATGGGGAATCAGATGGGCCGAGTTGTTGGAAACCAAAGGGGTCAGAATATGGGTAATCAGTATGGGAATGTTACTGCTCAAGTTGTTGGGAATGCTGGGAATATGAATCAAGGGAATTTGGTAAAGTGTTTTAACTGTCAGGGTACTGGTCACATGGCAAGAAACTGTCCCTCCAAGCCAAAGAAGCAAGATCCGGAGTATCTTCAGAAAGCATTGCTCTTAGCTTAAAAGCAAAAGGCAGGGTTTCAGTTGAATGCAGAAGAGCATGATTTCATGGCCTTGATGGATGATTCGGAAGACCTGGAAGATATCGATGCCAACTGCATTTTCATGGCCAATCTTCAGGAGGTTAAATATGATACGGATTCTGAAGCACCTCCTGCTTATGATATCAATGGAATCTCTGAGGTACCACCATATACTACATGCCACAATAATGAAATGTTTGACATGTCACCTCAAAATGAACAGCATTCTGCGACTCCTGCATCCAATTATGACACATATGTGGACACGCCAAGTTGTAGCAATACTAATTTGGTAACTCCAGATATGGATCCTAATGGAAGCCTCGAGTCCCAGAATACTGAGAATGCTGAGGATACTAATACTTTATTTGAATCATTATTGAATGACTGTGGTATTGAGATTGAAAAGGTCAAAAAGATCAATCGCGAAGTTAAGGTCGCGAATGTCAAATTGACCACTGAGCTTGAGAGATATAAGGTGAAAGAACAAGCTTTTGAATTTGATAACAAACGACAGTCAGAAGTTGAAATTGGTTACAGAGATTCTGTTTTGTGGGAAAAACTTTTGCAAATCAAATACGACACTCTCAATGTTAACTTGAACATGCAAATTAAATCCTTAAAAACGGAAATTTCTGAATTAACCAACCAACTTTCTAAACAAAAATCAACTTGCTCAAATCTTGAAAATGATAAGAAAGAGTTGAATGTAAGGTTTTCAAAACATGAAAATGATCTGCTTGATGAAATCCTTGACAAACAAGAAATCATTAAAAAGTTGGAAGAGTTGCTTATAAAAACGGGTCATTCAACACAAACAATTAATTTGTTAATTAACGATCCAAACCCAATTTTACATACAATGAAGAAAATGGCTATCGGTTGTGAAAATCCTTATAATCTCAAGAAAGCTCAGAAGGAACAGAATGTGTTATATAATGGTAGTGTGCTAAATGATAAACATGATCCTCCCGAGGTTCGTGATTCTTATGAAACGATTGAGCTTGCCGAAGAGAGTCGTGTTAAAATGAGCCAGAAGAACCCAGAAATCAGACCAATTGATTATAATGAGCTTAAAAGAATTTCTGGCGTTCATCAGGTTCAAAAAGAGTCACCATTGTTTTTCAAAAAACCAGTGGCTGTCGCTAAAAAATAGTTGTAACACAAGTGAAGCTAGATGACTTTTGGATGATCTTAAAAAGAGAGTTGAAATGCTTCAAATGACTGTGGCATCCAAAACAAATAAAATCTACAATGTATGGTTTTCAAGTTTTTATACAGAACAGAAAAAGATGTTTGAAACAGAAATTACTCCTACATTAACTGCAATTCATGCAAGAGTAATCCATGTTGAAAATGCAATTTTAAAAGAAACAGCCGAATTTGTCAAGGACCACAAATCCCTGGTGAAGAAAGCTAATGAAAACATTGAACACATCAAAGTTTTGGAAAGACACAATGACACTCTCTTCGATGTAGCTCTGTCAACTGATATGTGGAGTTTCTTAAACTCCTTGGACCGTTTAGAGCACTAGGGTTAAACAATAACAATGATAAGAACATGATACGCAGCGGAATAATAAGAATATCATTATTATTGACAACAAGGTTTATTAATTATCATCTCTAAATACTAAAACTAATAATCATCTACAACCCCAATTCTACTTGATCAAGGTAGAACTTGTTACACACCTTGTAACAGGGATCAAGGACTTGACCTTGAGGCTGAACTAACTAACTAACTAACCAACCCTAGACGTTTATAACTTACGTCTAGGTTACACACACACACCTTTAGTCGACTACATTATGGAAGACACGTATATCAAACCCTACACCCTTGATCTCTTTATATAGAGAGATATTAGGGTTTTTACAAAATACTACGAGGGACTAATAAATAAAACTTCTTTTGCAAGTATGTCCCTTGTGTTTTGCATGTCTTCATATACTGCAGCAGAAGTACTTTGATTCAAAGTACTTTGATTCAGCAGTACTTTCATTCAAAGTAATTTGGTTCAGCAGTCCTTCATGTTTCATTCTTTCTTGTTTTGACACATCAAATCAATAAACCCAACAATCTTCCCCTATTTGATGATGACAAAACAAAGACATTCTTGTACGAACTTCCCTAGACGAAGTAGAGAAATTGAGATAATTAAATCTCACCATGAATGAAACAATCTTAGTCTTCCCCTTAAGCCATGCCATGCCACTCCAGCATCTCTTCCCCTTTTTGTTATCAACAAATAGGGAACGTAAGTAGTAGAAACTTCCCCTCGAGTGGTGCATGTAGATGATTAAACGTTCAATCAATAAGCTTCCCCTGAAACCAATATGTTTACATCATCTCTTGACCTTCAATTCTGTAGGCTCCTTGTAATGATTACTGATGAAGAAAACCAAATATAACGAACTTGATGAAGAAGTAGAATAACCCAAACTTGTGTCTTATGTCTTGTACTATCCATGTGACTCCAAACTTATACCACCATTTAAGTAGACCGCAATCTCTTGACAAAATCCTCAACTAATATGAGACACTGAGCACTACAATGTAACTCCTTCAAGTGATAGCCAATGTGTGCATAAAGCATCATAAGAAAGATCACACATTGCTAGATTCATCAAGTTGTTGTCACTACCATTAAGCACGAACAAGTTACCTCCTACTATAAGGTATGATAAGAACACGAACCTGTGATACTCAACTACAACATCAAATAAATGATATTCAACCTTCTTCGTAATCAATTAATCCAATAAACCAAATACGAGCCTTTTAAAAAAACTTTATAAACCAACTAACCATCTTGTGAGTGTGAAACTAATAACCTGTGTGTGTAATCTAACAAACTGCTCATAATTAGCCGAGAGCCAAAGTAGAACCAATCTCTTAAAAACCCATCTCGGCTTCCCCTTAACAGCAGAAAAAATTATAGCTTTAAGCGCAGCAGTACTTTGCAATGCAAGAACAGTACCTTGGAGCATAGCAGTACTTTGTAGCAGTAATTTGGAGCAGTACTTTGAATGAGCAGTACTATAACAATACCAAACAATAAAGATACTGACCCATCAACATTAATCAACCCTCGTACTGATTTATGATACAAATAGTACAAAAACAATTTGACCAGTCTGCGACCCATGTGCTGCGTTGAATAATTTCCACCGACCAACTGAATTAATGAGAGATAGCACCTTCAATATACGTCACCAATTTTAGTACAATATCTCTGCTTCAAAAACTCTTCACATGCACGATTCACCATGATGAGGCTGACCCACGATTAAAATAACTTCACAGCAAGGACAATTTGTTGACTTTACCAAACGACAACTTAAATGCGATGTCAGAATAAAATAGCCCCACACAAATGAATTAATAATCCAACCTCCTTTTATTGTACTTCACGTATGAAAACTGCCAATCACGTTTCGCTTTTCTTTGATTCACCAATTAATTTATAACGATTCGTTAAGTATGAGATTGAATTAAATAATGAATAGATTGCCCCACTTTCAATTAATTATACGACAAACCATAAAAATGAATCTTCAATTTAAACCTTTGTCGCTAATAAAGTGAATCGATGTACAGCAGCATAAAAAATTAAAAACTGCTTTCTGTCGACAATAAACCTTGTAAATCCCTAGGTAACGAGCTCCCCTGGCTCTGATACCACATGTGGAGTTTGTTAAACTCCTTGGACCGTTTAGAGCACTAGGGTTAAACAATAACAATGATAAGAACACGATACACAGCGGAATAATAAGAATATCATTATTATTGACAACAAGGTTTATTAATTATCATCTCTAAATACTAAAACTAATAATCATCTACAGCCCCAATTCTACTTGATCAAGGTAGAACTTGTTACACACCTTGTAACAGGGATCAAGGACTTGACCTTGAGGCTGAACTAACTAACTAACTAACCAACCCTAGACGTTTATAACTTACGTCTAGGTTACACACACACACCTTTAGTCGACTACATTATGGAAGACACGTATATCAAACCCTACACCCTTGATCTCTTTATATAGAGAGATATTAGGGTTTACAAAATACTACGAGGGACTAATAAATAAAACTTCTTTTGCAAGTATGTCCCTTGTGTTTTGCATGTCTTCATATACTGCAGCAGAAGTACTTTGATTCAGCAGTACTTTCATTCAAAGTAATTTGGTTCAGCAGTCCTTCATGTTTCATTCTTTCTTGTTTTGACACATCAAATCAATAAACCCAACATGATATTATGTCCATAATTTACCAAACATATTCTGTAGAAGACGATGACAGACTTCGAGTTGAGACTTCTGAAATTGTTGAAAAATATGAAAATGCGCTTGCTAAGCTTGAAAAGGAAAATGTAACATATTTTAAACCACTTGATCGGAAAAAGGAAGAATGAAAGTATGACAAATTGTCGTATGAGCGTTCTTACAAAAACATGCAAGAACAAATTGATCAATTGAAGTCTCAGCTTAAATGTCAAAATAGGAAGAGTGAAGAAAATAAGATTGCAAGACCAAAAATGTCTATTTCTACACCCTTGCCTAAGGAAAACGTGAAAGGAAAAGAGAAAGCGGTTGTCGAAAACCCAAATATGATAGCACCTGGCCTTTATAGGATTAGTCCCACTACTGCGTCTACCTCTACATCTAAAACATATAGGGCGATAGACAAAAGTGTGAAAGATAATCCAAAAGAGACTAGTAATGCTAAAGCAAATTCAAAAGAAAATATGATAAATCCTAATGAGTGTGCCTTACCTTCTACAGGAGTAGAAAGTACCTCTAGGAGCAACAGACCAAAGCCTAGGAGCAATGCAAGGAATAGAGTCTCGCCTGCCTCTGAGAGTGAAAACAAGAATAAAATGGAAGAAGTAGAAGAACACCCTAAGATTTTATCGCTTTCGAATAAGAAACATATGTCATCTGGATGTAATGTTAAGGACAATATTTCAAGTACATGTAATGAATCTGTTCGTTTAATGAGAAAGAAATCTTTGTCTGAAAATGCTTGTGATGATTTTGTTTCTAATAATGTGAATGTGAATGATAATCCTGAATAGAAAGATGTCCCATCAGGAACTAGTGCTAAATCTAGATATATTAAAAAACTTATTAAAATAGCTAGATCAACCACTAGTAGCATATTATTGCCTAGGGATCATCTTAAGTTTTGCACATGGAAACCAACGGGTAGAAAGTTTACACTTAAGAATGGAAAATTAGCAATTGTTCCACTAGAGCAAGAAGAAACCTTCTATGAGTGTGATTCATTTCTTACCCCTAACCCCCTGGAACCAAATGATAAACGGTTTCCAAATGCAAACTCCTCTGTTATTGGCAGGTCATTGAAATTTGTCTTTGGATCGTCGACTCGGGTTGCTCCAAGCACATGACCTGGAATCTGAAGCTGCTGATCAACTTTGTATGGAAGTTCATGGGAACAGTTCGGTTTGGAAATGATCATGTAGCAGCTATTCTGGGTTATGGAGATCTACAGTCCGGGAATTTTTTGATCACTCGGGTTTACTATGTCGAAGGGTTGGGACACAATCTGTTCTCCGTCAGACAGTTTTGTGATGCGGATTTAGAGGTTGCATTCAGGAGGAATACTTGCTTCATTAGAAATTTGATTGGAGATGATCTCTTAACCGGAAATTGTGGAACCAATCTATATGCTATCGACATTAACTAAATGGCCTCTTCATCACCAATTTGTCTCATGACAAGAGCTGACGAAACTAAGTCCTGGTTGTGGCACAGACGATTATCCCATCTCAACTTCGACACCTTAACCAAACTTGCCAAAGACAACATCGTCACCGGTCTCCCTAAATTCAAATACACCAAAGAACACTTATGTCCATCCTGTGAGCAAGGCAAAAGCAAACGGGCAACATACAAACCAAAAACCGTACCCAGTTCGGTCGATAAGTTACATTTGTTGCATATGGACTTATGTGGCCCAATGAGAGTTGAGAGTATCAATGGGAAAAAGTATATTCTTGTGATCGTCGACGACTATTCAAGATATACATGGGTAAGGTTTCTAATATCAAAAGACGAAGCACCAGGCATCATCATCACCTTTCTAAAGCGAATTCAAGTTCTACTTCAAGCTACAGTAAGGATTGTAAGAACTGACAATGGCACGGAATTCACTAACCAGGAGTTAAGAACATATTTTTAAGAGACTGGAATCACTCACCAGACATCAGCTGTTAGAACTCCACAGCAGAATGGGGTAGTTGAAAGAAGAAATAGAACTCTTGTGGAAGCTGCTCGCACAATGCTGATTTATTCTAGTGCACCGTTATTCTTATGGGCTGATGCTGTTGCCACTGCTTGTTTCACTCAGAACCGATCCCTAATCCATCCAAGATTCAATAAAACCCCATATGAATTAGTGAACAACAGAAAACCCGATATCTCTTACCTTTATGTATTTGGCGCTTTGTGCTATCCTACGAATGATAGAGAAGATCTGGGAAAGCTGAAAGCTAAGGGTGATATTGGTATCTTCATTGGTTATTCAAACAACTCGAGGGCATTCAGGTGTATAATAGAAGGACGAATAGAGTAATGGAGACGATGAATGTGAAATTTGATGAGATTTCACAAATGGCTTCTGAGAGACTCGTTCTAGAACCCGCGCTTAACCCGATGGTTTCTAATCATATCAGATTAGGACCCGCACCAAATAGTCAGACTTCTGGACATATCAGTTCAGGACTCATACCCCAAGGAGCTCTGTCAACTACCACTGATAAACCATCAAATCAAGAATTGGATAACTTCTTCGAGTTTATGTATGATGAGTACTATGGTAGAGCTTCGACAAGTGCATCACAACACCATTCCACTGCACCCGCTCAACATCCTCAACCACCACCACCACCACCACAAGATGCAACTACCACAATCGAAGCCGACGTACCAACTCCCTCAACATCATCAACATCTACTCCAGCAACTCTAGTAATTGAGATTGTGTTACCAAGAGTTGATGAGAAAACCCAAACAACACCAATTCAAGAAGAACAACAACAAAACGATGTTGTGTTAGAAGAAGAACCATTTGAAAACCCATTTGCAACGGAATCTGCTGAATCTTCTTTTAGGTTACAAGAACCATCTAACACGTATTCGTCAAAACAAAGGTACCCTTCAACGTTACAGTGGACTAAAGACCATCCAATAGAACATGTTATTGGTGAACCTTCAAGGCCAGTTCAGACGAGAAGACAACTTGCCACCGATTCTGATATGTGCATCTTCGCCTGCTCAGCCAGCTTAAAAGAGCCAAAGAACTTTCAGGAGGCGATGGTGGACAATGCTTGGATTGAAGCGATGCAGGAAGAACTTCTCCAATATCAATTACATGACACTTGGGATTTAGTGCCGAGACCACTCGACAAACTCGTTATTGATCTTAAGTGGTTATGGAAGAACAAAAAGGATGAAGAGATGATTGTCATTCACAACAAAGCTCATCTCGTAGCCAAGGGATTCAGACAGGAAGAGGGAATTAATTTTGATGAGTCATTCGCGCCACTAGCTAAACTTGAGGCTGTCAGGATTTTCTTAGCATACGCAGCTCACAAGAACATCATAGTCTATCAGATGGATATCAAGATGGCTTTCTTGAATGGAACTCTGAAAGAAGAAGTGTACGTGAGTCAGCCAGATGGATTCGTTGACAAAGATCATCCAGACTACGTCTACAAGCTAAAGAAAGCTATCTATGGTTTGAAACAAGCCCCAAGGGCGTGGTACGACGAATTATCATCTTTCTTACTTCTTAATAATTTCACCAAAGGAACAATTGACCCGACCTTGTTTACCAAAAAATTTAAAGATGACATTTTGATTGTCCAGATTTATGTGGACGACATTCAAAACATTTTCATTAATCAGGCTAAATATACAATTGAGATTTTAAAGAAACATGGAATGGAAAATTGTGACTCTGTTGGTACTCCAATGGTCACTTCACCCAAAATTGGCCAAGACCTATATGGGAAACCCATTGATCCGAAGAAATATCGGAGCATGATTGGGTCTCTCATGTACTTAACTGCTAGTCGACCCGATATACATTTTGCTGTCTGTTTATTAGCACGGTTTCAGGCAAGGCCTACCGAACTTCACCTCCAAGAGGTTAAACGGGTCTTTCGGTACCTACGAAGAACCATTAACATGGGACTTTGGTATCCGAAGGATTAGGAGTTTACACTAACAGCCTTTTCAGATGCCGACCATGCTGGATGTCAAGTTACTGCAAAAAGTACATCCGGGGGAGCACAATTTCTGGGAGAGAAGCTAGTAGGCTGGTCATCGAGGAAACAAGACTGTATGGCATTATCAACCGCAGAAGCCGAGTATGTGTTTCTATCTGCGTGTTGTGCCCAAGTCCTATGGATGAGGACACAACTCACAGATTTTGGCTACTCTTTCAACCGCATACCTATGTATTGTGATTCAAAAACTGCCACAGCCATCTCGTGCAATCCAGTTCAACATTCCAAGACCAAGCATATTAGAGTCCGCTATCACTTCATAAAGGAACACGTTGAAGAGGGCACCGTGGAACTATTTTTCTTGAAGACTGAATACCAAGTTGCCGACCTAATTACTAAAGCTCTTCCAAAAGAGAGATTTGACAATTTGGTTCGACGAATTGGCATGCAGAGCCTAACTCCCGAAGAGTTAGAAAGTCTTCTTGAATCTTCTTGAAACAATTCCGCTGTAAATATATAGATATAGTTAGATTATATATTTTCCGATATGTCTCTCGTATAAATCAATATTCTGTACGTGTCTAGAAATTTCATTCAACAATGATACGGATGTGTACATATGCTTGAGCGAGAAAATATCGTCTATGGCTTCGGAACAATTTAGTTTCGGACCCGAGCTCCAATGATGGTTTTCGTATATATCAGTACGAAACCCAAACCTACAGGAAGACTTCTGATTATTTCTGATCAGAACTCGTAAGCAAAGACAACATATTCCAACTTCATGCAAATCCGTCTATCTCTTCACAAGGACACTCATTTAATCAACTGAAATTAAAAATATCACTACATGCTATTTTTGAGAGGGAGATTAGGTATAAGGGGGAGAAGACGTGATTAAATGTGATCTATGTCCGTGGAGTGAATCTCAAGACTCATTTTTAACCCTCGAATTGACGAAATTAAATATCCGTTATCGAAAAGACTTGTCCTGGACGGGTAATAATTTCAAGCTGGTTATCCAGTGATGTAAGCGTGTCTCGCAAAGGACTAGTCTGAGTAGAATGTACCAATTTGAGAGATGATCACTGAATATGACCGGGACGGGTAATAATTTCAAGCTAGTCCAACTAGTGATGTAAGCGTGTCTCGTAAAGGTCATGTTCATTGAAAGTCGATCATTTCAAAAGTGCAAACTCTACCCAACATGTGCAATTTTATCCTAAAAATGCATGAGCACATGCGAAGGGGAAGTATTTCAAAAATGCAAAACTCTCAAAGTGTTATCTAAATGTGTTTTCTCATAAACACTTTGAGAGATTTTCACAAGGTTTTATGGCATGCGATCAACAAATCTAGGATAATCATGGAGTAATAAGGTAATTTTGGTTAGGTTATGTCCTATGATCCGCCAGAGCCAGAGGGATCTACCCAAGGACAATTCTAATAGATTAGAATTAGAAGTCCTTAGGTAAGATTGAAAAAAGGAGTAAAATGAGAAAGGAGCAAGAAGGGGTTGAAGAATGAAAAAGAAAAGTTTAATGAAAGGGTGAAAAGAAATAGCCCTCCATGAAAACTTAGGGCAGAAACCGGGTCAATACATCTGCTATCGGTATTCACTAAGGTGATACTGATATTGAAGACAAGACGTCATGGACCCAGTGATGCACTGCACCACCTCTCCTAGCTACTCAGATATCTCTCAAAAGATATTTGTTTCATTCTCACGGAGAACACTACATAATCTATCGGCCTCTCACTCCGAGATGTGTTGATATTGAAAAGGTGGCACTCTGCTCCATGCCTCCGACTACTAAAAACTAAAACGCACAATAGAGTCTAGAGCCAATGAGATTCATCAAAAAATCTCTTAGGAACACTTTAGTAAGAATACCCTTGTGTTCACCAAAAAGGACACAAGGTGTACATGAGTCTTAATGAGATCCGAGGATCTTGCCATTTATATCATGATGGTTACGTGCTTCAAATGTTCTACAGTTGTGGGGTGTTCTCCAGCGACTCACTGAATCGTGGGTATACTTCGGTGTGTTCGTGTAAGCCCTCTCGGGGCAATCCGGTTCAAAACGGCCTGGGGAAGGATTAGAGAAAGTCTTCACACTATGCTGTTGACAATCTCAAAGTCCCAACCTGTAAGCGCTGGATGATTAATACTAACGGTTTTATGCAGCTACCTATAAACATCCATTAACCACCATCTCATATATCCAACATCTTCACCACAACATACTTATACTTATGAAGAACATCCCCAACAAAGCTCAAGTGTTAAAGTTCAAGACAAGAAGAACAAGTTAAAGACAAAGTGTAACGACTAAGTCAAAAGGCTAATCAAGATGTCAAGAACAAGTTCATACGTCAAATGAAGAATGTATAAGGGGAGATTGTTACCAAGGGGAGATTGTTAGCATAAGTATACAGTCCAAGATGTATGAGTATGTTGGAGGTCACAACGTCATCACCACACGAAGATGTTGATCAAGGCAAGAACGACTGAAAGACGTTTACTTTGAAGATCACAATGCATGAAGGAACTATGAATGAAGACTATTCTACAATGACACACAAAGTTAAAGACGTTGAAGACAAAAGACCAATCACCGGAGCATCATTGAAATGACCATCCCTTAGGGGGAGATTGTTAGCATTTAAATTATTTGTAAAGTGATGGTCATTTGTAAAGTTAAGACAAGTGTGTCATGTAGTTAGTTAAGTAACAAAAGGCTTTGTGTTGGACCATCATAGAATGTAATAGATATGTCTAAGTATCATGTAAAAGACCAAGTCCAACACAAAGCCCACCAAGCCCAAAGCTCAAGGCTTTAGGGCGTCCCATCATTTACTATATATGCACACACACTCTCACTTTAGGGTGTGCCTCATTGTTATGTCTAGGTGAGAGTGTGTGTAGGTGTGTGTGTTATATTTATCTTTGTTCTCTCAAGGTTTGAATAACAATCATTCGATTTAAAGTTTATTTCATACGCATCTTATCTATTCTCATCTATATTATTCCTTTGAGTGTCACGTTCTTAATATAGTTATAGTTGTATTATAGAGTTCGATTCACCTAAGGATTACAGAAACACTCAAGATCATGATTTTTGAATTCAGTCCCATTGTCAGTCCTAATTTGTTTGACTTTTATGTCATTTTGGTTTTCAATGTTCCTGACAAAGGACATGATTGTTTCAGCTGCCTGACTCTTTTTGGTCAGGAAGTAAACCCAAGTGTATCTTGAGTATTCATCCACTATGACCAGAATATATTTCTCATGATGAATGGACATTGGACTGACAGGTCCAAAAAGATCCATAGGAGAAGATGAAGGCAACTTTTGAGGGAGAAGTTTTGTTTGGTTTTAAAAGATGCTATTTGATGTTTACTTTTTTCACAGGCAGAGTAAGGTTTATCCTTTGAAAACACAAGTGATGGTAATCCAAGGACCTTGTTTTGTTTGACAAGATTGTTTTTGTTTTTGAAATTCAGATGAGAGAGTCTCTTATGCCAAAGCCAGTTTAGTGTTTCAGTGGCTTTAGCAAAAAGACAAGTTCCATTATGAGTTAGAGTAGACATATCTAACACATAAACATCATGTCTTCTTGGTGCAATAAGAACTATTTCGTTATTTGCATTAAAGATGGTGCCTTGCTTATAATCAAATTGAACTATATATTTTGCATCACATAGTTGACTGACACTGATAAGATTGTACTTGAGGCAATTAACATAAGCTATCCTAGTAAAAACTATTCCACTACAGTTTACTGAACCATAACCTTCAGTGAGACATGATGAATTATCAGCAAATATCACCTTAGGTCTTGGTTCTTCAACATATTTGTGCATATATTCCTTCACACCAATCATGCTCCTTGAACATCCACTATCTAGATGCCAAACAGGCTCCTTGGCATGTCTCTGCACAAATAGTAAACTGTGTTAGTTTTTCTTGTGAACCCACTTTCTAGTGGGCTTGGCTTTGATGGCCTTTTTGAAATATACAATTGATGCATGGTCAGTGGTGGTATGGACTGTGCTTTCACAGACTTTACATTTGAATGTTGAAGTGGACTCAGTAGACTGAGGAGTGGACTTGGTAGTGCCTCTTCTAGCCTGAATGACTTTTTCATGTCCTGAAGTGTCATGAGTGGGATCTCCACAAATATCACAGCAAGTATATATTAAAAAATCATCAGGATGATGGTCATTGAAACCACAATGTGGACAAGTTGAAAAAGGCTTTGCCTTTTGCCTTTGTATCTATTTTGAACCAGAAGGATACTGAAAAGCATGTGCTTTAAAGTGTGTTGCAACATTGGATGAGACTGTGTATGATAAGTGATCAGAAGTCCTGTGATCTTCCTTTTTGCATATCATGTAAAAGAAGATTCTATAACATCATCAGTGGAATGATTTGTATAGTTGCACATTTCACATCTTTGTTGAGGTTTTGGTTTTGAGGTGCTTGAGGAAGGTGGTTTGAGTTCCTTAATCTTATATTGAGGAGGTTTTTCAGATGATTCAATCTTTTCACTTAGCTTCCTGACAAGCTCAGCCAACTGATCATATTTTTAATTAGGGCTTTCAGTGTTCACCTCAGTTGAGACTGAAGGTGTTGAGTCATCAGTGGGAACTGAGACTTCAGGTGTGGGTCTCTTCAGGATTTTTTTACCCAATCCTGACTTCTCTTTTGGAGAATGTTGAGAATAAACTAAAGGTGTTAGGTCTGAGCATGGTGTTGCTCCCTGGAGGACTTTCAGTGGTGGGAGAGGTGTTTGTGATTCTAATTCAGATTCATTGACAGACTCAGTGTTACTGGGTTTAACAGTGAGTCCAAGCATATCTTTGATAGCCTGACTTTCATGTTGCAAGCTTTTCCCAGTCTCAAAGTTAGGTAACTTAATGTCTGGGTTGTTTCTTTCAACCCAGTCACCAAACATGGGTTTCATTTCTTGTTCAAAAGATATGCCAGATGGTAAAAAGGCCTTTTCACTATGACTCTCACTGAGGGATTCAGTGAGTTGGTCTTCTCCTTTGCTTTCTTTTTTGAACTAGGAATAAGACTAACAGTTTCATAGACTTTAGGATTCTTTGTTGTCCAGCTTTCAATGACAGTTTTTTCTTTCTTGAGTTCTGTTTGAAGAGCTTGGTTTTGTTTCAAAATTTAAGTGTTTTGAATTTGAAGTGTAACAGCTTCTAGCTTGGCTTGTTTTAAGACAAGTAGTTCATCTCTACACTTATTTAATTCTAGAACAAGTTTATTGTATTTTGAAATCAAATTAAGTCTTTGCTCTTCAACAAACTTAAGATCAACATTATTATAATTCAAGTAAGATTACCAGTCAGAATCTTCATCCATAGATAGTAAGATGTTTACCTTCTTCATGGTGATGTTAACCCACTCTCCATTTCTTGCATGGCTTTTTCCAACAGTCAGCTTGTCATTTTCTAAAAGTGCCATCAGTGCACTGACTCTTACTTGTTCATCATCTGAGGAGACATCTTCCTCATCCCAGTCATAGGCTTCAGCTACAAGTACCTTGTTCTTTGTTTGAACAGGTTTAGTTGTTTGAGCAGCCTAAGATACTGAGGGAGTGGCCTCAAGGAGAGCAAGTTTAGCTTTAGCTTTTCTATACATAGCTTCAAAATATTTTTGATCATTTTGAACAGTTTTGTTTTGAAAATCTTGAGTAGACTGAAGCAGTTTTGGTTCAAACTTGCTAGTTCCTGAAGAAGAACTATTACCAGAGAATTTGTATGAGGACTCTGAGGTGGTTTTTGAAAAAAAGTCTTTTGCAAAATTACCCTTTTTACCACACTTGAAACATTCAGTGGTTTCATTTGCTTTTGCCTTAGAAAATTTTGACTGATTTCTTTTACTAAAACGTTTAGAGTTAGCAAGGAGTGCCTTTTCTTGTAATTTAGTGTGCAGTCATTAAGGTACTCCTCACTGGTTCTCTTATCAGCCTCATCATCAAAATTCTCTTGGAAATCCAGCACAACACCATTAGAATAAAAGGCAGTAGATAAGGGTATGGTTGTCAGGGCCTTTTTGATCTCATGAGCTTTCTTTGAGTCCGGGTATCTCCTTGAGATTAAGTTGTCCTCATAGACAAACTTCCCATAGATCTCAGGGAGCTCAAGATTTTGAATGTGGTTAGCATTCCTGAGGCCCTTAGAGAAGTTTAACCACTTCTCAAAGAGACTGTTGACAAAGCCAACGTTGATTTCATGCTTAGACAAGACTACACCATCGTTTGATAGTTCATTGATTAAGGTTTTGTATCGTGTATAGGTCGAAGAGAGACTTTCAGAGTCTTTGGCCCTGAAGGTGTTATACTCAAGTTTCAAGTCCATAATCCTGTTTTCCATGGTATCTGAGGGACCTTCAAAGCTGTGAACCAAGTCAAGCCAACTTTGTTTGGCTGTTGTATAGTTAGTGACTGATTCCATTGTATCGTCAGGAAGACACGATATAATGATGCTTTTCAGGCGTTGGTCTTGGTTAACCACCCTCCTCTCATCAATTGTCCACTGAGCTTCAGGTTTGGGTAGACCTTCAGCTGTCTTAGGGACAAAGGGACCTTCATTGATACATTGGATGTAGTATGGTTCCATACCAGTCAAGTAGCAAAGCATACGCTTTTTTCACTTGCTAAATTTTCCAGCTTCTAGTCTAGGAGCAACAGCTGAATACCTTCCTCCCTTTTAAAAACCTTTTGAGCACTCTTTAGTTTTTGAAAAGTTTTATAAACCAGAGGCTCTGATACCACTTGTTGTTCCCGTTACACGGTTAAAATTAACTACAAAGTTAAGCTAACCGTGTTCCATAGCTTAGTAATGTATTGATTAACTTGACAAATAATTAAAAACGTAAAGGATAAAAGACAAGAGTTTTTCAACGTTTAAATTCTTATTAGAAGTAAATCAAAAGAATCTATACCCAAGTGTTTGTGGAAAAAACACTAGGGATTCGAATGACAAGTATGGAATTGTCTCTCTAAACTTAAGCTAAGCTTAAGTGGCAACTGATTTGATACAATTTATACTTCCAAAAGGAAACACACAAGTGAATATGTGTTAACCTCGGTTCGTTGTCCCGACGAAGGATGAATGGAATATGTGATTTCGGGATCGTGAAACGTGTTGTGAATGGTGAAATAAGTGGGATAATGGATTTTTAAACTAAAATAAGCAAACATAAACTAAAAACAAATCAATAAGCAAGGGAAATGAGAAACTAAAGCCTATGTAACTAGAAACGCAAGGGAAACCTAAAAACACGCACGCTCGGGCTAATCCCGAGCTTTAAAAGTGAAAACTAAGGAATATTAACCCTAGGTATGAAATTATATTTTTCCTAAGTTCTAATTAATAAGAGAAAATTTTAGAAAAAAGAATTATATTTTTCTGATTAATATTTGATTTTCCATGAAGTAAAAACTAAATTAAACTAATTAAATGATTAAAAATACTAAGACAATTTGGAAAAATCTGAAATTTTTATAAAAACTACTAAATAGACTAAGGAATGAAAGAAAAATAAAATAGGAAAATAAGCAGTTCCTAATAAGCAGTAATAAGTTGTTTTAAGAGAATAAGCTAAAAAGGGAAAAAAGCCTATAAAAGAATTAAAGGTGAGATATCAAACATAAAAGACACAAGGGCATAGTGTTGATGGGTGCTGTGTGAGGCTAAGGAACGGCTGAGACCAGGGTTCGAATCCCAGTCTCAGCTTTTTATTGGAAAACAATTTTTTTTTTCTTTAAAACCTTAATAAGCAATAACTAATAAGCATTTGTTAAAACTAAAAATATTTATAAAAGCTATCAAAAAGCTCAGAAATAAGCCAAATAAAAGTAGAACAGTTGGTGAAATAAAGGAAAATAAGTCTAGGCAGTTATGAATAAGCTATGAAATCCAAAGGAAAAACAGACATAAGCTCTAATATTCTAAAAGTTCTACCTAAATAAGCACTACTGAACAGATATGAAGAACTAATAAGCACTAAACAAAAGGTTACTGCAGGCTACTATAAGGGTCTGATGTGCAGTCCTATAATAGCTTACTGAGGCCTTTTTGCAGACTAGAATAATCTGCCAATAAGCTGATGGAAAAATTCTTAAAAATGTGAAACACCTAACTAAGCCACCAAAGTCTAACTGTACCAAATCTCAGCTTATAAGGACTAATATTGAGCAAATTAAAAATCAACAAAATAAGCTAGAAACTAAATAGGCTGCTGATGTGTGCAGAGCATATCAGTCCTATGGGGGCAATTTTGAGCTTATATTTAAGCTCCAATAAGCTCAGAGCTAGGATGCACTGTTAGGAAAAGCAAACTACACCTAACTAACTACTTATATCATGAAAATCAGACATTAATAACCTCAAATAAGCCTTGAACTTTTCCCTCTAAAATTGCTTAACTGAACTGAATGCAGAAATTTGTGTTCTGAGGTAACTTGAACACTGAATTTGACCAAAAACATACCAAATCCTATTAAAATGAACCCAACTCTTTAGAAATCACCTTATAACTAATAATGAACATAAAAGAAGCAAAGTTCAACAAATTTTAAGCATTAAATTAAGCTACACTAGTTTTAAGCTAATTTGGCTTTTTAAGGGGTTTAAAGCAAAACTGAACTCAACTGATAACTAAACTAAGGCAAAGCAACTGATGGCACTTATAAACTAAAATAAGCTAGAAAAACAGGAAATAAAATTAATAAGCAGTTGTAATAAGCAAATGAACAGTAGTTTGACTAACCTTGACTTTTTGACTTTCATTAAAAACTTGAATTGATTACAATAACGTGAAATTGAGAATGGAAATACAATAATCTAAAGCTAAAAGCTGCATTTAAACTAAAGGATTACTAAACTACTACTAATTTATACTACTCCTAATTAACCCTAAAAAGCCTAACTCACTATCTAACCCCTCTGCTGTGTGGAGAATGGGGCTATTTATAGCCAGCTGAGGTGAGCTCTAGGGTTCCATTGGAAGCTTCTCGTACATTTCATCTTAGCCCTTAGATCATCCTTGCTCTCCAATCTATCATTCATAGCCCTTGGATCATGCTCCACCTCACCTCAGCCAATGAGAGATCTTCAATCGTCCTATGTGGCATTCCCTTGATATCAGTGCTTCTAGAAGTCATTTAGTATGGGTTAAAAAGGGTAGGAGCAAGGTAAAATGGGGTTGAAGGTGATAAACAGTAACAATGGGGAAAAAGGCGGGTAAGGGTTGGGGGTGACTGGGTATTATTTGTTCACTTCGGGTATAATGGGAAATGGGTTAGAGTTTGATCCGGATTGGGTTAAATACAAAAAAGAGTGGTGGTGGGCTGGGTTATGTCTTGGGTTGGGTTTTTCTTTGAGGATTGGGTTTTGGGTTTTGGGATAAGTATTTAAAGTATAGGATGAATTTTGAAATGGGATTTAACTTTCAAGGGACTGATTCTGTAATTTTGGAATGATCCAAGGGCTATTCTTCAAATAGAGCTCAAATATATTTTTCTTTGACGAATTCTTCCCCGGCCTTGGCTTTAAATGCTCCATTCCATTTCTCGTGCTCGTCTTTGCCGGTTTTTGCTAGATTTTGTTCGTTTCCTAGATATCCGTACATGCACAATCACAAACACAAAAACACACATATTTGGCATTTATAGATCAGTTTTTGGTCATTTTGTTCTGTTTTCTGTCAAAGAAAGGTATGTGTTTAAGCACATACCAGCAACTATAAGGAACTACTGAGCTATCTCAGGGACTAGGTTGCTCTTTGGAGGAGTAAAAGTTGTTTATGAATGTGTAAGCATTAATTGCACAAACTTGTCAACTTTTACTGCTCTTTATGATCCTATTTATAGAAAAGTAAAAAGAGCAACCATTAATTACAAGACAAAAGATGACCTAAGCTAATCAGGACAAAATACCGATGTATTTTGTCACTGTTACAAGAAACTATTTTGGGTATAGGACAATAGTGCTTTTTGAGTAACAGTGATGACACTGTTCTTGTTATGAAGCCTTTTAGGGAAAGTTTGACCTTAGAGTGATAAGGACTTCCCTAAGTCAGTTCAAACCTTCCCGCCTTGTCCCGCCTTTCTTTCAGTCTTCAAGTTCTTCAGTCTTTGGTCTTTAGTCTTCAATCTTCATTTTTCATAGTTGTTGAGGAGACTGGGGTTCAGTGAGTTATTTTCATCACTCATTGAACCCACTATCTTCTTCTTTGGCTTAGGTGCCATTCAGGGAATTCTGCCTCACTAAATGGAGAATCCTTCTTCTTAGACTCGTCCTAGGCATCTTGAAGATAACTCACTGAGTGATTGTTCACTCAGTGACTTGAGAACGTTTAAGGATATACGAGACATAGGTTAATTTCTATTCAAATCCTTGTTTAAGAATACTTGGGTACTGAATGGACCCAACAAGACTGCCTTGAGGGAGATCCGTTGAGATCGTGGCAAGTTGTATTTAGGTTTTGATGTTGTACCATCACTAAACTGAGGAGTCCTCGGTTAGGGATGTAGTATTTTGTTTATCCTTGTTGTCTTAGTAAATCTAAATCATCTACGATGATCAGTTATCATTTCCTTTTGTTGTACTTCCAAATCCATGTACCAATGTTGATGTGTATTGAGTGGAAACAGTTGGATTTTTTCTTCCAAGCGTGTATTTTATGTGTGTTTTGATATAGTACTTCTGTTATCATGATTAGTGTTATGTTGGTATTCAACCATGTGACGTTCGCCTATGTGCGTGATATACTTTTGTTTGGAACCTCATGACTTTTCCATGTTTGATTAGATCAATGGCCCCTCGATGAAACCCAGCCAGAATTACCCGAACCGGGCCTACTGTTGTCAACATCGATCGTCGTGGCCGCCATCCTGTGCGAAACGTCGATAAACTGAACACCGACAACCAGAATACCAACGATCAGAACGCCAACCTTCAGAATGAGAACAATGAGGGTGTCAATGGACACACTTCGCTCAACACTCCACCCGTGAACCAAACCCTAATCGATCAGCTTGTGGCTCAATGTGTCGCAGAACTGTTAGCTGAGTCAAATCACTCAAACACCTCTGCTGGACCTTCACTACCTCCCAGGAACCGTGGTTGTATCTACAAAGAATTTCGGGGTTGTGGACCAACTGAGTTTGGTGGAACCGAGGGCGTTGTCATTTTAATGAGGTGGATGGAGAATACAGAGTCTGTGTTTACCGTCAGTAACTACGAGGAAGATGCTAAAGTGAAATATGCCACATTAACCCTGAAGGATGAAGTGTTGACCTGGTGGAACAACTATCTCAAGTCTGTAGGAAGTGAGGTGGCCTATGCTATGACTTGGGATCAGTTCAAAGCATTGTTGATTAAGACCTATTATCCACGAAATGAAGTTAAGAAACTAGAGATTCAGATTTGGAACCATAAGGTGAAAGGTACCGACATGACTGCTTACAATCACCGTTTTTAAGAGTTGTCGTCACTATGCCCAGAGATGGTTCGTACTGAGGCACTCAAGATAGAGCGATACACCGATGGGTTGCCGTTGGCTACTAGGAACGATGTGATTGCCACAAACCCGACTAATCTATATGAAGCCATCACGATAGCTCTACGTCTAATGGACTCATTGGTTCTTGAGAATGTGGAAAAAGGGAGAAATGATAAGAGGAAAAGGGATGATTACCCTAATGGTGATGATCATCTGAACAAGTGACAAGAGGTCACCAAAGTATACGCTATCGGGGATGGAGAGAAGAAGGGTTACGATGGGAATCGACCGAGGTGCAATTGTTGTAGGCGTCACCACCATGGACAACGTACCTTGGTGTGCCACAAATGCTCAAAGGTGGGGCACATAGCCAAAGGCTATAAATCTCGACCCCTTGCGACGGTGCAAACAACGCAGGGAATGGATTATAAGAATGAGTGTCGAGAGCCATGGAACTAAGGAAACCAAGGGAATGGAGGAAACCAGAAAATGGTGTAAATCAAGGAAACTGAGGCTCGGGAAAAAATGGGCATAACCAGGGGAACCGAGGAGCAGGAGGGAATCAAGGTAACCAAGGCATTGGGAATCAGCAGGGAAATGTAGGAGTAGCCCAAGGAATGGTGTATGTTATTGGAAAGGAGATCAAAGAGGACCCAAACGTTGATACGGGTACGTTCCTTCTCAATAACCGTTATGCTTCTATATTTTTTTGATATTGGTGCCGATAGGAGTTTTGTATCCACTGCGTTTATGCCTTTGCTTGAAATTGCCCCGATTGCCTTAGGTATTGCTTACGACATAGAATTAGCAAACGGTAACCTTGAGAGAATAGAAACCATTATACGCGGCTGTACGCTGAACCTCAACCACCCCTTCAATATCGACCTCCTGCCCGTCACATTAGTTAGTTTTGACGTCATTATTGGTATGGACTGGTTATCTAAGTATCGTGCCAATATCCTTTGCGACGAGAAGATAGTACGAGTGCCATATGGAGATGAGATCCTAAATATACTACGGGACAGGAGCGATCGTGGAAATCCTTCCAGATTGAACATTATCTCCTGTACCAAAGCCCAGAAGTATATTGAGAAAGGATGCCATCTCTTCTTGGCTCAAATCTCCGAGAAGAAAGGGAAAGTAAAGGGCGAGAAACGTCTAGAAGACATGCCTGTTGTACGAGACTTTCCGGAAGTGTTCCCATACGACCTGCCTGGAATACCTCCGGCAAGACAAGTCGAGTTTCAGATCGATTTGATGCCCGGTGCTGCACCCGTAGCACGAGCACCATATCAACTCGCCCCTACAGAGTTGGAAGAGTTATCGAAACAGTTGGCGGAACTATCAGAAAAGGGATTCATATTTGTGAAGAAGAAGGACGGATCCTTCTGCATGTGTATCGACTATCGAGAGTTGAACAAGTTGACAGTGAAGAACCGATACCCTTTACCTAGGATCGACGATTTGTTTGATCAGCTCCAAGGATCAATCGTTTACTCAAAAATCGACTTGCGATCCAGGTATCACCAACTCCGAGTTCGGGAAGCGGATATCCTGAAGACCGTGTTTAGAACCCGCTATGGCCATTATGAGTTTCAAGTGATGCCATTTGGTTTGACCAACGAACCAGCGGTATTCATGGACCTCATGAACCGGGTGTGCAAAGCATACCTGGATAAGTTTGTGATAGTATTCATAGACGACATTCTTATTTACTCAAGGAGTAAAGAGGAGCATGAGGAACACCAGAGACTCATCTTGGAACTACTGAGGAAGGAGCAATTGTACGCCAAATTCTCCAAGTGTGAAATTTTGGATCCCTACCATACAATTTCTAGGTCACGTGATCGATAGCTAGGGAATTCACGTGGATCCCGCAAAGATCGAGTCCATCAGGGAATGGGCAGCGCCTACAACCCTGATAAGGATTTATTTGGTACCTTTTTAAGGGGTTATTTAAGCCAAAAATTGAGTAAATATGATCAAATATTGCCTCAAATCATTTCTTTTTGTATTTTAGGTACTTGGGACGAGAATTATGGAAAACGACACTTTTGGTGCATTTTTAGACGATAAAGTGAAGAAAATGACGAAGTTGCGAAAAGTAATTCAGACTTGGAGGTCTGACGGCGTCACTAGTCACAACGTGACGCCTTGTAAACTCGTGGAAGATTTCTAGTGTTGAGCTAACAAGTGACACCTCAGAAGATTTTGAAGGCTTTATAACTTACGCCATCAGGTGTAAAGTGGAGATTGGCGGCACGCTTTATGCTAACAAGAGACGGCTCAGAAGGATTTTACAAGTGACAGCCTTAGATCGCTTTCTGACGCCGTCAGAGCGGCGATTACATAGATGAAACCCTAAACCACGGCGAGTTAACGGCGTCAGAGGCTATAACCTGACGCCGTCAGAACTTTGTTCATATATATATTTTTGAAAGTTTTCATTGTTAAGGGTGACATCTTTTGGAGAATAAACTCTAGTCAAATTTTTGCAGCTTTATAATGGTTTTTCAACCCTTGAACCTTATGCTTTATTGAAGATAAGTTATTCGTTTAATCATTTAATATGTCTATGTGTTGTTTGATTAATTGTTTATCTTTTCTTCTATCTATCATGCTAGCTTAAGTTTGTTTGTGGTTGCTTAGATCTAATGAAACCTAGTTATTGAATATTGATTTGTAGTCTCTTGTTTAGTTGATTGTTATCGCGTTAGGTTATGAAAACTGGCTGACCTCTTATATGTAACTAGCTTGAACGTCTTAAAAATGCAACTGTAGGGTGCACTATTGGTTTTGTTCGTTCTATTTATTGCGTGAATTGCGGCTTGTAGATCCTTGAAAACTTAATGGATGTTAAGGGATTCAAGGGAGACTAATATTCATAGAGTTGGGGACTTCGGCACCTTCCCACGACCAATAATTAGGAATACGACGCTTCAACTAAAACAAGGACGTGACAATTCAACGAATCAATAGGAGATAACTAGGGAGTAATTAAATCTAATTAAACACGCTTTTCCTATCATAAGAAGTTCACCAATTTACTTTTTCTTGTTGTTAGTTTAATTTTAGTTTTATAATTAATTTTTGGGTTAGTTGATTAACAACTAATTCCGCCCACTCCTTCAAAACCGAGATTTTAATTGCTTTCTAAAAAATATAAAAATACAAAAAGAATCAACCCTCACCTCTAGACCTATCTCGTCATACATCATGACCTAACAACACTATTCCTCTAGAGAACGATCAATCCCCCGGACCTACCTATACTACACCATAATGATCAGGTACACTGCCTAGAGGGTTACAAGCTTCTCAAGATCCATTGAGAAGTAAAACCTTTTGCGTGGACGCAATCCTCGAATCAAGTTTTTGGCGCCGCTGCCGGGGAATAGTTATTTTTTAGGTTCAATTTCTATCTCGTTTAGGTCTACTCACTAGATTCCTATCAAGTGAGATTTTTATTTTCTTTTTATTAGCTTTCTTAGTCTATCTTTTCTTCGTTCCCTTTGTTCGTATCCCTTCATTCGCCATCATGGTGGGTGAAGCCATCTTTGAACCTATCAACCAACAACACCAAGCTCCACCAAACCAACAACAACAACCACACCAAGACCCACCAATTAACCAAGATCCACCTCGAACCCGTACTCTAGGGTGAGTACTCTCGACCTAGCCACCAAGGCTATTGAAACACCATTGAGCTCCCCCAAAGAGCCAATGTGTCCCCCTTACGATCCGACACCATCCGGTTGGTGCAAAGCGGATGTGGATTCCATGGACTTCGTTCTAAAGATCCTAATCAACATCTCAAGGATTTCCTCAAAATTGTAGATTCCAAGGCACTTAATGACATGCTTGAAAACGTTAGGTATAGTGAACATGCCGGAGTGGGCTTAGGATTTGACCCAATTAAAGCTTCTACAAGTGAAATTAAACAAGTAAAGTTTGTAAAATCTGGAGAATCCAAAAAAGTAGAGGCAGTACCATTAATGGTACATACAGCACCACTAAAATTAGTGGTACCGTGGTACCTTCTGGTGCTAAATTCAGAACAGGGTCAATCTTAAAAAGTTACTTAAGTCCTAAATCGAGTCACATAGTTGTCAATAATGTCAGAGTACCTATTGCTAGTAAAGAGGAAGTCAAAAGAATTTACAAACCTTTGTCAACCCCCGGGCTTGGCTTTGTAAAACCTGATACTAGATCAAAGACTCCTCCACCTAGAAAAAAAATGTTCCTAAACCTCGGTCAAGAACTCCTCTACTGAGAGGTAACTTTAGGAGACAAAGTTATCCAAGTAACCATCTCGTAACTTGGAATAATCATCAACATTACAAAGTTACTTACCATGGGAAATTTGTCCTCCGTTCCAACATCCTAACCAAATGCAACAAATGCATAGGATGTTTAACACTAACAACTTTGGACCTATGAGATATTGGGGACCAAATGTTTGAGTTTCTGTCTTGCTAGATAGATATGACTGAGAATCTACTTATAGTCCGACGAATGTGTTATGATTAGTGAGTGCACTAATCTTATCACGGCTAATCAAAGTCTAGTCTCATCCTACTTAGCTTACAACAAAGGTAGTCACATCGTCTAGTTTAAAAGGCAACACCTCAGGCTAAGGTGCGCTTTCTCAAAACTTCCTCATTATTAGAAATGTTAAGCCTGTAGAGTTCTTAGAATCTAACTTAGTGAGCACTAAAATAATGGACGTGAAAAGTGCATCCCTAAATAGTTTGGTCAACAAGGAGGTATATGTAGTACAACCTCTAGGATTTGTTGAGCTATAAAAACCATATCATGTTTATAAACTTAAGAAAGCACTCTATGATCTTAAACAAGCCTCCTAAGCTTGGTACGACATATTAAAGGATTTCTTACTTAAACATGAACATACCATGTGAATGGGTGACAACACACTTTTCATGATGAAACGAAATTCACATCTCATCACTGCTCAAATATTTGTCGACGACAATTATATCAGACTCAACTTGTCCAGAAATGTACAATGATCACTCAAAGATCATGCATGACAAGTTTGAGATGAGCATGATGAGTGAATTAAGTTTCTTCCCTAGCCCTCATATAATATTATCTGATGATAGTATCTTCTTAAATCTATATATATATATATATATATATATATATATATATATATATATATATATATATATATATATATATATATATATATATATATATATATATATAAGAAATTTAACTTAGAACAATCTTAATCGATGTAAACGCCTATGTTTGCGGAGATGAATCTCACAAGAGACGATGAAGGTGAGTACGCGGATAGTACTTAGGTTAGGGGCGTGATAGGTAGTTTGCTCTACCTAATGGCAAGTAGGCCCGATATCATGTCTAGTGTCTGCCTTTACGCTGTTGATAGGTAGTTTGCTCTACCTAACGGCAAGTAGGCCCGATATCCATTGTTTTCGAAAAATTTCACACAACTAAGATCATGAAACATTTTTCGTGCATTGTTGATACAAACTAAAAACATTTTCGCATGCATACATGATCTCACAAATATTGATCGAATTACATAACTAATATGTATTCTTCGACATATTTGTTTGAGCAAAAGTAAAGTTAGGAGCGTTTGGGTAATCTCATTATTTTTGTTTTAGAGTCGAGATTACCGCACCTCCACATTGTTTGCATATAGGCACACACACTATATATTTTTGTAGGTAACAATGCCTCGTACCGATTACCAAGACACCAAATCCTACATCCCTTCACTAATCGATGATCCAAACATTTTCTATGAGCAAAAATCTTATCTTCTTAAAGTCCAACATCGATATATACACGAAGGTCGTGTAGTCGATGCTTATTTTGCTCCTTTGAATGGCATAAATGTATGCTTTCCCACTATCCACTTTGATTGTTTATATAAAATAAATGATCAAATTTGTCCTCGTTTCATCCTCGAATTCTATAGTCGTGTTCGTACCTTCAATGATCTTAAGGGTAATATCTTCCTAGATTTTTGGATTCAAAATCAACATATCGTTTTGTCCATCACTGAACTTGGTGACATTCTAGGTGTTCCTTCCTATGGTCAATGTGCCTACACAGAAGACCATTCCTTAGAGTCCCTTCACTATCATCTTGAAAGTAAAGGTCCATATCTAACCGAAATTCTCGATCTTCAAAGCATAAAGCAACATGTCCAAATCCCTCATGTCGCCTACACGTACAAAAAATGTGATGGTTCTATAGTCCACCTCGACCTAAACCGTATCTATCTCAAAGAAATTCTTCCTGATCTAAAAAATTAGGAGCTTCTTCTTCGTGAGAATGTCTTATGTCTTGCGGGTAACCGGGATCATGTTCCGGCAAGTCTAACCCATATGCTCTATTGGCTTAGTAACGAGGAGCCATACAAGCTCGCATACTATATGGCAAAAACAATGGCAAACATTCATAGTTGGTCCGATAAGCTCATGCCATATGGTATGTTGCTTACTCGTCTCTTCCGTTGGGTTATGACTAATTACCCACATATCAATAACGGTGACTACTTCCTTGTTGATCCCATTATGAAACCCCTTGGTGGACCACAACGTCGCACAAAGCAACGTAGTGACAAAGGGTCTAAACGTGGTCGTAAATCCACTTCCGATGCTACTTTCTCTTCTTCCTCCTTCCGTCATGGATTGTCATCTCACCCTATGGATAAGGATGATGATGTAGTGAATGAAGAAGGAACCTCTCGTGCTCGTACTCCTTCACCCGACACTTTCATTCGCAATCTTGACACGTCAACCTTCACACCAACAACCGACCTTCCTTACAACAACACCAATCTAAATGCAGTAATGAGAAGGCAAACGATGATGTACAATCGGCAAGTGTCCATGCACGAGCAAACCATTGGGGGTTCAAGTCAATTGGGAAGGCACTCAAGGGGATCGGGAAAAAGATCAAGAAGTTGGGGAAATCGAGAGATTAGACAATGCTAACTTAATTAGTATTATTAACTCAAGTAGTATTAAACTATTACTCATGGGGTCTTGGCTACGGTCATTTAACAGTAACAAGTTTGGCTTAACTTAGTATTTCTAACTTGGCATGGGTTACTTTGGATAGTTAATGAAGCTTAATGCTTGATTATATTTAGCTCATGAGCTTTATTTAGTTCATATCTTTTATTTTACATTTTTCTTGCATGCACTAGATGATCATATTACTTGATAGATTGCATGCTTAATAGTAGCCTAAATTTAGATAGTCACATGTTCTTGTTTGTTGCTAGTTGTGGCTAGTGTTATAAAAACTATGTGATTATTCTTTAGTGAATTGAGGCAATAGGATTTGCTGCAAATAGTACCCCTAGGATTACCCATTTAGGCAGCCTTAATCCTGCAGAACTGGTAAAAATGTCAACTGCATGTCACGGTTCCACTAAATAGGGCACGACACCACTAAATTTAGTGGTACCGTGGGTGATTTAGTGGTACCATCCCCTGGGAAAATGGTTTTAACTGTTTGCTTTCACTTTTTGACTTCCTTTCCCTTAGAATCTGCAAACATGTGCTGATTCCAACACTCCTAATTCCCTAAACTCACCATCCTACCTATCCTTGCATGCCATTGATTTGGCTATTTAAGCTCCTATCATGCATTCATCTTCCTCACCTTCTCACATTCATCATAAACTAACCATGTCTTCTACCATGGCTACCACCTCTCACAAAGCAAAGAAACCAAGACTCAACATAAAACCACCCAATGAAATACTTCTCATTGATTTACACTAGACGATGATAAAGGCATTAATACACCATTACCCTCCACCAATTCAACCTCATCAATTTCTACACCTTTGGCTCCGTCAAAAGCCACTTCAACTAGGCCAACCTCATCATCCTCTTCCACAATTAGGACTACCACACCCTTACTTCCACCTAGTCCTACTCAACCATTGACACTAACATTCACCCTTTCACCAACAAATCCTTTTGAGCTTGGGTCCAACATATCATCATCTTTCGCCTCGCCATCACCACAACCACTAATGGGTCACCCAATTTTCTATCCTCTAGAGCCACATAGCCTAAGTTGTGCATGTTGTCATCACAACCGAAACCTCATCTTCAACCTTAGGGATGAATTAAACTTCATGTTCTCCTACCTTGAACACCTCCTAACACCACCACAAGGACTCATCACACCACCTCCTCCACCAACCAATAGCCCAAATAACTAAACATTTTCATGTTTAGTTTCCAAAAATAAAAGTCTAGGATCCTTTTTGTTATTGAAGCAAATCTTAGGGCCTCTTGTCACTAAATATTTATATGTGCTTCTTGAAGTTTATTTTTATTGTTATGTTGTAGTCATACCTTATGTATGACATTTCTTTTTATGAATGGATGGGCTTATTATGTAGTTGTTTTATCTTTTATGGTTTTGACTTCTTAACACTTTTATTAGTTTATGGTTACATATTTGTCTTGGTTGCTACATGTTAGATTGATGAGTGTGTAAATACTCATCATTTTACATCCGATAAAGACACAAAAATGACCAAAAACACTCAAATATATTGCAGATATCCTTGGTTTTGTGTTTTATGTGTTTCAGGTACAAAAGAATTGAAAACAGGGCAAATACGGACAAAACCGAGCTTCATTTGGAAAAGAGTTGAAAACCGAATCCGGAAAAGACATTTTTCATATGGATTTAATTCGAGCTCGAGAAATCCCAAAATGACCCTTGGATTATTTTCACTTCACACTATTGGTCCCTAGATTATCTTTGAAGAAGTGGCAAGTTTGGTCCTTGAAGTTTCAACAATTACAAAGGTGGTCCTTGTGTTTTAAACCATTTCTATCCTAAACTAAAATACCAACCGGATCCAAAATAATACTCACAAACCCCACAAACCCAATCCACCCTCGGCCCAACCCATTTCACTTATATTACACACAAACCCGACCCAAACCCCACTACACTAAGATAAACAAATACCGGGTTCCAATTAGATAGTCAAACCCCCAAACCATCGGTCAAAATCCCCAAATCAGTCAAACTCCCACTCTCCTTTATCGCTCATCTTCCCCAAAAAAAATAAAAAAAACCCTAACCCGCCAATTCCCCATTTCCCACTTCCCCAAAACATAGTACCAACACCATCACCTCACCAATCCGGTACTTCCCCAACATTCTTGTCCCCTCCTTGTACCATTTCACGAGACCTAATCCCATGTCACCAATCCGAGGGTACAAGTTTGGGCGCCAAAACCACAATCAAGGGCTGAGAGTAAATCCAACAAATCCAATGGTCCAAGAGGGATGAGAAAAGAAGACAGAAGATGGAGGAAACCCTAGTTCATTTTTATTTTATTTTTTTTGTATAAATAGTTAGTAGCTCATTTTATTTGGGCAGGTTTTATTTAGCATTTATTTTAAGGTATTTGTAATTTTTCTCAGTTGTAATTTTACTCTTTATTTAATGTAAGTCAATTTTTATTATATTGTTTTTTTTATAATCTGAACTGCTTAATTTTGCTTATCTTTCTTTTACTGCTTATTTGAATTCTGCTATGTAGTAGATGCTTGGTTAGGTTAGTTTAGTTTAAGCTTATACCTTAATCAGTTAGAGTATAGGGAATGTTTGACTGTTAAAGTCAAATGGGTCATTTTAAGGAATGTACTGTTATTGTGCACATGGGTTGAGGGTGGAACCAGCTTAGATTAGTGTGTATTAGTTGTTGGAAGGAGAAGTTAATCTGTTTTATGTGGTTTTCATGATCCCAGTTGGCTATTCTAAGTTATAGTATACAAATTATTCATTTGAGCTTATAACAGCTATAAGCTCATGTGGTGATAGTTTTTGGTATCCTTAGGTCTATTTTAAGTTCATAGTTAGTAATGTTTAAGAGCCTTCAATCCTAGTTTCAGAATCTTGCTCAATATCAGTCCACTTAGCCTAGCAGTCTGCACATTTAGGTATTTTGCCCTGCATTTTCTTCATGTTTTTTTTACTTGTTCTGCCCTTTTTCAACATCAGATTTAAGCCAGTAACAGTAGTTGTAAATTTCTAATTTTTGGTTTTATCAGTAGCTTGTAGGTCAGTGTTTAGCTGTTTCAGCTTATGTTTGGATTTTTAGCTTATTTGGACAGCTTATCTAGGCCTGCAAATCAGCCCTTAGTCCTGTTCTCAGACCTGCACTATTTCTTGTCCCAGACACCACCTGATCTTAGCTTAAATTAAGCTAGCATTTGTTTTTAAATTTTGGGCATTTCTGGATTTTTAGTAGACTGATATATGAAGTTTAAGTTTCTGCTTTTGGAATTGTACAAACAGCTTGTGACTAGCTTCTAGATTAGCTGAAAAAGTGTTGTGCACCCCATTTGTTTTCTGCTTGTTCTAGAATCTGTTCAGCTGAATTTTAGCTTATAGCTTGTGCCTATTTCATCATTTCCAGTTGTTTCTAGCTTCCAGTAGTGAGTAGAATAAGTCCTGAGCTTTGGAAATTTTTTTGACCTCATTTGTTTATTTTTAGCTTATTTTACAACTGCTTATTTACTGTTATAGCTTATTAAGGGTTAATCACTTGCTGAATTTATTTTTCATAGATTAAGAATTTAATTTTAACTTTACTCTAAATTTTCCAGATTTTTCTGTTTTCATTTTCTATTTTTAAATCAATTAAATAGTTTAATTTAGTTTTAAATTCATTTTAAATAATTAAAAAGTTAAAAAAATATTTTTCTTTTTCCAAAAATTTTCTTTTGTCATTTGGTACGTAGGAAAATTATTTTGGCACCCGTAGAGTTTATTTTTATTAGATTTGACGTTTTTACTCGTTCGTAGTTTCCCGTTTACGTTATTTTAATTTTCGTCTTAGTAGATATTAAAAACCAATCAACCCTCGTTCTTTCAAGCATTTTAATAACAAACCTCAAACGATGTCCTCGATTCACGCCTCGTTGGGACTACGACCCGGGTATTCACTTATCCGGTATATTTCAATCGCGTATCGCGTCGAGCCGTCGCGAGTTGACCTTTCTTCGTGAGAGGTTTAGCTTGTGACGCGTTTCAGACCGATATCAAAATGGCGCCGCTGCCGGGGAGGTGTGTTGCGATAATATCGTTACGGTTTGACGATTAGTGACTTGGAGATCCTTCCTCGTGAAGTTACTTTTTTATCTTGTCAATATTTTTTGTCGAAAAATCCAAAAAAAATTGAAAAATCAAAAAACCCAAAAATATTTTTCTCCATCCTCTTAAAAAGTTTAATTCTATTTTCTTAATCCTCTATATGTTTAATTCTGATGGAATCATTTATCCCTTGCGTCGGTTGTGGAGAACCGCTTTTTGGTTTACCGTGTCGTTGGTGTACGTGCGAACGGTGTGGTAATGATATTCGGGACGGAAGTTGTTTGTTTTGTGGTTCGAGGAATTCATTCGCTTATAATTCTAATCCAAATTCTTTCAATGAGCCGCCAAATTTCTCCGACTACCCTCCACAATCCCAGCCATCTCCAATCAATCAGCAAAAATTTTGCTTTAATTGTGGAGATCCTTTGGGAAATGATTCACTTTGTGCACGATGTTTCTGCAAAGAATGTGAGTTTACTCATAGACTTTGCATATGTTACACTTCTGAAATCGAAAATACATTTCCTTATTTTCAAAACGATTTCAGCCACCCTCCTCAGAATTCATTTGAGCAAGAACCATGCTATCATAATTTCAATGATACATCGTTTCAAAATGCTCAAAATATTCCTTGTGCGAAGTGTGGGGGTCTTCTTGACGATAATCAATGTCAGCCGAGGAATCAAGAACCATATCCTTGGTTTAATGTTTCCAGTGTTGACAATGTCCAACCCCCACAGTATTCCATCATTCATCCTCATGAAAAATCTATAGCAGAATTGCTAGCCGAAGAACGAACAGCGGAAACGCGTGCCAAATTTCTTAAGGCTGCCATTCTCGATGAAGAAGATGAGGATACTATTCAAATAAAGGAATATTATGGGAATTCTTCACCTGCAATCACACCTGTCCAGAAAAGGCAGGAGGACAAAAGTATTGCAGAATTACTAGCAGAAGAGCAAATGGAACGTATAAAAGCCATTTATGCTAGCAATAATGATGAGGAGGACGACGAGGAGAGTGTTATTCCTTTTAGTGAAATTATTTCTCAACTCCCTCAGTCTATTGCAATCACATCCATCTTACAGTCTATGGACTCCGAGGATTCTCTCATTATGGGGGATGAGCATTTTAGCACTATTCCTGAAAAGGAATCGGACGAATTCATAAAGTCTAGTGCTGAGAACCTTATCCCAATCCCAAGTGAGTCCAAGGATATATCATACAGTGAATGTGATTGGTCTTATTGTGATGATGATCCTCTTGACATTTGTGAGGATACTTCCGGGATCTTCTCTAACCCGCTTTTCAATTTCAAAGATGATTTTTCCTCTAGTGATGACGAATCACTTTCTGATGAGGAAGTTCAAAATGAAAGTCTCGAAGTCTATTCAAATTCTCTTTTTGAATTTGATGACGAGTACTTTTCTTGCAATAATCCTCTCTTTGATAAAGAGTTAGAGAACGATGAGGTCAAGGACTCTATTAGTCCTAAACTTGATGATATGACCTCAATTGTTAATCCCGAGGTTCAAATGGACGTTCTTTCTCTGACATATGTGACGTTGCCCTTTGAGGATCGCCACTATATTGATTTCACATATGTCGTTCGAGTTTTTCTACCTTCCTTCTCTTATAAGGTAGCTTGTCCTTTTGTTCACTCCTTCGGGAGTGAGGACAAAGTTTTTGACCCCGGCATCTCCATTTATCATTCTTTTGAGCCGGGTGTATCTCATCGGAGTGGAACTTTCAAGTACTTCAATGAAAGTCCGATGGAGATTATCTTTTCCACATGCTTCCCCAAGAATAAATGAATTCGGGGTCGGGTCAAGCTAGTGACTCGGTTAACAAAAACATTAGCATTTCATGGGTGACAACCCATGTTTCTGACTTCTTTCTATTTTCTGACACTAAGTGTGGGGGGAGTTCCTCTACTGTGCTTTGTTTGTGTGTTGTTTGCCCTTGTTTGCAGGTTTCCCTTGGATTGTGATGATTGACGCGCCTGTTTTCAATTTAGCCGCCCAATATCCTATCCTTTTGCTAACGATTATCTAGGGGTATCTTTTCAACCTTTTTTGTGAAAAATGGAGATTTCTGTTCCACACTTGGCCATTAGTATTACCTTTTTACGTTCTAAGTGGCGGCATAATAGCCGGTACTTTGAATATTGAGGGCAATATTCAATTCTAAGTGTGGGGGGGAATTCTCGCGAATTTTGTCACATATGTACCTTCTAGTGCCCTAGTACCCCCGTTTTGGCCAAAATTTTAAAAATTTTTGTCATTTTTAGATAAGTAATTGCAATAAAAAAGAAGTGTTTAGTCTTGATTAGGTTAGAACAAAGGGAATCCCGACTCTGCTAGAGTGTTGATCTAGCTGCTTCCTTAACGTTTAGACTAAGGTTTTACGATTTGTGGAAATGAAAATGCTAAGCGTAGAGTAGTTGGTTCTCTTTAGAGCTTATATAAGTAATCTATGGCTTTTCCTCCCAGTAGCTCCTAATCTGACTTAATTAGTGCTTATTTTCAAACATTTGACACACAAAATCATTTTTTCATACGATTTTGAAAAATACTAGTTCAAAGATTTATTTAAACTTCGGAACAAGCATATGTCATAGTTGCAAAAGTTAAGTAATAAATAAATGTGCTAAAAAGCTAAGGTTCAAGATCGGCCCTTGGATCGTTATTTCCGGAAGGCGTTTAGGTCTTGGCTACCCTCTTACACCGGCCCTTGGACCCTTAATTCTGAAAGGCGTTAAGGTCTTGGAACTCTCCGTTGTAACGGCCCTTGGATCCTTTATTCCAGGAAGGTTTAAGGTCTTGGTTCCCGTGAAACTCCGTTAGTTTATGTTGCACAAGTAAAAAAAAAAAAAAAAAAAAATGGAATGATATTGCAAAATGCAATAAGTTTTGATGTGTTTTGAAACTTGCTTGTTGTGAATTTTAAATCTATCTTTCAACTAGTATTAGTCAAAATTTTATAAAAACGTCGATTTTTGTTATCAAGATTTTGAAAATCAAGCACTGTCACCTAAACTTAAATAAATTGTGGGAGTGAAAAGTTAAGTTTCGGCTTACATAGATTAATAGTATAAGTAGTGTTAGCATTTTACAAAAACGTTTGCACATTGAGTTTAAGCTTAGTTGGGAGTATAAAAAGAGGATGACGATTACAATTCCCTGGATACACCCATTTTGTGTGAATCCCGTTCCATGATACCATTTTTGGAAATCAAGCATGTTATTTATTTTGTTGTAGTTTAAATTTCTCGCATTTAATAAAAAGTCAAAACAGGGTATACTTGGTATTCTTTTGATCCTTTCATTACTTCACATGATTGGATTGCTAGGGACTAGCAATAGCTTGGTGTGGGGGATTTGATGAGTGTGTAAATACTCATCATTTTACATCCGATAAAGACACAAAAATGACCAAAAACACTCAAATATATTGCAGATATCCTTGGTTTTATGTTTTATGTGTTTCAGGTACAAAAGGATTGAAAACAGGGCAAATACGGACAAAACCGAGCTTGATTTGGAAAAGAGTTGAAAACCGAATCCGGAAAAGACATTTTTCATATGGATTTAATTCGAGCTCGAGAAATCCCAAAATGACCCTTGGATTATTTTCACTTCACACTATTGGTCCCTAGATTATCTTTGAAGAAGTGGCAAGTTTGGTCCTTGAAGTTTCAACAATTACAAAGGTGGTCCTTGTGTTTTAAACCATTTCTATCCTAAACTAAAATACCAACCGGATCCAAAATAATACTCACAAACCCCACAAACCCAATCCACCCTCGACCCAACCCATTTCACTTATATTACACACAAACCCGACCCAAACCCCACTACACTAAGATAAACAAATACCGGGTTCCAATTAGATAGTCAAACCCCCAAACCATCGGTCAAAATCCCCAAATCAGTCAAACTCCCACTCTCCTTTATCGCTCATCTTCCCCAAAAAAAATAAAAAAAACCCTAACCCGCCAATTCCCCATTTCCCACTTCCCCAAAACATAGTACCAACACCATCACCTCACCAATCCGGTACTTCCCCAACATTCTTGTCCCCTCCTTGTACCATTTCACGAGACCTAATCCCATGTCACCAATCCGAGGGTACAAGTTTGGGCGCCAAAACCACAATCAAGGGCTGAGAGTAAATCCAACAAATCCAATGGTCCAAGAGGGATGAGAAAAGAAGACAGAAGATGGAGGAAACCCTAGTTCATTTTTATTTTATTTTTTTTGTATAAATAGTTAGTAGCTCATTTTATTTGGGCAGGTTTTATTTAGCATTTATTTTAAGGTATTTGTAATTTTTCTCAGTTGTAATTTTACTCTTTATTTAATGTAAGTCAATTTTTATTATATTGTTTTTTTTTATAATCTGAACTGCTTAATTTTGCTTATCTTTCTTTTACTGCTTATTTGAATTCTGCTATGTAGTAGATGCTTGGTTAGGTTAGTTTAGTTTAAGCTTATACCTTAATCAGTTAGAGTATAGGGAATGTTTGACTGTTAAAGTCAAATGGGTCATTTTAAGGAATGTACTGTTATTGTGCACATGGGTTGAGGGTGGAACCAGCTTAGATTAGTGTGTATTAGTTGTTGGAAGGAGAAGTTAATCTGTTTTATGTGGTTTTCATGATCCCAGTTGGCTATTCTAAGTTATAGTATACAAATTATTCATTTGAGCTTATAACAGCTATAAGCTCATGTGGTGATAGTTTTTGGTATCCTTAGGTCTATTTTAAGTTCATAGTTAGTAATGTTTAAGAGCCTTCAATCCTAGTTTCAGAATCTTGCTCAATATCAGTCCACTTAGCCTAGCAGTCTGCACATTTAGGTATTTTGCCCTGCATTTTCTTCATGTTTTTTTTACTTGTTCTGCCCTTTTTCAACATCAGATTTAAGCCAGTAACAGTAGTTGTAAATTTCTAATTTTTGGTTTTATCAGTAGCTTGTAGGTCAGTGTTTATCTGTTTCAGCTTATGTTTGGATTTTTAGCTTATTTGGACAGCTTATCTAGGCCTGCAAATCAGCCCTTAGTCCTGTTCTCAGACCTGCACTATTTCTTGTCCCAGACACCACCTGATCTTAGCTTAAATTAAGCTAGCATTTGTTTTTAAATTTTGGGCATTTCTGGATTTTTAGTAGACTGATATATGAAGTTTAAGTTTCTGCTTTTGGAATTGTACAAACAGCTTGTGACTAGCTTCTAGATTAGCTGAAAAAGTGTTGTGCACCCCATTTGTTTTCTGCTTGTTCTAGAATCTGTTCAGCTGAATTTTAGCTTATAGCTTGTGCCTATTTCATCATTTCCAGTTGTTTCTAGCTTCCAGTAGTGAGTAGAATAAGTCCTGAGCTTTGGAAATTTTTTTGACCTCATTTGCTTATTTTTAGCTTATTTTACAACTGCTTATTTACTGTTATAGCTTATTAAGGGTTAATCACTTGCTGAATTTATTTTTCATAGATTAAGAATTTAATTTTAACTTTACTCTAAATTTCCCCGATTTTTCTGTTTTCATTTTCTATTTTTAAATCAATTAAATAGTTTAATTTAGTTTTACATTCATTTTAAATAATTAAAAAGTCAAAAAAATATTTTTCTTTTTCCAAAAATTTTATTTTGTCATTTGGTACGTAGGAAAATTATTTTGGCACCCGTAGAGTTTATTTTTATTAGATTTGACGTTTTTACTCGTTCGTAGTTTCTCGTTTACGTTATTTTAATTTTCGTCTTAGTAGATATTAAAAACCAATCAACCCTCGTTCTTTCAAGCATTTTAATAACAAATCTCAAACGATGTCCTCGATTCACGCCTCGTTGGGACTACGACCCGGGTATTCACTTATCCGGTATATTTCAATCGCGTATCGCGTCGAGCCGTCGCGAGTTGACCTTTCTTCGTGAGAGGTTTAGCTTGTGACGCGTTTGAGACCGATATCATAGATATTGTATGTGTGTCATCTAACTTTTTTTTGTAGCAAGAACCATTGCTCGATTCATTGGTTTCCTCCAAATGAGGGGGAGTATACATCAAGGGGGAGCCTTCGCGACCTTTTTGCTTCGACAAAAAGGGAGAGAAGTGGGATATAAACTCATGCTAAAAACTTGTTAAAATTAATCTGTAACTTAAAATGAGTTTATGTTTCATCATCATCAAAAAGGGGGAGATTGTTGATGCAAATAATGTTCTAAAAATGTTATTTATATCTTTCGATAACTCCACGTTTTGATGATGACAAAATGTGAAAACACTTTACGTCAAAGTTAACGTAAACAAGTTTTTAGTAGAAAGATCCCGTTTCTAAGTTAATCACTCTAGGTATGAACAAAGAAATTTACAACTTGACTAATGATCAAAGAAGTGAATTTGTTTTTCAAACTTCATATTTTTAATGTGACAAAACATTTTTTTTTCAAAAATATACCTTACAAGTTATTTTTGAATTATAAAGAAATGATTTATTGGAAAAATAAGTTTAAAAATCATAACAGCCATTTCCCCCTCTCCCCCCAAAAATCAGCTCCAAACTTCCCCAAATAAACTTTCACCACTAAAAACAAAAATTGGAGGGTCCTTGTCTGGCACGGTACCACTAAATTTAGTGGTACCGTGTGGTATTTAGTGGTACCGTGTCCTTATAACGGGCAAATTTCTTTTGCCTATAAATACCAGCCCTCTTCACAGTTTTTGGGCATCCTTTTTCACAAACAACTTTCTGAGTTCAAAACTCTTATCACTTCTTCTCTCCTTTGATCATTCAGTTTAGTTTTTCTTTTGTTTAAAAAGTGATCCAATCATCCAACCAAGTGATCACCTTCATTCCTCTACTAGTGCAAGAGAAGAACACAAGTATCAAAGAAGATACAAAGTGTTGTAGTTATAGTTAGTTCACTTGTAACACTTGTTACATACTTGTTGTATCCTAGCATACACCAAGTTGATTTTCTTTTGTGTAGTTTGTGAAAGTAGATCATTGTGATCTTGTTGAGATCTTGGAGATCTCTTGTAGCTTGTGGGCTTGTGTGTTGATCAAGTGGATCAAGGGTAGATCGGGTAGATCAAATCAAGTGTGTTGATAAAGTGGATCAAGGGTAGATCGGGTAGATCGAGTCAAGTGTGTTGATGGTGTGAATTAGTAAGGATCGTGTGGATCGTGGTAGATTGGTACTAGCTAAGATTAGTACTCGACATTTAGCTTAGTGTCGGAAATAAGGATAAGCGATGTTGTACGGTTTTCTCCGCCTGAAGGGAGCTTTGTTGACATAGTGCTTAGAACTCTCGAATTTGGTACTCGGGGAGTGGAGTAGGGCGAAGAAGAGCTTCGTGATCGAACCACTATAAATCTCTGTGTCTCGGTTAGATCTTTCCATCTCATTTCTTTATATTTATTGTTTATATTAGATAGTATTGTTTTGTGTCCATATTGGTGTTGCATGATTTCACAAAAGAATCGAATCAAAGTTTTTCATAAGTAAAGTTTTAAAAACCAGTAAAACTACTCAACCCCCCCCCTTCTAGTTTTCCACATATCCAAAAGTTATGCATCATATGCTAAGCAAATCTCAATGCATGATGTTGGTAAAGTGTTGGCACGGAGGGTGTAAGGTAGTAAAATGTAAAATGGTCCATTTTAAAAGCATAGTTATAGTCCAGTATTTTGAAAAATCACTTGGTTCTCTATAACCTGGCTCTGATAACAATTTGTAGCACCCCGTAAATTTCAATGTAGCAGCGGAAGACTAAATGGGGTATTACTTCATAGATCACAGTCATAAGTATAGAAAATGACCCAAAGAGTCGTTTCGAAAAGCGTTATCATTCATTGAAAACTTAATATTTTAGAGTACAAAACATAGTTTCGAATAGTTTGGTGTTCCACAAAAGATATGAAAAAGTTTGTAAAGAATGATAACATCATTTATCCTCATCAAGGGGCCCAATGCCAACTCCGTGCCATATGCTCTTTAATTACATGTGTGGAAAACTAGAAGGGAGGGTTGAATAGTTTTACGTCTTTTTAATTTATTATAAAAACTTTGTTTACTTTTAAAAACTTAGATTCGAATTTATGCGAACTCAACTCTTGAACAATATGAACAAATATAAGTAAATCTAAATTAACAATGCAAGTAAAGTAATGAAATGAAATGAAAGATAGAGATGGAAAGATCGAACCGCGAGACAAAGGATTTATTGTGGTTCGGCTACAAGGACCCCTTCCTTGCCCTACTCTACTCCTCGAGCACCTAACTCGAGAGTTTTCTTCACTATGTCAACAAGCTCCCTTATGGCGGAGAAAACCTTACACAACTTTCGCTTACACCAATTTTACGACACAAAGCTAAATGTCGAGTTCTAATCGTAGCTAGAACCAATCTCACAACTTCAATCACAACTTCTTCACTACTTCTTCATGACTTCTTCACAACTTCTTCACTACGGCTTCACAACTTTTTCACAATGGCTTCACAACTACTTCACAACGATTTCACAACTACTTCACGACCTAGCACTACTTATATACTCTTCTACTTCTTCACACCTTCACTACTTACACACCTTAACTTCTTCACAACTTTACTACTTGCACACTAATCTAGCCTAAACAATTATGCTCACACCTATCTAACAAATATACACAACTTATACAAATGAATGAATGATTTACAATTTTGATACACCAACAACTTGGATGGAAGAGATACACCAAGTTGTAATACTTCTTGTCTTGAAGGATAGAAGTATTCTTCTCTTGCACTTGAGAGGTTGAAGCTTTGGATCACTTGAAACAAAAGCTTATAATTATATGATCAAAGGGTTTTTGAAGATACGAAATGAGATCTAAATCAGAAAGTTTTTTTAGTGCAAAAGGTGAGGAAAAAGTCCAGGAATAGTCCAGTATTTATAGGCAAAGCTGGGGACTGGAGGAGCGTGGCCGGTCCCCTTAATTAGGGGCCGATCCCTTAATTATTAAGGGGGCCACCTGCTTAATTAAGGGGGCCACCCATTATATCCGTTGCCCAGCTTTGTCTTTTTGTGGGGAAGGTTTTTCTGGAACATTTTTGCCATTTTTGGTTGAAAATTTGAATTCATATATTTATTATGGATTAAACATTTTCCTTTAATAACCAAAAATGATTTTGTAAAAGATATAAAATGTTTGTGTCATTTTATAAAAATTCTAGTGGTTAAGAAAATGTTCCTTTGATCATATGCATTAGGCATTTTGTTTATACATACCTTAAGTGAATAAGTTGTAGAAATGAATATTTACAACTAAATTCTTGTTTATTTAATAAGTTTATGCTTAATGATTTTACATTTTGTGATTATCAAAACATAGAGATATCAAGAAGTATTAATAATGTTTTTAGGCATTATTTATATCAACAATCTCCCCCTTTTTGATGATTACAAAACTTAAACTCATTAAACCCAAAAATTTATTTTTGGACAAGTATTTAGTGAGTTTATATTCACTTCTCCCCCTTTTTGTAGAATAAAAAAGGTTATGCCGACTAGATTCAATTAAGAATTTTGACGGAAACTAGAGCTCCCCCTTGATGTATACTCCCCCTCGTTCGAGGGCACCAAGGAGACGAGCTATGGAAATCTTGGCTGCAAAAACAAGTTAAGAACACAAGACATATATATGCATAGCAAAAATATTTAGAACAATTAACTAATCTATTCATGCATTCAAGATGATCATGTATAACACATGAATCATCATTACATCACATAATATGCTTAAAACATAAGGATTACAACATAAGTAAAAGATACTAATGGTCCTAATATTGCCAAAGAGAGTGCTTGGACTTGCTTGCGACACAAAAGGGCGAGGGATTTTCTTTTGGGGCGGAAAGCATGTGAATAGGACTTAGTTATTTGATGGTGAGGGAAATGGAGCGGATGGAGTGGATCTAACGATGTTATATCGGGTTAGGGGAGGAATAGGATGGGGACGAGTGAGTAGATATTCGATCCAAGAAATATCTTCACTCAAGTGGAGAATTTGTTTTTGAAGGAAGATGCAACAAGGACAATAGTGGGTGTGGTTTGTAACTTGATCCAAGTTGAGAGAGTGGGGTAAGCAATTTGAGTAGGGTGAGGATGGAGGTTGTCCATTGTTGCGTTGTGCAAGGTGCATAGCAAGGAGATCACAAAGGTCATGGATTTGGTTTATATCTTCACGGAACCTTTCCTTTTCCGTGAGAATGTGGATTTGATCATTTGGTGGAAGTGGATGAAATTTGAGTGTGTAGTTGGAAGTAAACTTAGATGTTTGACCAATATGATGAGGGTTTTGAAGGGTTTCATTGAGATTAGTTTGAGGTTGAGATGTGTAGTTTGGAACGAAGGTGGAGGTTGAGGTTATTTTGTGATGAAAGAGGGCTAGAAGGGAGTTGATCCAATCTTGCGTTGAGCAAGGTGTAAGGCAAGAAGAGCACAAAGCTCATGTGCTTCTTTAAGTTCTTCAATGAACTTCAAGTGTTATTTGGGATGGATGTTTGGATATGCAACATAGAAGAAGCATGTGAGTTGGTAGGAAGTGGTGGTGATACTTTTGGTGAGGGAGATATTTTTGAGTTTGGGTAATCATTAATGGATGAAGATGAAGGCACGGAAGAAAATGATATTTCATGAGTGGAGGGTGTTTTGGATGGTGCATTGGTAGGTGAAACATGATGTGAGGTGTTGGTGATGAAATTAGGATTTTTATTTCGAGATTGAGCATGTTCTTCATAAGAATTATTTGGGTGAGATGATGATGTATTTTTGTGAGCAAAAATGGATGGTTGGTTATTATGATGAGTTTTGTGAAAGGATTCGTTAGAATGGGCTTGAGGATTGGGAGTATAATTGGGAACAAATGTGGGTGGATGTGTTGGTTGTTTAGCCACATCATTTGTTGAGATGGACTTGTTTCGGGGGTTTGGTTTTCTTCTCCAAACGGGTTTTTCGGTCATCCTTGCTAACCTTGAGGATTTTGGTTTTGGTTTGATGGGAGATGGCATGATGAGATGATGGAAGATTATGAGGAATGGAAGTGTTTATAGTGTAGGATTGATGGGATTAAGGAATGGATAAAATTTGTTGGATGGATTGGAATGAGATATGTTTGTGAATTTTGGGAAGTGTAGGATGAAATGGGCTAAAAAGCAGAAAAGTTTCTGTAAACCCCGACCATCAGATGGTCGGTCGCCTTATGATTTAAGGGGGCCGCCCATCATGAGGTCTCCAGGTTACTGGAAATGGGTTTTTGGCAGAAAATTGTAGAAAGGGTTGTGTTTTTGGGTTTAGTTTCAAGCAAGTCCAACTCTTTGAGGCAATTAAGCATGTAATAGATATTTATGCAAAACATGTTAATTAAAGAGATTAAGCAAACAAGTAATTTCATCTAGCATGTAAACATACTCATCAAGCAAGTAATATATATGGACTAGGAAACAATAAACTACACCAAGTATTTTCTTAATTATATGTAAGTGGGAAGATTAATGAACTATTTGATGGATCCTAATGTATGCCTATGTGCAATAAATGGGAACTTAAGATAGCATGGACTTCTAGACTTGTTACAAACAAAATCTTAATAGACAAACCATGGTCCGCTTGATTTGACTTAGTTCACTTATAAATGTCATGTACATAAATATAGATGAAAAATATGAGATCACTATGCATGATTTAAAGAAATGTTTTTAGCATTATTCAACAATGTTTGAAAGTGGGTTTTTATGTAGATGTGAAAGTTATTTGAATAAAATAGATTGGGTTTTATTTCAAAATGTGTTTATGAAGAATGGTTAAGAAAAAAAAAATTCCCAATCTTTGACTTTGATCGAAATAGAATTATGGACATAGATTAAGAAGAAAAATGAGATAGTAAAACATGTTAATAGAAAAGTGAAATAGTCATCTAAAAAATCATTTTTCCAAAATGTGAAGTTTCTGTATATTTTTAAAGATACTAGATTTTTGACAACAAATACCATTAATCCTAGATTTAAAAAAAATGGTTGTTAAAGATCTCATGCTCAAGGGAATTGGTTAAGGCTATTGTCACATGCTACCCTTTTCTCCATATCATATGGTCATAAGGAAGCGATGACGAAATTCTATATGTTTGATGCGAGAGTGTTGAATGGGGTATAACCTAACATCTATAGCTCCTTTGTTGTCGCACACTTATCTAACTTGATGCCATAGTCTACGAGAGCTTGTTTCATCCATAGTTTTCTAATGCGTGAAATCTAATCTTACTTCTATGTTAATGATTAATCCAGTTAACTCATTTTACTTCATCACCATGAGTTTTCTAATAGTGGACATAGAAGATTTCCATTTTAAATGTTATAGATTACGAGGGCCAAAGGGAAAAGAACAAGTGATTCTAGGTTATAAGTAGATTCATATAAGCTATTATGTGTATATATATAACTAGGCATTATGAGCTAAATAGGCATGAAATAACTAGTCATTAATCTAAGCATATATTATAACAATGAGCTTAAAAAAAAGCGTACCTTTTAGTCTTCAGTAGATTTTCTTCAAATACTTCAAGGTGTTATATTGACTTATAGAAGCCAATCATAGATGAGTTTCTGAATTATTCAATGAGTGATGATTTAGCCACTTGGTCCCCCTTGTCTCATTTGACCAAAATTGTTTGAACCAAACATGGTTTGCATTTGCATGTATGGTGGAAGTATTACCCAAGGATTAAAACTTGGTTGATGTGAATAATTCCACATTGGGTGACTATTATTAGGAAAGTTTTGTCTATCTTGATTTCTTCTAGGTTGAGGGGTTTTAGGCCGAGGATGAGGATTATTTGGTCTATTTGGAGGTGGAGTTTTGGATCTTAATTTTGGTTTAGAAAATCCGGTTTTGGTTTTTAACGATGGTTTATAAAAGTTTTTTACTTCCTCATCACTAGCAATGGGTATTTTTCTATCTTTTATAAGTATATACTTAGGTTTTGACTCTAACAGTTTTTGTTTACTAGACTCACATTCAAACTTTACATTTTTATTTTCACTATTTTAAATATCGATTGAATTGATTCCTAGACCGGTTTTATCTTCGGATGATCTTTGAACACTTATTATTTTCTTAAGTGAGTTACTACTATTTTTAAACTTGTCAAGTTTGAAAATTTCATCTTTAAGTTTTTCATTTTCATTTTTGACTTCTAAGCATGTTTTGCATTCTATAAAAACTTCTTTTCCTTTTTCCAAATGTTTTAGTTTAATTTTTAATTCGAGTACTTCATTTTTTAATCGATTATTAATATATTTTAGTGACTTATTTTTAGCTATAACCTTTTGACCTAATTTGCATAACCTATTGTATTCATTATCTAGGTCTTTTTCATCTAATGATTGATTTTCATCACTAAAATATTCAGTTTCGGAAAGTACCTCATTGGATGCCTTTGCTATAAGACATTTTTCGTCCTTTGTTATTTCTTTCTCATCTTCATCGCTATCACTCCATGCTCCTCCAACGAACGCCTTTTGATTTTGATCCCTTGACATCATTGGACATTTTCCGATGAGGTGATTTGGGTCACCACATTTATAACACTTCCTTTCGCTTTTGTCCTCTTTGTATCTTTGGAATGCCTTTCTTTCATCATGTGGTTGTCTAACGAATCTTCCTCGTCTTTTAAAGAATTTCTTGAAGTCTCTTACGGCCATAGCATATTCTTCGTCATTGCTTTCAGAGGTTGAGCTATCCTCGTCACTAGATTCCTTCCTAGCATTCAATGCAATTGACTTGCTTTGCTCTCTTTTACCTTTGACCATCTCAGAGTCTTTCTTTATTATTGCTTCGTAGACCTTCAAGTTGCCGATCAATTTGTCAAGTTGTAGAGTTGACAAATTCTTTGATTCTTCAATCGCCGTAACTTTAGCTCTCCATTTTGGATGAAGAGCCCTAAGAAATTTCCTAACAAAATTCTTACTAGAAAAATTCTCATCAAGTACTTTTAAACTTGTGATGATAATGTTAAACCTAGCAAAAGCATTATCTATTGATTCCTCTTCCGAAATCGTAAATTGTTCATCTTGTTGAACAAGAAGATATATTTTATTATCTTTGACTTGACTATTACTTTGGTGAGTGATTAGCAAAGAGTTCCAAATTTCTTTTGCGGTTTTATGCATAAAGATTCTTTCATATTCTTTGCGTGGTAACGCATTATAAATTACCATTTTAGCCTAATTATTTTTTGCTAGTTTCTTTTTCAAATTATCATTTTGTTTTTCAAAAGGTACAATTTCATCTATTTTAGTTAAAGGATTATTTTGAATAGAGGGAAAATCACCATAGGTAATAACATGCCAAAGATCAAGATCTTTTGATTTCACATAAGTTTCGAATCTATTTTTCCAATAAAGAAAACCATCACTTTCAAATAGTGGTGGTCTTTGCATAGATTACCCTTCTAAATATTTTCGGATTCCATAGATCGTTTCAAGTTTTAAAATACAATTTATTTTAAAAATCTTGTTTGACGTGGCTCTTGATACCAATTGTGGAAAACTAGAAGGGGGGGTTGAATAGTTTTACGTCTTTTTAATTTATTATAAAAACTTTGTTTACTTTTAAAAACTTAGATTCGAATTTATGTGAACTCAACTCTTGAACAATATGAACAAATATAAGTAAATCTAAATTAACAATGCAAGTAAAGTAATGAAATGAAATGAAAGATAGAGATGGAAAGATCGAACCGCGAGACAAAGGATTTATAGTGGTTCGGCTACAAGGATACCTTCCTTGCCCTACTCCACTCCTCGAGCACCTAACTCGAGAGTTTTCTTCACTATATCAACAAGCTCCCTTATGGCGGTGAAAACCTTACACAACTTTCGCTTACACCAATTTTACGACACAAAGCTTAATGTCGAGTTCTAATCGTAGCTAGAACCAATCTCACAACTTCAATCACAACTTCTTCACGACTTCTTCACGACTTCTTCACAACTTCTTCACTACGGCTTCACAACTTTTTCAAAACGGCTTCACAACTACTACACAATGACTTTACAACTACTTCACGACCTAGCACTACATATATACTCTTCTACTTCTTCACACCTTCACTATTTACACACCTTAACTTCTTCACAACTTTACTGCTTGCCTACTAATCTAGCCTAAACAATTATGCTCACACCTATCTAACAAATATACACAACTTATACAAATGAATGAATGATTTACAATTTTGATACACCAACAACTTGGATGGAAGAGATACACCAAGTTGTAATACTTCTTGTCTTGAAGGATAGAAGTATTCTTCTCTTGCACTTGAGAGGTTGAAGCTTTGGATCACTTGAAATAGAAGCTTATAATTATATGATCAAAGGGTTTTTGAAGATATGAAATGAGATCTAAATCAGAAAGTTTTTTTGGTGCAAAAGGTGAAGAAAAAGTCCAGGACTAGTCCAGTATTTATAGGCAAAGCTGGGGACTGGAGGAGCGTGGCCGGTCCCCTTAATTAGGGGCCGGTCCCCTTAATTATTAAGGGGGCCGCCTGCTTAATTAAGGGGGCCGCACATTATATCCGTTGCCCAGCTTTGTCTTTTTGTGGGAAAGGTTTTCCTGGAACATTTTTGCCATTTTTGGTTGAAAATTTGAATTCATATATTTATTATGGATTAAACATTTTCCTTTAATTACCAAAAATAATTTTGTAAAAGATATAAAATGTTTGTGTCATTTTATAAAAATTCTAGTGGTTAAGAAAATGTTCCTTTGATCATATGCATTAGGCATTTTGTTTATACATACCTTAAGTGAATAAGTTGTAGAAATGAATATTTACAACTAAATACTTCTTTATTTAATAAGTTTATGTTTAATGATTTTACATTTTGTGATTATCAAAACATAGAGATATCAAGAAGTATTAATAATGTTTTTAGGCATTATTTATATCAACAACCTGAGATAAAATATGCTAAAAAGGTCAACAGAAAAGTTGAGTGAATCCACAGTGTTTAAGTTGTAATAGTTTGAACACAAGTTTCAAGTAGTTAATTGTAATAAAACACAATTAAAGTAAAAACAACAATACCTCAGTATTGTGTATATGTATATATATATATATATATATATATATATATAATATATATATATATATGTATATATATATATTATATTATATATATATATTATATATATATATATATATATATATGTATATATATATACTATATGTATATATATATACATATATGTATATATATATATACATATATGTATATATATATATATACATATATGTATATGTATATATGTACATATACATATATATATATATGTACATATACATATATATATATATATGTACATATACATATAATATATATATGTACATATACATATATATATATATATGTACATATAATATATATATATATATGTACATATATATATATATATATTAATATATATATATATATATATATATATATATATATATATATATATATATATATATATATATATATATATATATATATATTAATATATATATATGTATATTTCTTTAAGTCTCATGATACGCAAACGTTAACAGGTGACATCATATAATAATGACGTCAGGTACTAACATCATAGAGATAATGTTAATAATAATGGCCTTGGGCAGGAGGTTTCCGTCCTCCTGTTTAGTTCAAATAAAGTGCATTTGGCTACATATCCGGTAACCAAATAGGGCGTCAACTGCCAATAGATCTATTCAGTAAATACGCGTTCACTCGTAAGTGATTAATGGTTCATGATATGAGGGACTTTTAGTGGCAATAGTTGGGAACTTAAGCAATAACAAATCAGGATAGCCTACAGAAAAATACTTGTGTTCATGTTTAGAGCATGTATCTCCCCACAGGATTGAAAACGTATAAAAATGTAGGAGTATGAACTCACCTTAGTGATGTAGTAGTTGAGGACAAATAGTATCAAGTGACGTAAGTGAATAGCTCCGACTTGAGACGTAGAGTAATAAGGCAAGTTTTAGATTCGTTGGTTTTAGGGTTCGATGTGAAATGATAGGATTGGAAATCTTTAAGTGATGTAGTATCAGGGCTTGTGTGGTAAAAGCTTAAAGTTCAAAAATGACATCTTGTAAGTATTATTGAAGTTATGGGGATAGTGTTTCCGATCTCGAGTTTTAAATGAAGTTATTAATACTTAACAAAAGTTAGTGGATGATAAGTTATTTAAAACGTTTGTTTTATTTTTTTTTAGGTTATTCGTTTAGAATGTGATGTCATTGAGTATGTATATTGATATCGTAAGTTTTTATAAAGATTTTGACGTAATCTAATTTGTTAATATAAGTTTCTCAAAAATATTATAGAGTTACAAAACTTACCCTTTACTTATACAAAAGTTACATTTTTAACCCACAACTTGTATCTTTTACAATTTTAGCCCAAAACTTTAAAATACCCTTTTTACTCAAACTTTCTGATAATTACAGTTTCTACCCTCAGCTTTTATATCCAAAAATCACTGTTTTGGTTTCAATCCTTTATTTTCCAAAATTTACACTTTTTACCTAAGTCTCGCAAAATTTGCATTTTTAGTCCAAAAGTCGATAAGTTGTAAAGTTTCGTTTCCTTTTTAAAAAGTTACCTTCTTGTGACTTATTTGAGCTTATTAAAAAAAAAAAGCTTATCATGACCGCTTAACCTTAGCTTATTAGACGTTTTACATGTTTTGGGCTTTAAGGCCCAATAAGGTTTTTGAAAAGAAAATATATGAAACGCCTATCATACTTAGCTTCGGGGTTCGAAAGTAGTGTGTTATAGCTTATTTGGGTGACTTATTCGTATGACTTATTTGGTGTGCTTATTGCGAAACGGGCTGGGCTTGTGAGCCCAATAAAGGTTCGCTTAATTTATGAAAATAAACCCGATTCCTATGAGGTTTTAAGCGTGAGTGAGTGTTTGTGGTTTTTGTTAAGTTGTTTAGTGTTAGGTTTTTATTCGTGACTTAGATGAAGTTTATGTAAACTTAGAAAGACTTGTGCGTAACGTTCCATCCCATATAGTTTAAAGAAGTTAAATAATACGCTAAGCTACATATTGAATTCGGTTTGGGAGAACTTACGACACCAAAAAGGTAGTGAAGAGAATGTGTGAACTTGGAATGTGGTCGAAGAATACGTGTACCTTAAGAACTTCAAAACTCAACTCGAACTCGAACCAAACCCAAGGATTATCAAGACTTGTGTGAAAAACCCGAATTCCCTTCTTCTCTCCTTCGTATACTTAGCCGAAAATGTAAGTGTGTGTTTGTTTGTATTTGCTTAGGTGAATAAGAATGTGAGAGTTGATTGCTTATATATAGGTGAACCTAGGCATGGTGTGTGTAATATTTTACTCTTGCACACCGCATGGGTTTCACCATAAGGGAAAAAGATCTTGGTTGGTTTCTAGCATGCATGGGATTCGGCCGAGAATGAGGGAGTGTGGGTGTTTAGTCATGTCGAGAGATAGGAGTGGGGAACATATTAACCTTTGGTTAATATAGTCAAAGTTCAAAGCAAGGGTGTTAGTATTAGTTTATTACTTAGGTGAGGCATTGGCGCGGGGGAGGGGGGTTGACTAACCTCACACGCAACACAAAAGGGAAATATGATATTTGTCGATAGGTTTTGTGGTTCACGAGCAAAGAAAGAAAGGAAAACGAAAAGGAAAACAATAAGGGTGATTTTGGGCTTGGGTTTGTATTAAAGCGAGGCCCAAAGAAAAGAAAGAAATGAGTCTGTTTGGTTTGTAATATAATCGGCCCAATAGGTTTGTTATATCATACTTGCATCTATGTGTAAGTATTTCCTGAAGTATTAGTATTTCTATTTTAACATGTTTTGCGTGCTTACTGTGAACTAATTAGTCACAGCAGCCGGATCCATCAGTTTTAACTGACCGGATCCCTCCTAAAAAGGAACCGGAAGATCCGGGTATACAAAGGAAGAATTATACCACCTTTCTTTACACATAGCCATTCTAACCTTAGTACAATAGTTAGTCATCTCCTATTAGTCATATTTGAGCTGACTTTGAGGTTAGTAGTCTTTTTTGATCACTTAGGATTGACTTAAGTATCTTCCAAGGTGTTTTTGATTTATCATTTCCATAATAACCACTATTTCTCGGTACCACTTTTTACATCACCTCCCTCTGATCATTTTACACTTATCTATATTTTAAATAAATTTCTCTACCCCAAAATACTCTAAAACCAATCTTTTGATTCTTATGATTTTTAAAGAATTTTTAAATTTTTCATACCACCTTTTCGTGAATCTTACAGATATTTAACACTTATTGATATGATTATCTTAACCCATATTCACTTAATGGCATACTTAGACCTCTTTCTCACCTCTTAAGACCATTTATGGCAACCCCTCATCATTAGTCTTATAACACTCAAAGTTATCTTCACTAAAACACTATCTTACACTCATTACATCAGGAAATATAGGGCTGCAATAGCTAGATGACAATCATTTCTCACCTTTATCTGATCTGTTAGTCGGTTCCCTCAGCTAAAGCTAGCCGGATCCCTTTTGGGAAGGATCCGTTGGAACCGGGCAAACAGAAACAAATGTTATCACCAAATAGCCTTCCAAAACTCAGCTTTATCCACTCAAACACTCCACATTGCCTTTAATATATCTCATAGAAGATTGTATCCCTGCAGTTGACCTTGGTGCATGCATATCATTGCAATTCAAAGGATTTTAGTGGTTTAGGCTTTAATTCACTTACTTGATCTTTTACTATTTAAGCCCCTTTTGTTTGTGCTTCAAAACCACACCAAAACAAACCATCTTCTACTGCAAACTCACACTCTAAACATGACTAAGGCACCAAGTGCAAGATCATCCACTAGGAGCCCTCCAAGAAAAACCGCACGAATAGTGTATGAAATATCCTCAACCGAAACCTCACCCATCAAAGCACCCTCTACTAGAACACCTCTAATGAACCAACTCCACCACAATTAGCCTCAAACAAACCAACCTCGCCACAACTTCCATCTCTTGAACCATCATCATCACAACTTGCTTCCACCAAAACAACATCACCACAATCAACTCCTCTTGAACCTACGCCTACTAGTGAACCTACATTACCAAACACTCCTATATCCACTCAACCAACAAAACCTTTTCATCTTGAACCAAGACTTCTTTCTTTCACCACACCTCATTCATCACCTCACCTCTACTTCAACTCATTGGAGGACTTACCTCCTAGACTTTCTAATCCACCACCATTACCAACATTCTCATCCATTGAGAGAATGTCAACACAACCACCATCTCATCACCTAGATGTTGACATCAGCATACCACCACCCATAACATACTTACCTTCCTCTCCACCGCCCTCAAATGTGTTAGAGTTGTGGAAAAATATTAAAACGTAAATGACTAGATTCAAACACGGGACCGAGGGATTGCACACTTTACATATGAACGATCAAGGAAATAATAAATATATGTAATAGTTATATATTTTAATTATTTAGACACGAAATGATAACTAACGGACGTTAATTAACCGAATTGACTAACGACCGTTAGGGAATAGAGGAAGGACCGTTAGTGAAATTACAAGCTGGGAAGGATCTAGAAAACCCATTGGATGGGTTGTGGCCGATCGGCCTGAGGGTGCCATAGCCCATTCGATCCAACTTATTCCCTAAGCTGGGTTTTGCCTATAAATACAAATTGAAGGGTTATTGTTTTTCTACCGTGTGCATTGATATAACCCTAAATTTGTGTTCTTCCTCTCTTGTCTTCTAAACCGGTCGTACATCTCCATAGGGTTTCGATCCATAAGTTTTCAAGTTAAACAAAATTGTTTTGGTTTTACGTGTTCATTCACTAGCATCAATACTTGATTGGTTATAGTACGTGTGTACAAGAGTTCGGTAATAACTTACTTTAGTTATTCATCTTGGATTGTGAAACAAAAGGGTAAGGGGTTTCACAGTAATCCTATTCTTGTTCAAGAGAAGAAAAAGAAGTTTAGATCCTTGTTTGTGCTAGGATCAAGGTACGTTACTTTTATTATTCGGTAAACTATTTACGTGTTAAATTAAAGATCTTTGCTTCCGCTATACATGCTTTGATGTGTTTATTTATTTAGTTGATTGTCAAGTTATTTAAATTCCAACAGTGGCATCACGAGCCGTTTAACACGTAATTGTAATTACCGAAACATAAATAAAAATCAAATCTTGATTTGGATTTACATGTTTTAGTCGAATTTTTTTTAGGGTTTATTAGAACGTAAAAAATTTCAATCATAATTTAGGGGGGGGGGGGGGGTTCGACCCTCTTTTAATAAAAAGTTAGTTTTGTAACCCTAAATTAGGAACATGTTTGTTTATGTGTTTATTTGATAAGGGTTACGTTCCTAGATTTAATTCATGATGCTTCATGCAAGGTAGTCATGAATTAGGGTTTGTATTATGTGCTACATGTTTTAGATAAATATAAAATTAGGGAAGACCTAATTAATTAAATTAATGAATCGGTTATGTGCAACGTGGTATATAATTATTAAAGCTTATGCTACCAACTTGTTGGTGTATGTGGTCCATTGGGCACAATGCGCTCAAAAACCAATGGGGGTCTTATTAATTATCTTATCTTATATATATAAAGATTCACTTTTCCTACATTTAATGTGGAAGAGTAAATGTGCTTAAAAGGTTGTATTGTGCAACATTGTAAAGCTTGGAAATAATACAAAAAAATGCATTCGGAAATACAATTTTATCATATAAATTTACAATCACTAAATAGGCTATCATATAAATACACAATTAGTTAATAGGTGTTACAGAATATGAACCAAAAGAGCCATGAATACTACAATTAAAGACCATCATATGACCTTGAGGCTGCAACACTTCTGCTGCCCATACATACAATTGCTGCTTCATTCGTGCATACAGGTGAGCCCATTCAATGGCTGACAAGGATGTGAATGCAGCTTCCCATATGTTCATTGATGAGTTGAAATTCTCTTCAACTGGAAACATTGTTGTTATGCTGTGCATGATGTGGGATGTGAAGGCTACAACCGGCCGTCTATTGAGTACCGATTTTGTTGTATATGATGCAAAGGTAATGTTTACATGTTATGTTTGCTGCTAATATATATGATTTTTGACACGATATTATTGTAGGGTAATGTTATCCACTACACTGCCAGGGCAACTGTGGCACACAAATTCCTCATGTTAAAGGAAGGTAGTGTATACTCGATAAAAGATTTTATAGTGCTGGCTAACAAGGAAGAATATCGCGTTAGAAAAGATGATACCTTTATGCTTGAATTTGATGGCAAAACACGCATACGGAAGTCTTTGGTGATTTCTGAAGGGTTCATTAGGTATCCTTTGCAGTTGGTGGATATTGAAAATATAAAACCTACAAGGAACAAGTATCTTATTGGTAAGTTTGTATTTGTTTTTTAAAATTAGTAATGCCCCACTATAAATGGTATTATGGATTAATATTCGAGTTGTTACCTGGCAGATGTAGCCGGATATGTGACAAACATTGGCAGGATGAACCACACTAAGACCGGTTCCAAAAATCTTGAATTCTACCTGGCAAATCATAGGTTAGCACTGTTATATATGTTTATTAATCTTTTAATGAAAGAATACAACACTTTGTTCGATCTATTCTTCCAAATATATATATCAAAACCATATAAATCATATTGATCAAAAGATGTTAAAGTTAGATTATATGACTTTTATTTAAACAAATACGACTTTTATTTGAACAAAAATCTTCGTTTTTATTGTTATGAAATTTACAGCTTAGTTTATATAGCAACTTTAATCTACTTTATTGGTGTTACAATTTTAGAAACTATATTAACATTTATCGCTTTTTTCCCCGGTATATGCAACAGGGGACAGTTAATAAGGGTAACGTTATGGGGAGGGTTATGTGATGTGCTTATTGACAAAAAGATGAAACAAGTGGTCATGTGTCCTATTGTGATGACATCTACAACTGCAAGACATTACAACAGTATGTATTTTTTTACTTTGAAACTTATCTGTATAAATCATGTGGACATGTGACTCTGAATTTGTACATCCCATCCCAGATAAGCTGTGTTTATCCAGCAGTTCATCGACAATGCTTCTGGACGATGTTGACATACCTGCAATTAAGGAGTTGAAATCAGACTCTGGGTAAGCATTCATAGCCGTTTCGAATACATTGTTTGAATATTAAAACCCCCTCCTGATCTGCCATGGTTTGCAAAGTTAATACCATTATTTTTTTAACAACTTACCAATTCTCTAGCTGTTAGTTGTGTTGGCAAAAGACAGGCTGCCCCCTCTGTTATGGACTCTATACCTAAAACTGGGACAGTCGAAACCCTTCTGCTGTGGTCACGCAATCGGACAAATGATGTAAGTAATTTTCCGATCCTTGCATGCCTATATTATCATCCCATTGCATGTTGGTTAAATGATCCTCCCGTGTACAGTCTGCAACCTTCCATTTAAAGGTGACAATCGACAATATCAGGACTAAGAATGGGTGGATCATCCGATCATGTGGTGGGGACAAATGCAGAAAAGGTTCCACCCAAATGGAAGGTAGCTTTTGGTGCGATGGATGTGAGAATCTAGTTGCATACCCGGATATTAGGTAATTTATAGTTTAAAATTATGTAACGTTATTTGGAATGCAACAAATACAATTGATAACTTACCCGTAAAACAACTGATTTACAGGTATAGGCTTGAGCTGTCTGTGTCCGACCACACTGATAAAACTGTGGTTGTGCTCTTCGATGAACCATCGACTCAGTTGGTAAAGTGCTCGGCGTCCTCGCTTCTGCAATTGGAACACGAGGTGAATATGTAACATATATGATATTTTGCATAACACTCTTTTTACTAACCTTCCTTTATAGTATTCAGATGAACACGGTACCTTGCCACCGACCTTAGCCAAGATCATTGGCACAACACATGTATTTGAGATAAAGTCTCACACATACTACGAGTGTAACAGTTTCGAAAGTTTCATATGTTGGATTGTGAACCCAACTGAGTTGGCTGTGGATGGTGATTGTTCCAGTGCATTTGTCAGCCAATCTGTCGCATTGAACCATTCAGTAAAGGAATCACATCAGGACCCATCAATCGCCACACCTTCTAAGTCTGCAGAGATTAAGGAAAAGAATATGTTAGTTGCCATTAACCGTTACAAGCAATAAACATTAAACATATGAATATTGATTTAAACAATATCCTGCACATGTAATATATGATTTCATTGTCTTCAGGGGGAGCTAGAAGATTCCGATGTAGAGGTGGAATTGGTTAATGTGGATCAGCTGAACGGAAGAAAAAGAGAAAGTGAGAACATGATGATGAGAACCTGCAATCGTTATCCGGGTTACTCTGACATGCTTATTAATAAGTATTTGTTTATCTTATGTGTTTAGGTTTATTGTGGAGGATTCTGAGTAAGTATGGGGGTGTTGTTTACGTCAGGCTAGAAGCACGCATCATCAAGAAATAAGCATCAACAAATAATGTCTTCATACATAGACATATGGGCATAATAAAATAGTTTTGTTTATAATAGTTTCCTGATATCATTTGGATGTCGCGACAAACTATATTGATTTACCGCAATATAAATCGTGTTCTTATTTATGTTATTTTATTTCTATATGAGTTTTGATATCATTCAACTCTACCATGAATCCTAACGGTGTGTGGCTTATATTTGTGAACCAAATACCAAAATATTCTACTATTTATAACAATGCTAATTGAATATCTAAAATAATGCAATTTACGGATTATGCAATGAGAGAAGGTTACTAAACAATGATATAGGACACTTTGTTATTCACGTATGAATTAGACCTTACATGATTCCAAATAAAGAAACAGCCACCAAAACCGAAATAAGTAGTTATATTCTAATATGCATGAAGGATCTAAATGATATACGTTTTTATATAGTTATAATAACTATAGCTCTTTTAAAAAACTAACCTAATTTTCCAGATAGAAGGATACTAAAAAAATACCAATTTTCAGTTTGTTTTTTATTAATCATTATTAATATAAGGCGCTAACAAAGATAGAGTGACAGAGTTAGAAAAAAAAATGTTCATCATCTGTTGCATCTACTCAGCCCACGATTCCCAATCAACAGAACCCATCACCGACATATGGTAACTTTTTTTGAAATTCATAGTAATAAGAACTGTGTCGCCTAGGGATTGATTGAAATACACGTTTACTACTACATATCCACTGATATACAGAATCTGGTGTGCCCTTCATACTAAAATTATGACAATTCCCTCTAAAATTCTATTATGCAATGCCAAATAACAACTGTCAAGGGTAATCACTTACCTATGTTGTCCTATATCCGCCTAATCCCATATTCAGTAATGTTCAACTGTACGTGTCAGAATATGGTGTAACGAGTTGTTAGGTGTTAACGTTTCTTATCATTACTTCTTTTAACATTCATATAGAATGTCTATTAACATGATATATGTTTTTTATAGTTTCTCAAATAATCACTTCCAGTCAAAGAATGTCAATAATTAACAATAACAAAGCATAAGTTATGAAATTAAATTACTTTATGAGTCATTATGAATCACAAACCCTTTTTGTAACTGCTGGGAATGTCAATCACTCGGACAGGATTTAAAAAGCTGGACTCTGGCCTCCACCAACACTCACCAGTTCTTTTATCACACACATATATCAGATACCCCTATTAGAAATAGATGGAATTCAGCTTTGAGGTTATCGCCAAGTACTTTCACATGCCTATCGCGCAAGCTGCAAAAGAATTTAATGTTGGTTTAAGTGTATTCAAAACCCGCTGTAGAGACGTAGGTATTAAGCGTTGGCCCTATCGTAAACTGAAGAGTATGAAAGATTTGATTAATGGTTTACAGGTTCAAAATGAATAAAAACTAACCTTCTTCCAAATCTGTATATCGTGTTACTAAATAATTTCATTTTTCGTTGCAGGCTGGGAATGGCGGCGCACAACACTCACTATGGAACAATGAAATCCATGAGTTTGGTATTGTCATTATCAAATCCAACAATAGCAAAGGATGTAATACCATTGCAGTGTTCGTCTTCTGCCAGCAGCTCCAATTATGATGACATGAATGATGGTTATCGTAGTCGGAACGATGCGCATAAGTAGGTGAAGATACATATATTCACATGTTAGGGTTTTAATAAAAATGCTGGAAATAAAGTTGTTAATGTAACTTTCAAGCAGTTAAGGACAGCAATATCAAACCTCTTTGGAACGTGTACTCATTATCAGTTATCTCCATTTCGTATTAACATATTAACTATTGCAAAACGATTCTAACAAAAAACACACAATGATAAGTATTTGATGTATAAACCTTGCACACGACTTAAATAAAACCGACTGCTAACGGACTTATCACATTCAACGTCTTTAGTTACCAGGTCAGCTAAGTACAATACAGATCTGTATTGTTATAAATACACATATCATGTAGTCTTCTTCTTGACAGTTAATAAACTAATTTACGAAATTTAACAACTTTATTTACCATGTCAGCTAAGTACACGAAGGATCAAACTACTGAATACACGGTTAGTTACATGGAGTATAAAACATTTGTCACTTACCAACGCTTTATATCTATTAGACCACAACAGGGAAATCATGTAATCTTCTTCTTGACAGTTAACCAACAAATTTATCACATTTAACTACTTTAGTTGCCGTGTCAGCTAAGTACAAAAAGGATGAACATACTGCATACACGTTTAGTTACATAGAGTATAAAACATTTATGACTTACCAACACTATATATATATATTAGATCACAACATAAAATGCTAGGTTTCAACTCCCGAGTGTCTTATATCAGAAATTTAACCTCCTTAATACAAAATCTCTAATGTTAAAAAATTCATTTTATAAGCCTGTTGTAAAGTAAACAAGACCCTCTGATCTTATCCCACGCCAAACATGCTTCAATCACCCGACCAATTATATGCGCCAAAGGTATAAACGACATGTATACATCGCTTATTACCCCTAACAGATTAAGACTACTAACATATGTGCCAAATCATATTGGATCACAATAACCAAATGTAGGTATACGCCATATTCTCCTCATTAAAACCTTATGCTGAACACCCCTATAATCTATAAACTAAGCATATAAAATTAAACTACTAATGCCCTCTGAAACACACTCCGAAACACACCGATTACACTAATAATGCTACAATACAAATCCCATATACAAAATAAACTGATAATACCAGTCAACATACAATACCTTATCGAACTAAAAAAACTCTCAAATACATATTGATATTATTGATCAAACTTTCAAACACTTTAATACATTGTTATTCTGATTCATCATTGATTGATTACATATCTGTCGTATGTAAATGAAAACCCTCAAATCAATTTAGGGATCTATTGTTGTATTACTTTGTGGGTGATTGTGTGAGAGAAAAATGATGCTACATCATTAACATACATACCTGTATATTCATTTCACCAATTAGTATAGGATATTCGGTTTCCATTTCACCCAAACCCTAAGACGATTATACTTTATTTGATGGATCCTTTTTTTTTTATTTGATCAAACCCTACAACGATTAAAACCCTAATTTGGATTGTCGCATACATTTGATCTTATCAGATCTAATTTGTTGTTGTTATGTATGATAGAGAAAGAGATCTGTTATACCCTTATAAATAAAAGTGTATATATATATATATATATATATATATATATATATATATATATATATATATTAAAAAAATGAATGATAATAAATAAATAAATAAAGAGAATAAGCATTTTTACTAAAGACACTAATATTATATTCCATTTATAATTACTTCATCAAACATTAACCATCCATATACATCTTTCATTCATTTCACCATCACCATAAGCCATAGATAACAGCAAAAAACAACTAAAACCATCAACACCTAACAACCCAAGAAAACAACCTACCCAAAGCTGCCCTAATCATAGAAGTCCATAATCCCCATATGCTGCTCACCCTCAGTAAGACCAGCACGGACTTCAATCAGTATAGCAGTTAACGCCTCCAACCTCCTCCTAGCCCTCACCTGCTTCTCACGGAGGCATTCATAAATGTCACCACCAGCTTCTTCCTCATCACGATTGAGGGACCAAACTTCCACCATTCGCTCGGTGCGTTTGTCAATCTTCCTTTGCAGCTCGTCGCATTTCTCGCCCAAACACCTAAGAAATGCCTCCTCTTCGGTATGTTCCTGGATGAAGTGGAACTTGAAGCATTTGTGGAGCTGATCTGAGCCTGAAGCGTCTTTGAGTTCCCTGATCAATGGTGTTTCTTCAGCCATTGGATTGTTTTGATTGATACGAGAAGATTTTTTTTTGGAAGAGTTATTATTTGTTGAGATAAATAATGCCTAAAAACATTATTCATATCTCTATGTTTTAATGATCACAAAATATAAACTCATTAAACATAAACTTATCAAATAAACAAGTATTTAGTTGTAAATATTCATTTCTACAACTTAATCACTTAAGGTATGAATAAACAAGTGCTTAATGCATTATATGATCAAAGGAACATTTTCTTAATAACTAGATTTTTTATAAAACATCAAAAACATTTTATATATTTTTGAAAAACATTTTTGGTATTAAATAAAAATGTTTAATCTTTTATAAAAATATGAATTCAAATTTTTAACCAAAATCAGTTAAAATGTTCCAGAAAAACCTTTCCCGCAAAAGGACAAATCTGGGCAACGGACACCTAGGGCGGCCCCCTTAATTTTACTAGGCGGCCCCCTTAAAATTAAGGGGACCGCCCCCCTATTTAAGGGGGCCGGCCACGCTCCAGTAGGTCTCCAGATGTCCAGTTTTTCTCCTATAAATACCAGCCTTCTCCTGGATTTTTACTCACCTTTTGCACACTGAAACTTTCTGTTTTAAATCACATTTCATATCTTCAAAAACCCTTTGATCATATAATTTAAGCTTTGGTTTCTAAGTGATCCAAGCTTCCTCCATTCAAGTGCAAGAGAAGAATACTCCTTCAACAACTAAAGAAGAAGTATTGCAACTTAGATATCTAAGTTGTTTGTGTCATCATACATTTGTATATAAGTTGTGTATTGTTGTTAGATAGTTGTGTGTATAATTGTTTGGGATAGGTTAGTGTGTAAGTAGAGAAGTTGTGTTGTTAAGGTGTGTAAGTAGTGAAGGTGTGAAGAAGTAGAAGTGTACATAGGTTGTGCTTAGTTGTGAAGTGTCGTGAAGAAGTAGTGAAGAAGTCGTGAAGAAGTTGTGAAGAAGTCGTGAAGTAGTTGTGAAGAAGTCGTGAAGAAGTCGTGAAGTAGTCGTGAAGAAGAAGGTGTGATTAAGTCGTGTTTAAGTTGTGAGATTGGTTCTAGCTACGATTAGAACTCGACATCTAGCTTTGTGTCGTTAAGCCGGTGTAAGCTAAAGTTGTGTAAGGTTTTCTCCGCCATAAGGGAGCTTGTTGACATAGTGAAGAAAACTCTCGAGTTAGGTGCTCGGGGAGTGGAGTAGGGCAAGGAAGGTGTCCTTGTAGCCGAACCACTATAAATCTCTTGTCTCTCGGTTAGATCTTTCCATCTCTAGCTTTCATTTCATTTTATTACCTTACTTGCATTACTTATTTATATTTACTTATATACATATTGTTCATATTGTTCAAGAAGTTGAGATCACATAAATTCGAATCTAAGTTATAAAAAGTAAACAAAGTTTTCAAAATAAAATTTAAAAGGACATAATACTATTCAACCCCCCCTTATAGTTTTTCACAATTGGTATCAAGAGCCACGTCAAACAAGATTTTTAAAATTAACTGTATTTTAAAACTTGAAACGATCTATGGAATCTTTAAAATATTTAGAAGGGAAATCTATGCAAAGACCACTACTATTTGAAAGTGATGGTTTTCTTTATTGGAAAAATAGATTCGAAACTTATGTGAAATCAAAGGATCTTGATCTTTGGCATGTTATTACCTATGGTGATTTTCCCCCTATTCAATATAATATCCTAACTAAAATAGATGAAATTGTACCTTTTGAAAAACAAAATGATGATTTAAAAAAGAAACTAGCAAAAAATAATGAAGCTAAAATGGTTATTTATAATGCGTTACCACGCAAAGAATATGAAAGAATTTTTATGTGTCAAACCGCAAAAGAGATTTGGGATTCTTTACTAATCACTCACCAAGGTAATAGTCAAGTCAAAGATAATAAAATAGATCTTCTTGTGCAACAATATGAACAATTTATAATTCCTGAAGAGGAATCTATTGATAATGCATTTGCTAAATTTAACACAATCATCACAAGTTTAAAAGCACTTGATGAGACTTTTTCTAGCAAAAATTGTGTAAGGAAATTTCTTAGGGCATTACATCCAAAATGGCGCGCGAAGGTCACGGCGATTGAAGAGTCAAAGAACTTGATGACGTTATCACTTGATGAGCTTATTGGCAACTTGAAGGTTCATGAAGAAATTATAAAGAGGGACTCGGAAACGGTCAAGAGCAAGAAAGATCAAATCAAGTCTCTCGCGCTAAAAGCCAAAAAGGAACTTAGTGATGACGATGATTCAAGTGACGATAGTGAAGACGAAGAATATGCAATGGCCGTTAGAGAATTCAAGAAATTCTTCAAGAGACGAGGAAGATTCACGAGACAACCGCGAGATGAAAGAAGATCGCTACAAAGAAATAGAAATGATAACTACGGGAAAAGAAAGTGCTTTAGATGTGGAAGCCAAAACCATCTCATTGGTGAATGTCCAAAGCCACCGGGTTATGATTATGAAAGTGCATTTGTTAGTGGAACATGGAGCGATAGCGACAAAGATGAAGTGGATAAAGCAAAAGACGAAAAGTGCGTTGTAGCTCAAGCCACCGATGAAATATGTCTTGGGATAAATTTGGAGCCCAACGAATGGATTAAGGATAGCGGATGCTCGAAGCATATGACGGGAAACCGGAAGCTATTCTCCTCCTACAAGGCATACAACGGAGGTTATGTTATTTTCGGTAGTGATTTTCGTGGAAAAATCATTGGCAAAGGTACGATTTCTCAAGACTCCCTAACTATTGAAAATGTTGAGCATGTAGATAACTTAACATATAACTTGCTTAGTATAGGACAAATATGCGATAATAAGTGTAGGGTTACTTTTACAAGTAAAGATAGCGAAATAGTTAAGGACGGAAAGGTCATAGGTAGAGGAGTTAGGAAAGGTGGCGTATATGTTATGAAACTAGGAAATAAACCGAAAGATAAAATATGTCTAGCAACCTTAGATGAAAACTCTACATTGTGGCATAGAAGATTAGGTCACGCAAATATGCAACAAATACAATCCCTAGCCTCTAAAGAATTAGTTAGAAACTTGCCTAACGTAAGATATGACCAACACTTTTGCGATGCATGTAAAATAGGAAAACAAGCACATGCTAGTCACAAAGCTAAGAATATAGTCTCCACTACTAGATGCCTAGAATTATTACACATGGACCTTTTTGGTCCAACCACTGTGCGGAGTTACGGAGGTAATCGTTATACCTTAGTAATTGTAGATGACTATTCACGATACACGTGGACTAGTTTTTTAAGTGATAAAACCGAAGCCTTTAATAAATTTGAAATATTTAGTAAAATGATTCAAAATAAATTAGGATGTTCTATAGTATCAATTAGGACGGACCATGGTCGGGAATTTGATAACGAAGTGCAATTCGGAAAATATTGTTATTTAAATGGGATATCTCACAATTTCTCCGCTCCTCGCACTCCACAATCAAATGGGGTAGTAGAAAGAAAGAATCGAACCTTACAAGAAATGAGTAGAACAATGCTAAATGAACAATCTATCCCACAAAAATTTTGGTGCCATGCCGTAGATACATCAACATATATAATAAATAGAGTCTCAATTAGGAGAATCTTAGAAAAACCCCATATGAGTTATTAAGAGGTAGAAAACCTAATCTAAATTACTTTAGGGTATTCGGGAGCAAATGTTTTGTTCTCAATACAAAAGACTACCTTACTAAGTTTGATCCTAAGTCGTACGAAGGAATCTTTCTAGGATATTCGCAAAATAGTAAAGCATACATAATACTTAATAAACACACTATGAAAGTAGAAGAGTCCTTAAATGTAACTTTTGATGAAACTCCACCACCACCTAAGACATTGCCCCTAGAAGATGATGACCTAGTTGAAGAAGAAGCTATTGAGGTTAGTAAAATTAAACCCTTAGGCGATGATAATGAAGATATAACATTAGGTGAAAACGAAATAGTAAATGTTAAGGAATCTAAATCACACCCGTTAGATAATATAATAGGAAACTTAAATCAAAGAACCCTTAGATCACAAGCTCAAGATAAAAATAACTTCTTTTGTTTCCTATCAACTATAGAACCTAAAAATATAAATGAGGCATTAAAAGATGAAAGTTGGGTTATGGCTTTCCTATCAACTATAGAACCTAAAAATATGTTAAGGAATCTAAATCACACCCGTTAGATAATATAATAGGAAAGTTATTTCAAATGGACGTGAAAAGTGCATTCCTTAACGGTTTTATCAATGAGGAGGTATACGTGGCACAACCTCCAGGATTCATTGACTTCGCAAAACCTGATTATGTTTATAAACTCAAGAAAGCTTTATATGGACTCAAACAAGCTCCCAAGGCTTGGTATGATCGATTAAAGGCATTTCTTATTAAACATGATTATTCCATGGGAATGGTAGATAACACTCTTTTCACGAAAAAGAAAAGCCCAAATCTCATCATTGTCCAAATATATGTCGATGACATTATATTCGGATCGACTTGTCAGGATATGTGTGACGAATTCGCCAAAATCATGCATGATGAGTTTGAGATGAGTATGATGGGTGAACTTAATTTCTTCCTAGGATTACAAATAAAACAATTAGAAGATGGAATATTTTTTAATCAATCTAAGTACATTAAGGAAATGCTTAAGAAATTTGGATTAGAAGAAGCTAAGCCCATGAAGACACCAATGTCTACGGAAGTAAAACTCACAAGAGATGAAGAGGGTGAGTCCGTAGAAAACACTAAGTATAGAGGAATGATAGGTAGTTTACTATACTTAACGGCAAGTAGACCGGATATCATGTTTAGTGTCTGCCTTTGTGCTCGCTTTCAAGAGGATCCAAAACCTCTCACCTAGAAGCGGTTAAGCGTATCTTCCGATACATTAAAGGCACTATACTCTTAGGATTATGGTATCCTAAGGGATCGGGCATAGAAACCATCGTCTATGCGGATTCGGATCATGCGGGAGACTACGTGGATAGAAAAAGCACTAGCGGAATTTGCACGTTAATGGGATGTTGTCTAACATCTTGGTTCTCGAAGAAGCAAACCACTCTTGCTATTTCTACCACAGAAGCCGAATATGTAAGCGCTGGAAAGGCATGTCAACAAGCACTATGGATGAAACAAGCTCTCGTAGATTATGGCATTAGGTTAGATGACGTCCCAATTATGTGTGATAATAAAGGTGCTATAGATTTAAGTAAGAATCCCGTTCAACACTCTAGGACTAAACATATAGAAATACGCCACCACTTCCTCCGCGATAACGTTCAAAAAGGAAACATATCTATAGAAAAGGTTGCATCGGAAGATAACTTAGCAGACATATTCACTAAGCCCCTTAAGCGTGAACTCTTTAACCACTTACGTTTAGGCCTAGGAATGATGGAACAAATTGACTGAATTTTCTGCATTTTTGGTAAAAAAAAATTTTCCAGATGGGCGGTCCCCTTAATTATTAAGGGGACCGGCTTGTCATTAAGGGGACCGGCCATTTGTCTGTAACAATTTTTTTTCTGTTTCCTCCCATCTGAGTCTAGGAATCTGTTTTGCACAAAATAAAAGATTGGGATATTTCTTTGCATAAACATATTTATAAACAAAACCCAATCAATTTTCTACAAATCATTCTCACATCTAGGAAAACACATGAAAACCATTTTTCTTACATTGTTGAATAATGCTAAAAACATTTTTTTCATGCATAAAGATCTCACATGAATTGTCAAAGTATATAATCTAATATATACATCTTTGATATTCATATATTGAGCAAAATCAAATCAAGGAGACCTTGGATTGTTTCTTAGGAAATTTTTGCATTTAGGAGTCGAAACAATCAAATCTCCACATTTGTTGCATATAGGCACACACTAGAACAAGCTTATTAATCACATCCTCACAATTGTTCCATCATCTATTCCCCATTAGTTTCTAGTGCCTTTGCTTCATTACCCTTGCATTAGATGATTAGGTTCCTTAATTCCCTAAATTGCTAGATATTAATTATTGCTTGTTTATTTATTTATCTTATATGCATGCATAATATGTTTCTCTATTGCCTCAAAAAGTGGGACTTTCCTAAAACCAGAAGCTCAAAACATAGCCATCCTCACCTTTTTCTGCAGAAAAACCCATTTCTGGAACCCAGAAAGGTACCAGATGGGCGGCCCCCTTAATTCATAAGGCGGCCCCTAAATTATTAAGGGGACCGCCCATAATTAAGGGGACCGGCCATCTGCTGGACGGGTTCACAGAATCTTTTTCTGCTTTTTAGCCCATTTGATCCTATACTTCCCCAAATTCACAAACACATTTTGTCCTAATCACCCAACAAGCCTATCCATTCCTAAACAACACAAATCCTCCACTATAAATAACCCCATATCTCACCACATTCAATCATCCCATCATGTCTTCTCCTATCAACCCAAAACCAAAAACCTCAAAGCTAGCAAGGATGACCTTAAAACCCGGGTGGAAAAGAAAACCTCACCCTCACCACAAGCCCATCACAACTAGACAACCAACACCTCCATCATCATTCATCCCCAACTACTCTCCAAGATCACAACCTCATTCCATTGAACCATTTCACAAACCCTACCATTTTGGCCAAACATCCACATTCATTCCAAACTACTCCCCTAAACCTCAAACCAACTTCAATGGAATACTTGAAAACCCTCATCACCTTGGTCAAACATCAAACCTTTCACCCCAATACCATCCATTTCCACCAAATAACCAAATCCCCATTCATGAAAGGCAAAAGCTTCATGAAGAGATTAACCAAATCCATGATCTTAATGATCTCCTTGCTATGCACCTCACACACAACGCAACAAGGGACAACCTCCATCCTCACCTTACTCAAATTGCCTATCTCACTCTCTTAACTTGGATCAAGTTACAAACCACACCCACTATTGCCCTTGTTGCATCTTCCTTCAAAAACAAATTCTCCACTTAAGTGAAGATATTTCTTGGATCGAATATCTACTCACTCGTACCCATCCTATTCCTCCACTACAATGATATAACATCAATGGATCCGCTCCATTTCCCTCACCATCACATAACTAAAACCCATCCACATGCTTTCCGCCTCAAAATAAAATCCCTCACCCTTTTGTGTCGCAAGCAAGTCCAATCGCTCTCTTTGGCAATATGAGGACCATTAGTATTTCTAGTTATGTTGTAATCATTATGTTTCAAGTATTTTATGTAATGTAATGATGATTCATATGTTATATATGATCATCTTGAATGCATTAGTTGGTTGTTCTAAATATTTTTGCTATGTATATGTATCTTGTGTCTCCTAACTTGTTTTTGCAGCCAAGATTTCCATAGCTCATCTCCTTGGTGCCCTCGAACGAGGGGGAGTAAACATCAAGGGGGAGTTCTCGTCGCGACAAATTTAGTTTCTAAAACTTGTCGGCATAACCTTTTTGATTCTACAAAAAGGGGGAAAAGTGAATGTAAACTCACTAAATACTTGTCCAAAAATAAATTTTTGGATTTAATAAGTTTAAGTTTTGTAATCATCAAAAAGGGGGAGATTGTTGACATAAATAATGCCTAAAAACATTATTCATATCTCTATGTTTTAATGATCACAAAATATAAACTCATTAAACATAAACTTATCAAATAAACAAGTATTTAGTTGTAAATATTCATTTCTACAACTTAATCACTTAAGGTATGAATAAACAAGTGCTTAATGCATTATATGATCAAAGGAACATTTTCTTAATAACTAGATTTTTTATAAAACATCAAAAACATTTTATATATTTTTGAAAAACATTTTTGGTATTAAATAAAAATGTTTAATCTTTTATAAAAATATGAATTCAAATTTTTAACCAAAATCAGTTAAAATGTTCCAGAAAAACCTTCCCCACAAAAGGACAAATCTGGGCAACGGACACCTAGGGCGGCCCCCTTAATTTTACTAGGCGGCCCCCTTAAAATTAAGGGGACCGCCCCCCTATTTAAGGGGGCCGGCCACGCTCCAGTAGGTCTCCAGATGTCCAGTTTTTCTCCTATAAATACCAGCCTTCTCCTGTATTTTTACTCACCTTTTGCACACTGAAACTTTCTGTTTTAAATAAAATTTCATATCTTCAAAAACCCTTTGATCATATAATCTTAAGCTTTGGTTTCTAAGTGATCCAAGCTTCCTACATTCAAGTGCAAGAGAAGAATACTCCTTCAACAACTAAAGAAGAAGTATTGCAACTTAGATACCTAAGTTGTTTGTGTCATCATACATTTGTATATAAGTTATGTATTGTTGTTAGATAGTTGTGTGTATAATTGTTTGGGATAGGTTAGTGTGTAAGTAAAGAAGTTGTGTTGTTAAGGTGTGTAAGTAGTGAAGGTGTGAAGAAGTAGAAGTGTACATAGGTTGTGCTTAGTTGTGAAGTGTCGTGAAGAAGTAGTGAAGAAGTCGTGAAGAAGTCGTGAAGAAGTTGTGAAGAAGTCGTGAAGTAGTTGTGAAGAAGTCGTGAAGAAGTCGTGAAGTAGTCGTGAAGAAGAAGGTGTGATTAAGTCGTGTTTAAGTTGTGAGATTGGTTCTAGCTACGATTAGAACTCGACATCTAGCTTTGTGTCGTTAAGCCGGTGTAAGCTAAAGTTGTGTAAGGTTTTCTCCGCCATAAGGGAGCTTGTTGACATAGTGAAGAAAACTCTCGAGTTAGGTGCTCGGGGAGTGGAGTAGGGCAAGGAAGGTGTCCTTGTAGCCGAACCACTATAAATCTCTTGTCTCTCGGTTAAATCTTTCCATCTCTAGCTTTCATTTCATTTTATTACCTTACTTGCATTACTTATTTATATTTACTTATATACATATTGTTCATATTGTTCAAGAAGTTGAGATCACATAAATTCGAATCTAAGTTTTAAAAAAGTAAACAAAGTTTTCAAAATAAAATTTAAAAGGACATAAAACTATTCAACCCCCCCTTCTAGTTTTCCACATTATTAATTAGTAAACTTCTGATTACTAATACAGTGTATATGTTGAATACCGAGGGCAACTGAACCAATTTCATCATTGCAACGCTTAATTAGAGTATTAATTAAAATAGATTGTTTGTTTTCCCATGCAGAATTATGCAATACGTTTTTAGAAGAAGTGTTGCAATGAACATAAAATTCTTCCACTGATGATACAAATATTTTTATAAACTACACATAAATTTGTAAATATAACATAACTAACCCTCAAACTTTGCCAATTATGATAACCATTGACCAAATAAACATCTTAATTATTAAATCCATACATTACATAAAAATAAAAAAATAAAATAAAATAAAAATAAAAAAAAAAAAAAAAAAAAAAAAAAAAAAAAACGTAAAATAGATATCAAAATTTCATTGCCTCCAACTTCTCGATAAAAGATAACAGTTGACGAAGACGAATATGTATTTGTGTTAAAGCAACCATCAACTTATCTACTACATCCATATCTTCATGTTGCATTCTCCTCAAATCCACAACACTTTGAACCGAAGGACTATCAATTCCAACAACCTTCAATTCCTTTATAATCAACTCTCTATGACGCACACGATCAATAATTTCTAAAATTTTTTCTCTTATATCTTCTTCATTTGCAAATGAAGCTTTAACTTCTCGACCATAATGTACAAGCATCATATCTTTGACATAACTCGACTTAGCTTCATTTGCTAACCAGCCTAACAAAACAAGAGGATAAACAGTAGGAGAAACCATGTTATACTAAGAATATATAACCTATGCAAAGGAATATTAAAAGTACATAGGAATAAGTATGAAAATTACAATACAATTGAATGAATAATTAATATTGCTTGGAACTGAACAGATAAAACCGTTATACTTATGATAAAAGATGCATTCAAATTACCCATAAACTTTGCAATGTAATATAACTAATCATCAAATTTTGTAAATTATGATAAAATGTGTCACAAAAATATTTCATTTCGTCCAAACTCTCGATAAAATATAACGTTTATTATTTTGCACTTGATCCAACCAACCAACTAAATTTAACATTTTTCCATATAAGGCTGGCTCTAGACACGATGGCGACCAAATGTATTTGTAAAAACGCTAAATCTAAATTTAGAGAACATCGAACAACTAATTATATGCATTCATCTTAATAGCATTATTTTCTTCTTCGCAGATACCAGCTTTAGCTTGGAAAAACAAAAGTGATAACTTTTCAATCATTGCTTGATGCCTCTTTTGAGCCTTCCTCAAATCTGCAACCACTCCCAAAACAACACGATTATGACCTAATGCTTCCATGTTTGGGATCATAGTTTGGTTTCTCAACATTACCCGCCTCAAGTGCTCATAGCTAGCAAAAATCAATCTGGTAAGACCATCATCTTCACCTGCCTGTTGCACAAACCAAATACGCATGCAATCATGCAAATTAGAAGACCCTGCAACCTTCACTAAGTTTTCTAGCATCTGAAACTCTGCCATTGGAAAAAAATATCAAAATAGATATGTTTTGTAACTCTCTATGACAAAAAAAGAGCCGAATAAATAGCAAAAAAACATATATTGTAACTTATGCATATTAAAATATTACATGTGAAGAGACTCATTTAAAAAAAAGGTCTCTTCATATGTACTCTATTAAACCATGATATTTTATCAAAATACAAAAATAATTATAACATTTCACAATCCAATACCAATATACAATCGGTGCAACGCACGGGTTTTCCACGACTCGTATATATAAAGATTCACTTTTGGTATATTTAATGTGGAAGAGTAAATGTGCACAAAAATTTGTACGGTGCAACATGCTTAAGCTTAAAAATAAATCTCAAAAATATATACAGAAATAATATTTTATCAAATAAATTCAAGGATGTATTAAAGCCATAATCATCAATTATTGCCCGGAAGATGAAGTGAAGAGGAATATGAATTGTTTGCTATCGTATTTATTGTTTAACCTTTTCAACTCCATTGAAGGTTATGTACTCCCTTATAAATAGCACAATCGAGAAGGCTCACAACAGATTCTTACACCGCCACTGCCACCGGAACCACTGCCAACATCAACTGTTTCCGCCGCCGACACCACCAAATCCTAATTTAAGAGGTGGTGTTTCGAGCTTGGGTGGTTTCGTTGTTTTAGTAGTTCCGATGGAAAACCACCAAATATATCTCATGAACAATATATCTTACCATCTCATGAACACATAAAACCTAATATCACAACCACCAAATAAACCATGCCTCAAGAATCCTACACGATCGAATAACAGCCAAACCATAACATCACATACATATCAATATTAAAGATACTTATAGATCTTGTGGGAAACTAGAAGGGGGGTTGAATAGTTTACCGGTTTTAATTTCTTTTAAAAATATCCCTTTTAAAAGATTTGCTATTGGAAACTTTGATTCGAAATCTATGTGTGATCAATCAACACCAATATGAACTACACACTATGCTAACTAATTATAAATAATAAAAGTAAAGAGTTGAGTTGGAAAGATCAAACCGAGACAAAGGATTTATAGTGGTTCGGCTACGAAGCTCTTCTTCGCCCTACTCCACTGCCCGAGTACCACACTCGAGAGTTTCAAACACTATGTCAACAACCTCCCTTCAGGCGGAGAAAACCGTACGCGTCGCTTATCCTATTACCGACACTAAGCTAGATGTCGAGTGCCAATCTTAGCTAGCACCAATCTACCAAGGTCCACGTGACCAATTACTCAAGCCCAATGGCTACAAGAGATCACCAAGATCTCAACACGATCACAATGATCAACACTCTCTCAACTAACACTAATCTATCGACCCTTGATCTCTTGATCAATCACACAAGCCCAATGGCTTTAAGAGATATTCACTTCTCTATAAGATCACACTTGATCTTCACTCTCACTCACAAAAGATAAATAAACTTGATGTATGCTATGATACAACAAGGTTGTAACAAGTGTTACAAAAACCTAACAACTATAACTCTTGTATCTTCTTGAATACTTTGAGTTCTTCTCTTGCTAATGAAGAGGAATGATAACACCTTGTATCAACTTGGATACTTGTGTTCTTCTCTTGCTAATGAAGAGGAATGAAGAGGATCTCTTGGTAGATGATTGGATCACTCTTAAAACAAAAGAAAACTAATCTAAATGATCAAAAGAAGAGAAAGGTGTGAGAGGTTTAAACTCAGAAGTTTTTCTGTGTGAAAGGGTGCCTAAAAACTGTGAATGGGGTTGGTTTTTATAGGCAAGAAAAATCTGAACGTTACAGAAAAATTTGTACGGACGGCTCCACTAAATTTAGTGGAACCGTGGAGCCGTCCCAGACAAGGACGCTTCAAATTTTGTCTTTTCTGGTGAAAACTTATTTGGGGAAGTTTGGAGCTGATTTTGGGGCGGAAAAATAGCTGTTGTGATTTTCAAACTTATTTTTCCATTAAAACATTTCTTAATAATTCAAAAATAATTTGTCATGTGTATTTTTGAAAAAATATTTTGTCACATTAAAATGTGAAGTCTTAAAACACAAATTCACTTCTTTGATCATTTGTCAAGTTGTAAATTTGTTCTAGAGTGATTTGCGTTGAAACGGGATCTTCCGATTAAAAACTTGTTTACGTTAATTTTAACGTAACGTGATTTCACATTTTGTCATCCTCAAAACGTGAAGTAATCGAAAGATATAAATAACGTTTTTAGAACATTATTTGCATCAACAATCTCCCCCTTTTTTATGATGACAAAATATAAACTCATTTTATGTTAAAATTAGTTTTAACAAGTTTTTAATGAGTTACTCCATTTCTCCCCCTTTTTGTTGAATCAAAAAGGTGACAAAGGCTCCCCCTTGATGTATACTCCCCCTCATTTGGAGAACACCAAGGAATCGAGAAAATGTGTATGCTACAAAACAAACTTAGATGACACATATACAATATCTAACAAGTAGCACATTTTGACAAATATCCAACCACACAACAAATAGGTGAATAGCCAAGAAAGACATGAACAACCATATTAAAGCCCATTTCATAAAAGTAAAATAAGTGTCATACATGAGTATGACTACAACAAGAAAGCAAATTTAAATGACAAGAAGGCACATAAACATCAATAGTAATATGAGGCTTCAAGATTTGCTTCCAACTTCAAAAGGGTTCCTAAGCATTTATTGGAAAGACTAAACAGAACCATGTTTAGTTAGGGCTATTGTGTGGTGGAGGAGGTGCAAGGATGATGGGTCCTATGGGAGGGGTTAGGAGGTGCTCAAGATATGAGAATCTAAAGCTCAACTCATCTCTAAGACTTATGATGAGATTTTGGTTGTGGTGGCAACAAGCACAACTCAAGGTGTGTGGTTGTAAGGGATAAAGGATGGGATGACCCATTAAAGGTTGAGGTGATGGTGATAGGGAAGATGATGATGTGTTGCTTCCAAACTCAAAGCGAGTGATTGGTGATAAGGTTAGGGTAAGAGATGGAGGTTGTGGTGATGGTGAAGGTGATGAGGATGATGTGTTAGTTCCAACTTCAAGTGAAGTTGATGGTGATGAGTTGAGTATTAAGGCTAGTGGTTGAATGGAACTTGGTTGAGGTGAATGTGTGTTGGTTCTAATGGTTGTGGAGGATGAAGATGTGGGTTTGATTGAGGTTGCCTTGGATGGAGCTTGGGGTGTAGTGAAGGAAGATGATGATTTGGTAGAGGTTATGGGTGTGTGGGCTTCATCATCATCATCCAATGTTAGATCAATGAGAATCATCTCATTGGAAGGTTTGGTTGAGGTTTGTGGTGTGTGAACACTTTTGATCCATTGATCAATAAGAGTGGTTGGATTGGTTGGTTTGATGTTGAATCTTGGTTTCTTGTTTTTGTGTGAGGTTGAAGCAATGGTGGAAGACATGATGGTTGTATGGTGAGTGTGAATGGGAATCAGGTTATGTTTGCAGATTTTCAGGGAAAGAAAGTCAAAAAGTGGAAGAGAATTGTAATTTTCGTCTTCCAGAGGCACGGTACCACTAAAGGCACCACGGCACCACTAAATTTAGTGGAGCCGTCCCCTATTTAGTGGAGCCGTGGCCTCCATTTGACCTTCTTTCCAGGTCTGCTGGTTTTAGGCAGCCTAAATGGGGAAATTTCTGGGGAATCTATTGGCTGCAAATCTCAAGGCCTCAAACCACTAAACACATAGAATTCCTAAAGCTAGTTTCAACTAGCAACTAACATGATCATGTGATCATCTATGTATTTAGGCAACTATTAAGCATGCATGAGTTCAAGCAATTTTAACATCTAGTGCATGTAATGAAATAAGATAACATGCATGAACTAGGCAAGATTGATTAACATAAAGGTTAATTAACTAAGCAAATTAACCATGTTCAAGTGTGAAATGTTAAAAGAGAACACTTCAAGCTAGTTAATGTATGATGGACAATGCCATAAACTATTAATAATCTTTATAATAATACTTAAGTTAATAATACTACTTAAGTTAGTAATCCCTAGTCTTTTCTCCTTCCCAGCTTCTTAATCTTGTTCCCGAGCCCTTTGATTGCCTTGCCAATGGACTTGAACCCCCCAATGTTTGCTCATGCATCGAAACTTGTCGATTATACATTGTTGTTTGCCTTCTCATTAGATTAGAGAGGTTGACTTGATTGAATTCAAGGTCGGAGGTTTGTTGGAATGACGAGGTGTCAAGGTTACGAAAGTAGGTGTCGGGAGAAGGAATTTGAGAACTAGGTGTTCCTTCTTCGTTTACTTCAACATCGTCCTTATCCATAGGTTCAGACGATGATCCGTGACTAAAGGAGGAAGACGAGTCAGGAATGTCGGAAATGGATTTACGACCACGTTTGGACCCTTTGTCCTTACGTTCCTTTGTGCGACGTTGTGGTCCACCAAGAGGTTTCATGACGGGATTGACTAGGACATAGTCGACGCTACGAAGAGGTGGGTAGGTTTGCATAACCCACTTGAATAATCGAGTAAGCAACATGCCATATGGCATGAGCTCATCGGAGCGATGATGAATATTGGCCATCCGTTTGACCATATAGTATGCGAGGTTGTATGGTTCCTCGATACTAAGACAGTAGAGCATATGGGCAAGGCTTGCCGAAACATGATCACGGTTGCCCGCAAGGCTTAACACGTTCTCACGCAGAAGAAGTTCCCAACCTCTGAGGTCGGGATAAAGTTCTTTAAGGTAGATTTTGTTTGGATCGAGATAGACAATAGAACCATCACGTTTTTGATACGTATTGGCGACTCGAGGAATTTGGATTACTTGTTTGATTACTTCAATGTCGGGAATTTGGGTACGATAAGCACCTTCGTTCTCAAGATTGAAGTAAAGAGACTCTAGAGAATGGTCTTTAGTGAATGCACACTGACCATACGAGGGAACACCGAGAATCTGACCAATCTCGGTGACGGACAGGATGATATTTTGATGTTGAATCCAAAAGTTAAGAAAGACGTTTTCGTCAAGATCAGTAAAGGTATGGACACGACTGTAAAATTCGAGAATAAAACGAGGACAGACTTGATCATTTATTTTGTATAAACAATCGAGCTCAATGGTAGGAAAACATTCTTGGATGTTGTCTGTCATGACATAAAGTGCATCGACTACACGCCCTTCGTGTATATATCGATTTTGCACTTTGGCAAGATGAGCTTTTTGCTCATCGGGTATGTTTGGATCGTCAACGAGATGAGGAATATAATGTTTGGTATCTTGGTAATCTAGACGAGGCATTGTGACCTACAATAATATGATATTTTACATGTGTTAATATGTTGCATTTTAATGGTCATATTTCTAGGGTGTTTGTGTGCCTAAGTGCAAACATTGTGGAGGTGCGGTAACCTCTACTCTAAAATGAAACCTATGAGATTGCCCAAACACTCCTAACTTTACTTTTTCTCAATCAGAGTATGTCGAACATTACATATTAATTATGTAATTCGATCCATACTTGAGAGTTCATGTATGCATGCAAAAACGTTTTTAATTTGCATCAACAATCCATGAAAAAGGTTTCATGATCCTAGACTTGTGAGGTTTTTCGAAAAATGATGGAATTGGGGTGTTTGGCAAACGCCTCAATTTGGCGCCAAAAAGCTTAAGTTTGAAAAGCTTCAATGTAAATCGTTCCTAATCCAATTTTAGTCATCCTAAACATGATTCCACTACAAACAATCAATCATAATCCGATTTTAGTGATCAAATTCGGACTAGGTTTTGCAACAAACATGGGTTTATGAAAATCCTAGGTTTAGGGAATCATGTGAATGCTACATTGTCTAATCCTAGTCTTAATTTCACAAAAGTTTAACAAAATTCAAAAATCCCCAATTCGATTTTAAACTCAAGAACAAACCCTAGACTCAAATTGAAAGAAATTAAGAATGATTTACTTACAATTAGTGTTGTTGTGATTAATATTTGTTGATTCCAATGCCTCAATCTTGATTTGCAAGAGCTTAATTGAATTTGGGTGTTTAGGTTCAGTTTTGATAGCAAGAGGAAATGGTTTTGGGTTTGTTTGAAAAGGCTGTGCAGAAGAAAAGAGGAATAGGCGCGTTTTTCAAATGCACGGCACCACGGTTCCACTAAACATTAGTGGAGCCGTGCCTATTTAGTGGAGCTGTGTATCTGATTGTGCCATTTTTCTTCTGTTTTTGGCTGATTAATCTTACTTATTTAGCAAGACTTTTCGACACAAGGAAAAAGTTTATACCTAATAAACTATTTGACGAAAACGATTAGGCGGAATGACAAGGAATGACCTTAGTGTTTCCAAGGAAATTGACTAAGTTGTCATTGGATGAAGATTGACTTCTAATATTTCCCATGAAATAAATAGAAGTCATGAGTCGTGTTTTGGTGGATGACTATAATATTTCCCATGAAATATTTAATTAGTCGGAATACGAGACGCAAGGAATGACTTAATATTTCCCGTGAAATATTCAAAAAGTCATGTGACGGGTTGTAAGGAAATGACTTAGAATTTCTAGAGAAATTTCTAAAAGTCATGAGACGAGTTAGAGAGATGAGTTAAAGAGTCATGGGTGATACATAGAGAATGACTTCAATGTTTCCCGCGAAACTTTCGAGAGGTCATAGAAGGGATAAAAGGTTATAAGGGATGACTTTCATATTTCCATTGAAATACTGAAATAGTCATGAACGGGATGAGAGGAATGACTTGGGAAGTCATATAACGAGACGTGAGAAATGACATTAATATTTCCAATGAAATATTAAGAAGTCATGTGACGAGAAATAAGAGATGACTTTTAATATTTCCGAAGAAGTATTCAAATAATCATGAGAGGGGTGACGAGAACGTAATGGTTAGGGTATTGACGATGTTGTCTTTCAAGAGAGACTTTTCAAAGAAAAGATTTCTCTTTTGTTCTTATCACGACGGAGGAGATGACGTAATTCGATGAGCTTCGTTCATGAGCAAGCTATAGGGTTCCCGGTCAAGTCTAATGGCATCTTGACAGCTACACTTCATAGGGGGTTGTCTCATCCATAGTGTTTATTGTCATGCCTTTCCGGTGCTTACGTACTCGGCTTCGGTCGTGGAGACAACAAGAGTAGTTTGTTTCTTGGGGAACCAAGAAGTTTTTTAATAAACCTATGAAGGTACAAACATTACTCTCTATGTTTCAATCCACATTAACTCTTGCATTATCAGAGTTGATATAGAAACATTTTCTACACCAATCTCCTTGAGATATCATAATCTCAAGTGTGTAGTACCTTTAATGTATCGGATGATACATCAAACACTTTGATGTAAGAAGTCTTGGGGAACTTCTTACAAGTGGGCACAAAGCTAAACACTTATTCATGATAATGGACCTATTTGCCGTTAGGTAAACTACTTTACCTATTATGCCTCTAACTTGGTGATATCCACTCACTCACCTTCATCATCTCTTGTGAGATTCTTATTTGTGGATATGGGCGTTAGTATTAATTATAATTAATATAAGCTAAGTATCTGATATATATATATATATATATATATATATGTACTAAGGTTTATGGGGATACTTTCTTTAGGTTGAGTTATCTACGGGCTAAGGAAGAAACTTAATTCACTCATCACTTTCATTTCAAACTTGTCACGCATGATCTTGAAGCGATCATCGTACATTTCCGGACAAGTTGAGTTCGTCATGATGAGTTGTGAGTTTTGTTTCTTTATGATAGTGCCAACTATGTTAGATACTAACACTACTACATGCTTAGCATTCTTACTAACAAAGGGTGTTTTAAGAAAGCGTACCTGTGCCTGAAGTGTTGCTCTTAAAACTAGAAGATTAGACTACCTTTGGTAAATGTAAAGCATATGAGACACGACTTGACTTTTAGGTCACCAGATTTGTTTGATAACAAATCATACTCCTTTTGTTAGACTCCAAAGTACATTTACACTCATGTTTTCCTAGCAAAACAAAAGTTCAAACATCTGATCCCCAATATCTCATGGGTCCAAAGCTGTTAGAGTTAAACATCCTACACATTTGTTGCGTCAGTTTAGGATGTGAGAATGGAGGACACATTTCCCATGGTAAGTAACTTTGTTGTTGACGTTCATTCCAAGTTACGGGAAAGTTACTTGGATGATTTTGTCTTCTAAAGTTACCTCTCGGTAGAGGAGTTCTAGACCGAGGTTTGGGAGAATTTATTTTTCTAGGTGGAGGAGTAGCTGACCTAGTGTCACGCTTTACAAATCCATGTTCGGGAGATGACAATGGTTTGTAAAAGCCTTTGGCTTCCTCTTTACTTGGTGTAGACACTCTAGTACTATTTACAACTACGTGACTTGGTTTAGGACTTAAGTTACTTTTCAGAATTGACCCAGTTTTATCTTCAGCACCAGACGGTACCACGGTACCACTAAATTTAGTGGTGCCGTCTGTACCTTTAGTGGTGCCGTCACCTTCAGACTTAGACATTTCAGCATTACAAATTTTACTTGTTTAGTACCACTTGTAGAAGCCTGATTTGGGTCAAATCCTAAACCCGCACGGTCATGTTCACTATATCTAATGTTTTCAAGTATATCATTAAGTGTTTTAGTTCCTTCATCAAACTTGATGATTCTTAAAGCATTTTCTTTAAGCTTTTCATTTTCTACTTGAAGACTTATGCATGACCCACATCCTAAGTCTACTTCTTTGTTTTTCTCAAGTCTCTTGACTTGATCTTTTAGTTCTACAACTTGTATTCTAGTTCTTGTAGTTTTAATTTTAGTTTTGTGTTTCTGCCTAATATCTTAGTACTAACTAACGCATAATTTGTGTATTCGTCATGCAATCTACTATAATCTATTGACGAATTATCATCACTATAATAAGAAGAGTCGGAATGTATCTCGTTGGAAGCTTGAGCCATTAGGCATGTTTCATCGTTAAGCTTCTTCTCTTCTTCTTTACCGCTATCACTCCAAGAGCCTCCTACAAAAGCTCTTTGGTTGTTGGAGTTTGTGTTTTAGGACATTCTCCTATGAGGTTGATTAGGATCTCCGCATCTATAGCAATTCCTATCACTTGTCCCTTTCCTTTCATCAGATTCTTTTGAAATGACCTCCTTTCATCGCGAGGTTGTCTAGGAAATCTACCTTTCCTCCTAAAGAACTTTCTAAAGTTCCTAACGGCTTGTGCATACTCTTCATCTTCACTATCGGAACTCGAACATTCCTCATCACTAGACTCCTTCTTGGCTTTCAAAGCTAGAGATCTAACTCTCTCGCTTTTGCCTTTAACTATGTCGGAGTCCTTCTTGATTATCATCTCGTGAACTTTCAGGTTTCCTATTAGTTCGTCGAGTGACAATGCCGCCAAGTCCTTTGACTCTTCGATGGCGGTGAACTTTGCTCACCATTTAGGATGTAGAGCCCTAAGAAACTTCCTAACATAATTCTTGCTAGAGTAACCTTCATCAAGAGCTTTAAGACTAGTGATAATAGTATTAAATCTAGCAAAAGCATTATCTATTGACTCATCTTCCGAAATGGAAAATTGTTCATATTGTTGAACAAGAAGATCTATCTTGTTCTCTTTGACTTGGTTATTACCTTGGTGAGTGACTAACAAAGTTTTCCAAATATCTTTTGCCGTATTACACATGAAAATTCTTTCAAATTCCTTTTTAGTTACCAAATTCATTTGAATTGGTTGAAAGTCACCCTCGATAATAACATGCCAAAGATCAATGTCTTTTGACTTCACATACGTTTCGAATCTTGTTTTCCAATAAATAAAACAATCGGTTTCGAAAAGTGGTGGTCCTTGCATAGATTGCCCTTCTAGATATTTGTCGGAATCCATTGATCGATTCAAGTTTTAAAATACAATATACTTTAAAATCTTGACTGACGTGGCTTCTGATACCAATTGTGGGAAACTAGAAGGGGGGTTGAATAGTTTACCGGTTTTAATTTCTTTTAAAAATATCCCTTTTAAAAGATTTGCTATTGGAAACTTTGATTCGAAATCTATGTGTGATCAATCAACACCAATATGAACTACACACTATGCTAACTAATTATAAATAATAAAAGTAAAGAGTAGAGTTGGAAAGATCAAACCGAGACAAAGGATTTATAGTGGTTCGGCTACGAAGCTCTTCTTCGCCCTACTCCACTCCCCGAGTACCACACTCGAGAGTTTCAAACACTATGTCAACAACCTCCCTTCAGGCGGAGAAAACCGTACACGTCGCTTATCCTATTACCGACACTAAGCTAGATGTCGAGTGCTAATCTTAGCTAGCACCAATCTACCAAGGTCCACGTAACCAATTACTCAAGCCCAATGGCTACAAGAGATCACCAAGATCTCAACAAGATCACAATGATCAACACTCTCTCAACTAACACTAATCTATCGACCCTTGATCTTCTTGATCAATCACACAAGCCCAATGGCTTTAAGAGATATTCACTATCTCTATAAGATCACACTTGATCTTCACTCTCACACACAAAAGATAAATAAACTTGATGTATGCTATGATACAACAAGGTTGTAACAAGTGTTACAAAAACCTAACAACTATAACTCTTGTATCTTCTTGAATACTTTGATTTCTTCTCTTGCTAATGAAGAGGAATGATAACACCTTGTATCAACTTGGATACTTGTGTTCTTCTCTTGCTAATGAAGAGGAGAAGAGGATCTCTTGGTGGATGATTGGATCACTCTTAAAACAAAAGAAAACTAATCTAAATGATCAAAAGAAAAGAAAGGTGTGAGAGGTTTAAACTCAGAAGTTTTTTGTGTGAAAGGGTGCCTAAAAACTGTGAATGGGGTTGGTTTTTATAGGCAAGAAAAATCTGAACGTTACAGAAAATTTTGTACGGACGGCTCCACTAAATGCACCACGGCTCCACTAAATTTAGTGGAACCGTGGAGCCGTCACAGACAAGGACGCTCCAAATTTTGTCTTTTCTGGTGAAAACTTATTTGGGGAAGTTTGGAGCTGATTTTGGGGGGAAAAATAGCTGTTGTGATTTTCAAACTTATTTTTCCATTAAAACATTTCTTAATAATTCAAAAATAATTTGTCTTGTGTATTTTTGAAAAAATGTTTTGTCACATTAGAAAGTGAAGTCTTAAAACACAAATTCACTTCTTTGATCAATTGTCAAGTTGTAAATTTGTTCTAGAGTGATTTGCGTAGAAACGGGATCTTCTGATTAAAAACTTGTTTACGTTAATTTTAACGTAACGTGATTTCACATTTTGTCATCCTCAAAACGTGAAGTAATCGAAAGATATAAATAACGTTTTTAGAACATTATTTGCATCAACAGATCTAGCAATACTCATCATAGATCTTGAAACAAAACGAAAAATAACAACAGAATCAACCTTACCCGAGACCTCTTCACAAGATCTTGAAGTCATGTTAGCCACGACTCGAAACGAAGAAATAATAATAAAATATCTCAGTTTTTTCTTCTCTTTCGTGTATAACAACAACATCTTAGACCTTTTAAGATCGAAACATGAATCCGAATATCAAAAGGAAAGAAACAATAGCAATAATGTTACCATTTCTTCCTTTAATTCGTCGAGATAAAAAAAACAAAAACAAAACACGATAACCTACCCGAGACCTATTAGTGAGATCTTGAAGCTAAACCACTACACGAACCATGCACAAAATCGGAGCAGAAAAAAAGAATGAGATTTTTGTTTGATTCGTTTTGATTGAAAGAAAGATCAAGGGTGTTTGGTTTATGTGACTGTTGAGAGAAGGATAAAGATGGGGCGTTATGTTTGTATGTGCGTGATTAGTGTTCCACTCTAATAGGATGCAATGACAAAGAATACATGCGGCACATAAACAATTGAAAACCTAATATGTAAATAGTCAGCAAACGTTTCTTTAATTGGTGGGTTATGGCCCATTAAGCCAAAATGAACAAAAGCGTTTATAGGCCTTCAAAATTTGGTTACGTTATATTATTAAATCTTTGTTTTCATTTAAAAGTCATATGATGTACATAGCTTCTCCGATTGTAAAATGTATAATGAAAATTAACTATTATATATTTTTAATAGTTGAAGTTAACTTATCATCAAAGATACATACTAATAGAGTATATAATGATCCATTTACTCAATAAAAATCAGATCAAATCAGAGAAATTGTGCAATGAACATCAAGATACAATTCGTGCAACGCATGGGTTTTCCACGCCTCGTATACATAATAATTCACATATAGATTATTAATAGGATTTATCAAAAGGTTTGCATGTGGCTATATGATTTAATAGTTAAGATTATATGCGTTATTGAGTGTTTATTTATTTTTTGTTAAAATTACTTGTTTTTTGTTTAAATTGTTATTAAATTGTAAGCAAAAAGAGGGTAATTTTTTGTATAAAAAATAAATTGACCTAATAACTATGAAACCTTGATGTGGTAAATTATTTATTGCCAAGTCTTATGTGCCGACAGTGGTTCGCTTCGCACGGTAATTTGCTCCCAGGCGAGACTAGCAATTTAATAATTTACAACATAAATTTTTAAGACTTAGAATCATAAACTTTTAATTGATTGATGAGTTTTTTGCACCAATAGTTGAACGGCGGACCTAGTTTGACAAACTATAAGGTGGGTATAAGGTTGGTTTCGCATTAAATTGTGGCCTTAAAGAGACTCCATTATGTCTCTCCGCTTGCTTGTGCGTCAAATTAGACTTACCAAGTACCACTATTATTTTGTGCAAAATCATCTTAAGGGTGAATTGACCTCAATTCCACGCGCCACTTTTGTGGTAATTATCCGAATAACTTGAGTCTTTTAACTCATGCAGTTGTAGGATATAGTGGGCGATAATTGTAGGTAATTCTTTGATTGGAGAACCCAATACCTCAATTAAAACTTTGTTGATTTAACTCTTAGTGAATTGGTAATTAAAAATTGTTTTGAAAACTTATGATACGAAGATGAGTGCATGCTTCTTCATACATATTTTGATTGTCACATCAAAATAAATACCCTAAAAATTTAAGTCCATGCTATCTGATTATAAGAAACACTTGGAATTAATATCTAGCGTAAGTGAGACCTTGACATAGATATTAATAACAAGGTAAATTACATACTTTCATTACTAGCAGATCAACTGATGTAATAAAATTTGTGAATTTACATGTTTCTAAATTAGACGACATAATTAAGTTATAAGTGAGACCTTGAGACTTAAAGCATGAGATGGGAAGAAACATGCTTACATTGCAAATTGTTTGGAAAATGTAATTCCCATAAATATCTAGGAGTCGGAAATTGTTTTGCCGATTATTGTACGACAAGTTACCATCTTTTGTACTTCCACTGCTAGCAGATCAACTGATGTAGTGGAACTATGGAAAGTTGGATCCTAATTTTCAAGAAAATTAAATGGTTATTTTAGATTTCCTGGGTAATTTTCTTTTCTTGAAAAATTGTATTATTGGAATACTAATATTTGAACTTTTTCAATAGAAATGGCTCAACCCGACAACACTAGTGCAAGTTCCGCTTTCAAAGCTCACTTTGAGAGGGAAAAACTGACTGGCCCAAATTTCAATGATTGGCATCGGTCCTTGAGGATTGTCCTGCGAGTGACCAAGAAGCTAGATTATTTGACTAAGCCTTGCCCTACACAGCCAGCTGATAATGAATCTGATGAGATCAAAGATGCTTGGCAAAAGGAGTTCGATGTGCATAATAAGGTAGCATGCTTAATGCTAAACAGTATGATTCCCAAGTTGCAAAAGCAATTTGAGAATTACTTTCCTAAAGATATGCTTGGTGAACTCCAAAAAACCTATGAAACACCTCCAGCTGTCGAACTGTATGATTTGATCGATCAATTCCATAGCTGTAGGCAAGGGGAAGGTAAACCCGTGCGGATCATGTGATCGATCAATTCAAATGTAGCAGGATAACCGTGCGAGATCATGTGTTGGAGATGAAAGGCTACATCGATCGTCTCCAACAGATGAACTACATCTTAACCGAGAATGTTTATGTGAACTTAACCAATAGGTCCTTTAACAAGGACTTTAAGGGTTTTGTTTAAAATTACAACATGAATTGCTCGGGGAAGACAATAACTAAATTGCTCGCAATGCTCATTGATTTTGAGAAGGGTTTACCAGGCAAGGACAAGTGTAGGTCCACGGTTATGAATCTAATTAAGTTGCCTATGTTAGACAATAGACAACTTGAATAAATCCAAATTGATCTATGTGAGAAACTCTTAACAGTATATTGATTGTTAATGCGGAATCTTAACAAACAATAAGTATGAAGAACACAATGATAACTAACTTCGTATATTACTATTAAACTTTCAATTGTCACACACAAACATAATGTCGTAGAGTTCCTTTTATACTCTAAGGAAACCCTAATGTTACAAAACGTGTAAAAGGATAAACATATCTTCTAATAAGATATCTAATACGTATATATCCTTTCCTAACATATAGCTAACAAACTATCCTATTAAACATAAATAGACTTAACTGTTAATAACTACCAGTACTAACTATGTCTGCCAGACTTAACTTTGTACTGGCAGACTTAACTAAGCTAATAGACTTAACCATATCTTCAGCAAAATTAAGTCTGCTCTTCAATAATTCCCAACAATCCTCCCCTAACTTGATCTTCATATGCCATGAACTTCAAGTTTCTTTCTTGATAAGCTTCCTGAGGATGTTGAACTCTAACCCTTGGAATTATTTTGAACTGCCATTCTTCAAATCATCATATCTGAACTTTGCATTATCTTTTATCAGCAATCCTTACACCATCTGATCTTTGCAGCAACATTGACTGTTTGTACATCAATTCATAAAGTTTCATACTATTCTCATCACTTCCAGGTGTGTTAACTCCTGTGAGAGGTGAATCATTGAAAATTTTAATGGATTTGATGTTTCTTTACCAGTTAGCTATTAACTCTGGAGTAGCCAATGTTTGGTGTAAAACCATGGTACATTGATAACCATTTCAACTCTTTGTACATGAAACATGGTGAGTTGAAATACCATATGATTTTTAGCAAATCATCAGCTATCAACGGATTTGATTTGTCTTTACCAAAAGCCGTTTGCTTTTGGACTAGCCAATTCTTTGGTGGAATGCAGTCATCACCTTGGTGAATTGATAACCAGTTATGGATTTCCACAGCCTTTACCACAAGACATACTCTCGTGGGCTAGTCAACTCTTCACTATCATAGATATGGTGAGTTGATTACCATATAATTTTTGGCAAATTGTCAGCCATAAACGGATTTGAGGTATATTTACCAGAGCCGTTTTCTCTTGATTAGCCAGTCCTTATGTGGATTAGACATGGTGGACTGATAACTATTTGTTGTGTTAGTGCAAAGCACCTTCACCAAGTGAGAAATTCCATTAATCCCACTTATCAGCTTAGAAAATTCTTTCAAACACCCCAAACAGCTTCCTGTTGGGATTGCCTTTCAATTAACTGCAACAGCTGATAACATACCTTATCTTTCCTTTCACCCAAAAGCTTCTTCTTAAGCATCTTCTTGCATATCCTGGGGTGTAAAGGATACTCAACCTCTGTCAGCATGTATATGTGTACATCCTGCAGAGACAAATAATGAACTGCACAACTATCAAAATATCTCCATCTCACTATTTCTTGTTGATAGGGCAGCTTCCAAATCTCATCAGTCCTAGATGGTGGATCAAACATGGTTTTCAAGTCTCCCCAAAGAACTCTTTCAAATTCTTCTTCTGATCTGTTATCTCCATACTTGATCATCATCAGCTTATACAATTCCTTGAGATCATCTCTGCTCAAATCATTAAGTAATCCTAGAAAGTTAACATAAACAACATCAGTATTATCTTTCCTGATTATTTGATAAGCCCCTTTCTCACCAGTTTTAATGATCTGCCATTTGACAATCTTGGCAGGCTGTGCTGAGCTTTCAGGAATTGAACCCATTGTGAATGAGTCAGAAGAAGGTGCTTCTACCATTTCATCCAAATCCTTTTGCACATCCTCCTTAGTGACTGACTTACCCTTCTTAGCCACTCTTTTTCTTCTACTCCACTTTATAATGGGTTTCTTAACTTCGACTTCTTCCTTCACAAGTTTACCTTTTGAACTATCAGATACCTTTTCAACATCAATTACCTTCTGCCTTTTAAAACTTCTTCTAATTGAATATTCATAATCAACAGGCTTGTAGTTCTGATCTCTTTCATAAGCTCTGAGATACATACCTTCAATCTCTTCATATGTCTTTCCTCTCATCCTTTCAAAAGTAAAATGCATCTGATTCTTTAAATAATGCTTCATATAAGACATTTTCTCCTGCATCGATGGTTTCTTGGTAGAACTTTTCACCTTTTGTGTCTGTTTAATCTTCTCCATCATATCTCCAAGAATTTATGTTTCTCTTCTGGCATTAATGAAATCTGCAAGCTGTTTTGCTCTTTCTTCAGTTGTCAGACTCTCATTAGCCTTCAGTTCTTCCAGCTTTGCCTTTAATTTTGCAACATTCTCAATCATAGACATGAATGGATCGTCCTCTTGCAATTTCTTTGCAAGTAATTCATCCTTTTTCTTTAGCTCTTCAAGCCTTGCCTCTTCAGCTTCTTCTCCAGCTTGAATTCTTGCAATTTCAGCCATACTTGCTTCTTCCTCTCTGATTTGCCTCTTTGTTCTCTTAGGTTGAGGAGTTTCTTCAAGTATTTGCTTGCCTTCTCTTTGAGTACCAGCGCCAGAACTAACTTGATCACCAGACTTATCACCAGACTTAACTTTCTCACTAACAGACTTAACTGGATCATCACCAGAATTAACTGGATCATCACCAGAATTAACTTCTTCTGTCACCAACTTCTTTCTTAGCCTTCTTTTCTTTTGACTTTAACTAAGAGTTTTGGCCAAAATTTCTGCTGCTTCCAATCCCTCAAGACTAATATCAGAATCTTTAGAGGGTTTTGCTTGAGCAGGAGTCTGAAAAATTGTTTCTTCACCCAAATTCCTCCCCTGTTTGGAAGAATTTTCATCTACAGCACCCTCCTTATCACTAAAGACAACCCCTTTTGCTTTCATGACATTCTCCATCTTCTTGACTTTCCTGACCAAAGTCACTATTGCATTGCCCATGGTTTGCTTTGTCTCTTCAAGATCCTTTTCCAATTCAGATATCCTGTTAATCAGTTGAGGAACCGGCTGTAGAAGATCATCCACAGACTTTCTAGTTGACTCCTCCTCATGAGTTGGAGGTAGAACCTGGGTTTGCTGAGGTGAAGGTGGTGGGGGAGTAGGTGATGGTGGTTGTGGTGCAGATGAGCTAGATGCATTTGCAGGCTCCTCAGCTGCATGAAGTGGTTGAGAGTCTGCTTCACTTCTAGATGATGGTAATGATGTACCTACACTGTTCGTACCAATAGGCAACATAGCAGCTAACAATGGTTTATGTGCCCCCTGAAAACCCCTTTTCATGTTTCTAAAAATTTTGTCCTTGAAGGGCACACACAAGTAAGGCAATTTGTTTTCAGTTTCAACATTCAAAACCATTTGAAGAAAACGAGGGTACATCAAAAACTTGTGTTTACTTTTCACATTTGCCACCATGCCATCAAATATTAATTTGGAAAAGTTAAAAGTTTTACCAAGTGAAAGACAGACCATTGCAGAAGCAATATTACTTCCAAATTGATCCCATCCTCCACTCTTAGAACTTAGACAGTGTAGCAAATGATGGATTAAAAATCTCCACTATGGTGAAAAATGGCTTTTCCAAAATGTGAATGTACCATCAGTGGGATATCCTATATTACCCATACCCTCTAAAATCATATTATTTGACAATATAACTTCCCCTGAAGCATCATCCAAGTAAAGACTACTTCTAATGGATGCTTCAGTGACTGAATATTCAGTGTTATCAACAGTTGCCCTTAACTTTAGAGTCCCATCAGCAAGAGTTTCGGAAGTAGCAGTCCCCCAAAATTGTTTGACTAGGGAATCATAGATAGTGGGATTGTGAGTTAAGGCATACCTGATATGAGAGCCCTTCAAAAAGTCCACTATCTGTTCAAAGCCTTCGCTTTTGGTTGGTTTCTTCAAGAAACCCACTTGATTGTGTTTATCACAGTTTTGAGTTGAGCCATTGATTTGAAAGTACTAGTTGAATGACGTACTAGGGTTTGAATGCTGGTTGTTCAAAAACAGAGTGATCTTGGCCGAGAATAAGAAAATTTAAAAATGGAAGTAAATAATGGATAAAGATGAAAAATGAATCAAATATTATCCATATATACCTCCTTTCCCCGAAAAAATAGTAACGGTATTATTGAAACAGGAAAAATCATTAAGCGTATGACCAGACCTAACAGTAAAAAATTAATTACGCTTTAACACTACCAGACTTAACATTGGTCAACCAGTATTAATAGTGACTCATCAGACTTAACACAAAATCAGTCAAACACAAACAAAAATCATTAGCAAAGCTTCCAATCACCATCAATCCATGTTTTTCCTGGAAAAATTAGTCAAAAAAAAAACCAAGAAAATATACAAGCATATGTTGTTGCAACCAGAATTAAGACCTACGTACTGCCAGAATTAACTCTAAGTCTACCAGATTTAACTTCTACCAGAATTAAATCTACTAAATACTGTCTTACAAACTATACATTTAACCTCCCTTTAAATGTAGCTATGGGTTTACCATTCCAATATTAACAACTAAGAAATTGAACCTAGGTCCATCAAAAGCTTTGGTCAATAGATCAGCTACATTAAAGTCTGTGTGTATCTTTTCCACCCTAATCAATTTCTTTTCAAAGCAATCTCTTATAAAGTGATGCCTTATTTCTATGTGTTTGGTCTTAGAGTGATACACTAGGTTCTTCACTATACAGATAGTACTTTCATTATCAATGTGAATTATAGTATTCATGAAATTCAAACCATAATCCAGCATCTGATTTTGAATTCACAAGACTTGTCCACAGCAATTTGCAGCAGCTACATACTTAGCTTCTGTTGTAGATGTAGCCACAATGGTTGCTTATTGCATTGCCATGAAATCAATCTTCTGCCAAGAAATTGACAACCTCCAGTTGTGGATTTCCTGTCAAGACTTGCTCCAGCATAGTCACTATCTGAATAGGCTTTCAGGTCAAATGATGACTCTCTAAGATACCAAAGACCCAAATTGGGTTTTCCCTTTAGATATCTAAAGATATTCTTCACAGCATGAAGAAGTGAAGTCTTGGGAGTAACCTGAAAACGAGAACAAGCATAAACTGCATACATAATATCAGGCCTAGAGGTAGTTAGATCTGTATAGGTGCACATCCACATCATTAGCATCCTCATCTTTTGTTAATGGCACCTTGGTCTCCATTGGAGTGACTGTTGTCTTTACACTTGCAAGATCAAACTTCTTCAGCATCTCAGTCATGAGTGTGTAAATACTCATCATTTTACACCCAATAAAGACACAAAAATGACCAAAAATACCCAAATATATTGCAGATATCCTTGGTTTTGTGTTTTTATATGTTTCAAGTACAAAGGATTGAAAACGGGGTAAATATGGACAAAACCGAGCTGGATTTGGAAAAGAGTCAAAAACCGAAGCCGGGAAAGACGATTTTCATTTGGATTTTTTATTCGAGCTCAAGAATCTCACAATGGCCCTTGGATTATTACTTGTTGGCAAAATTGGTCCTTGATTAACTTTGGAGAAATAGCAGATTTGGTCCCTGAACTTTGCATGATTTACACTTTTGGTCCTTGGATTAATCTTATTTTATCCTATCTAAAAACTACTACCCGGATCCAAAAGTACAAACCACAACCGGACCAAACTCTACCTTAAACCCACCAATCCTAAACTTACCCAATCCACACACCTCTACCACCCCCGGCCCACTAAAGTTTAAACAACCCAAACTCCTAAACCCGACCCAATCCCAACTTTTAACTAATAAAAGACCGGGTTCTTAGTCAAACCCCCAAATGAGAAAGTCAAAATCCCTAAACACACAAAAACTCACCCTTCTCCTTCCTTCAACCTTTTACCCGCCAAACAACAAACCTCCCCCTGCTTTAACCTATAACACTCAACCTCACCTCCCTCAAAAGCTTCCCCAATGTCACTCCAGTCCAAGCCTTCACCTGCTCCAAGGAACCCCTCACATGATACCACTGCCAAGTTGGCAATCCATGTCTAATTTTGGGCGGCAAAATGTGATAAAAGGCTGAGATGATTCCAAAGTTTATCCAAGGGTCGAGATCACTTCAAAGAAGCACAAGTGACTTTTTGTGAAGATTTATCTCACAAAAGTAACACATCGTGAAGACTTTAGCTTTATTGTTTTTTTAGTATAAATAGATTAGGTCATTCTCAGTTGTAAGCAGGTTTATTTTAGCTATTTATTTTAAGGTACTTTGTAATTTTCTTATTTTATTTTCACTTGTAATTTACTTTTATTTAATAGAAGTCGGTTTTGAATTAAAATTGTTTTTCAGCTTATTAGTATGTTTACTGTTTTTTTTATGCTTATTTGAATCCTATTATGTAGTTGCTGGTAGTTAGGATAGTCAGGGTGTTATCAGTTTAATTTTTTTGTTCTTGGTCAACTTTGGTCAACTGCTGATGTTACTGCTTAATTCTGCTTATTTTTGCTCATCTTTTTTCTGCTTATTTGAATTTTGATATGCAGTAGACACTTGGTTAGCTTACTTAGAATGATCTTAGTTTAAGTTTTTAGTATAAAGCCTAGTACAAAGGCTGTTTGTTTGAGCTTATTGAGGAAAAAAAATATATATAGTTAGAACACTATTTAGTTGCACCTTGTTGAGTTTAGTTTAAGCTTATTTCAAACAAGATAAGCTGTTTTAGTTATCTGTAGTAAATTTTGAGCCCAGTTTGTTTGTGAATCAGAGTTCTAAAGGTGTTTGACTTTTTGAGTCAAACGGGTAGTCTGCTAAAGTTGTTTAAAGTTTATAGCTAAGTTGGTTATGTGGTGATGCTTTAGCATAGCTTATAAGTTTGTGAAGTTTATGAAGTTTATAAGTTTTCCTGTTGTTGGTTTTGTGCATTTTGCATATTGTTTGTGCTTGTGTTTATCATAGTTGGATTTGGATCTGTTTGTGTTTATTGTTTGTGTTTGTGTTTGTCATAGCTTAAAAATTAGTTGTTAGTTTAATCTAATTCAAAGTTTAAGGTTTTAAATCACTAAAAAAAATATACAGCAAAACTGCTATTCCTGGGGTTCGAACCCAGGACAGCAGACACACAAACAAGCAACCTTACCTCTGGACTCTTAGCTTCTTTTAGTTAAAACTTTCAAAATTTAATTTTTAACCCTTTATTTCTTATTAAGCTTATTTAACTGATCAGCTTAATTTTAGCTTACTTCCAAAAGCTTTTTCACTTTTTATATTTTTCATAGCTCAAGTCTAGTATTAAGTATTTTAGAAAAAAATTTCAGAATTTTCTTTTTCGATTTAGTATTTTTAATCAATTATTTTCTTTTAAATAGTTTTTAATTTATAAAAAATTATTAAAAAGTCAAAAAAAAAATATTTTTCTTTTTTCCAAAATTTTCTTTTTATATTTAAGTCATAGGAAAATCAATTTGGTACTTGTAGGGTCAATATTTTTAGATTTCACTTTTATTTTTTTGCGCGTTGACGTTAATTTTAATTAAAACGTGCGTTTTTAGTTTTAAATACCTTTTGCGTTTCATTGCTTTGTGTAATTATACCACAACACCAAATAATCTCCAAATCCTATCATCAAGCATTTTAATCCCGAACCTAAAACGAAATCCTCGATTCACACCTCGCTGGGACACGACCCGGGTGATCACTTGCCCGGTATCACACACATCACATTCACGGGTTTTGCAAGTTTGACTTTTCCTAAGGTTTGACTTGTCATTTCCCAAAGTATCACGTGTGCACGATACTATATTTATTTATATATACTCACACACGGATCAAATTTTGGCGCCGCTGCCGGGGAGGTTGTGTTGCGACAATATTGTTTAAGGTTTAAACGATTAGTGACTTGAGATCCTTCTTCACGAAGTTTTCACTTCCAAAAAAAAATTATAAAACACAAAAATATTTTTCATTTTCTTTCTATATATATAAAAGATAAAAACACAAAAAGATTTTCCGTTTTTCTTGTTAAATTAATAAAACAATAAAAAATTACCGTCGAAAACCAAGACAGAATACTACCTAACTGGGGGTATGACCATTAATAAGTTCCCAAACTAAAGATTAAAACTTGCCTTTATGTCGCTTGCGAATTCGGTTCACCTTTGATTGATAAACAACCTATACAAGTGGTTTAAGGTAGGTCTTGACATTAAATTGCAGACCGAAGAGAGATCCATTCTTCTCTCCCGCCACTCTGCGCGTTTATCTTTTGAAGAGCTACCGTACGCTTGTTTGATTTAAGGTTTAAGTTCACTTGTGTTTTGCCTCGGTCTTGTTTTAATTGAAATTGTTTTTGTTGGTGCATGCGCACTTCGTTCTTCTCCGTCAACAAGTCCTTTACGTGAACTCGTGCATACCTCGAGAAGACGTAATCGAAGACGTAATCGTAGGCATTCCGCCTCAATAGCCGAACCCGAGATTCGTGCTATTCCCGTTCCTCCCATTGTCACAATGGCGGAGGAACGTACCATGTGTGAGCTTCTCCAAGCACCCACCGAGGGTTACGGAGATGCTATTGTTGTTCCGGCAATCGTTGCCGATAGCTTTGAGCTTAAGACCGGGTTGCTATCCTTAGTAACTTCGAGTCAATATTTCGGATTTGAGAGGGACGATCCTCATTCCCACATTCGATGGTTTAACAAGATCACCTCTACCATCAAATACCGAAATGTACCACAAGATGCAATCAAATTGCTTCTTTTTCCTTTCTCTCTCGAGGGGTCGGCCCGGACTTGGCTAGAAAAACAACCCCCTCGTTCTATTTTAACATGGGAAGATTTGGTGTCGAAATTTGTGAATGAATTCTTTCCTCCATCAAAAACCACAGCCCTTAAAAATGAAATCACCAAATTCACTCAAAAATTTGATGAATCCTTTAGTGAAGCGTGGGACCGGTTTAAAGAATTACTTCGCAAATGTCCTCACCATGGTTTCTCCGAGTTACATCAACTCGATACCTTCTATAATGGTTTGAACCATTCCGATCAAGACTCTCTTAATGCCGCCGCCGGTGGTAATCTCTTGTATCGGACTACGAAAGATGCTTTAGCCATCATTGAGAACAAGTCTAAGGTTCGCACTACACGAAGCAAGCCGGTTGTTTCCCAAGTGAGTGCTACCCATTCTACCTCATCTCCCGTGAGTACTTCTAGCACCGATGCTAAGATTGACAAACTCACGGAGGCTATTCAAGCTTTGGTTCTTTCCGAACAAAAGAAACTTTCTTCCCCACAAACTTCTTCACCCAATCAAGTCAAAGCGGTGGAAGAAACTTGTGTCACTTGTGGTGGTCCTCATGCATACTACAATTGTACTGCCACCGATGGTAGTCGATGTGAAGTTAATCCGGTAGTCGGGTCTCTCAATCAAGGAGGTAATCAATACCGTCCTCAAGTTGACCCAAACTATCGTGCTAACAATCAAAATGGACCACCCGGATTTTCTCAACCCAGCAATCCAAATAGATTCAATCAAAACCAACCGAGAGGGCAAAATGTTCAAAATCAATTTCAAGCCCCGATCAATCAATACCCAACCCAAGGGGGTAATTTCAATCAAGGCTTTCAAGCTTCTCATTACCAAGCCCCCGTTGGTTCCTCAAATGAACTTCCTAACTACATCAAGTTAAATGAGGCCAACATGAGGTCAATGCAAAATCAAATCACCACTTTAAAAAATGATTTTCAAACCTCAATGTCAAAACAGGGTCAAGAGCTTAAAAGTGAGCTTAGAAATACAAACTACAAAATTGATCAATCTCAAAGCAAAATTGAGAACATGTTTGCCAGTCTCATGAGTTCGATGAATCAAGGTTCAACTTCGGGAGCTCTTCCGGGAAATACCATTCCTAACCCGATGGGTGAATTAAAAGCTGTCGCCACTCGAAGTGGTAAAACACATAATGGACCCTCGACTCCTATGCCCCCTCCACCGGGGGAGGTGAATCGGGATACCAAGGTGACAACGGACAAGGTGCATTTTTCAAGCCCACAAAGTACCGCACACGTCCAACCTTCGGTGGTCCAAATTCCAATTCCGGAACCCGATGTTCCGAAGACAAATTCTAAGCCTTCAATACCATATCCTTCAAGGCTTAATGATCAAAAGCTTAAAGAGAAAAACAATGCACAAATGGAAAAGTTCTTCCAAATCTTCAATGAGATGCACTTCGACATAAGCTTTGCTGATGCTCTCGTTCTCATGCCAAAGTTTGCAACTACACTCAAAGGGTTGCTAAGCAACAAGGATAAGTTAGTCGAGATGGCAAAAACCCCATTAAACGAGCAATGCTCGGCGGTCATCCTCAAGAAGCTTCCCGAAAAGCTTGGAGACCCCGGAAAGTTCTTAATCCCGTGTGATTTCTTGGGGATGGTGAAATGCTCCGCTTTGGCCGATCTTGGCGCAAGTATTAACCTCATGCCGCTCTCGATATGGAAAAAACTATCTCTTCCAAAGCTTACACCTACGTGCATGACACTCGAGCTAGCGGATCGTACCACTACTTATCCGCTTAGAATAGCCGAGGATGTTGTGGTGAAAGTAGGAAAGTTCCACTTTCCTACTGATTTTGTTGTAGTAGATTTTGATGCCGATCCTCGAGTTCCACTCATTTTGGGTAGAGCTTTTCTAAGAACGAGTCGTGCTCTCATTGACGTGTACGCCGAAGAATTGACCATTCGTGTTGAGAATGAAAAGATCACATTCAACATTAATCAGGGGTCTAAATGCAACGTTGCTACTATTGATCAAAAATCTGAAAAAATTGATTCGAAACTTTCAAGATTTACGGTCAAAAGTGTTTCACAACAACGTGCTAAGCTCAAAGCAACGAACATAGCCCCTGGTTCAAGTGAATGGTTCAAAAGTTGTAATGCGGAAGTTAAGAGTGTTTTTTATTACGATGAACACGAATCGGAGGATACAACGGAAGTGTTAAAAACTGCTAGCTCTAAGAGCACACCACTTGCCCCACCTTCAGAATCGGTTTGTCGTATTGATATTGCCAAAAATCCTACTCTTACTTCCGCATCACTCATTTCCGAATCTTCCTATACTTCTCCTCCGTTTGAGGAAAGTGATATTTCTAAGGAAGAGTTCGAGGTCTTCTTGTTTGATGCTCAAATTGTTGAGCCCGATGTTGATCCGGGGGGAGATGGCCCGATTTTAGAAAAGATGATTTTTGATGAACCATTGTTTGCTCTCCCCCCAAAGGATGATGTTGTTGTGGAAAAGCCGTCTTATCCTTCCGAGCTCGAGCTCGAGGATGCTTTTCCCGAATTTGAGAGTTTTGTGTTTAATGATCAAGAGGAGAGAAGTGGCAATCCCACTCCTCATCCGGATTATTCACTCTCGGCTTATGAAGCCTTTCGTTTTGATATCGATCATTTGGAAGAGACGGGAAGTGTAAATACCACTTCCCATTCTTATATGTCTCTTCCCGAGTATGATATATTTCATTTTGATGAAAATGATCGATATCATGAGTTCTCGATTGAACTCCCTCATGTGATATCTCCTCCTGAATATGATCATTTTTGTTTTGATCTGGAGGACGAGTTAAGTGTGGGGGGAGGTGTGTTGAAAGATTTACTTCTTGAAGATTGTATCCCAACCCTCCCTCCCGTTGAAGCCGATGATGCTTCTGATGATGAAGAGTTTTACATGATAATAATAAAAATCTTGCTTCTCTTCATCACATATGGTGTGATTGCTCTTTCCCTTTTCTCCTACGGGAATGAGGACACCATATTTGACCCCGGTATCGCCCCTAATAGTTTCTTCTATTGAAATACCGCGGGTTGTATCTCATCGGAGTGGAACTTTCTCATGTTCAAGTGTTTATCCAAACAATTTGAATGAAAGTCCGATTGAGATTGGTTTTCCACTTGCTTCCCCATGGACAAATGAATTTGGGGTCGAGTCAAGCTAGCGACTCGGTGAACAAAAACATTAGCATCGCATGGGTAACCGCCCATGTTTCTGACTTCTCTCTATTTTCTAACAACTAAGTGTGAGGGAATTCCTCTGCTGTGCTTTCTTTGTGTGTTGTTTGCTCTTGTTGCAGATTTCCCAAAGATCGTGATGATTGATGCACCTGTTTTCAATCCAGCCGCCCAATATCCGATCTTTTTGCTAACGTTTATATAGGGATATCTTTTCAACCTTTCTGTGAAAAATCAAGATTTCTGTTCCACACTTGGCTAGTGGTATTACCTTTTTACGTTTTAAGCGTCGGCATAATAGCCGGTACTTTGAATATTGAGGGCAATATTCAATTCTAAGTGTGGGGGGGAATTCTCGCGAATTTTGTCACTTAAGTACCTTCTAGTCCCTAGTACCCCCGTTTTTGACCAAAATTTTAAAATTTTTTGTAAAAAAAAAATAATAATAATAAAAAATAAAAAAAAAAAAAAAAAAAAAAAGGTCATCAATAAAAGTGTGTTTAGTCTTGATTAGGTTAGAACAAAGGGAATCCTGACTCTGCTAGAGTGTTGATCTAGCTGCTTCCTTAACGTTTAGACTAAGGTTTTACGATGTGTGCAAATGAAAATGCTAAGCGTAGAATAGTTGGTTTTCTTTAGAGCTTATACAAGTAATCTATGGCTTTTCCTCCCATAAGCTAACTAATCTAACTTAATAAGTGTTTATTTTTCAAACATTTGAACACACAAAATCATTTTTTTCATACGATTTTGAAAAAGACTAGTTCAAAGATTTATTTAAACTTCGGAACAAGCATATGTCAGAATATTGCAAAATGAAAGTGTGACGTTGCTTGAAAGTTGCAAAAAGTTAAGTAATAAATGTAGGTGCTAAAAAAAATAAGCTAAGGTTCAAGATCGGCCCTTGGATCCTCATTTCAGGAATGTCTAGAGTCTTGGAATTCTCCGTTGTAACGGCCCTTGGATCCTTACTTCCGAAAGGCGGTTAGGTCTTGGCTACCCTCTTACACCGGCCCTTGGACCTCTAATTCAGGAATGTGTGAGGTCTTGGATCCCGTGAAACTCCGTTAGTTTATTTGCACAAGTATTAAAAAAAAAATGATGAGAAAATGAAAAAAATAATAATAATAAGAAATAAAATGGAATGATATTGCAAAATGCAATATATTTTGAAACTTGCTTGTTGTGAATTTTAAATCTATCTTTCAACTAGTATTAGTCAAAGTTTTATAAAAACGTCGATTTTTGTGATCAAAATTTTGAAAATCAAGCACATTCGCCTAACTTAAATAAATTGCGGGAGGAAAAGTTAAGTTTCGGCTTACATAGATTATTGGTATAAGTAGCGTTAGCATTTTACAAAAACATTTGCACATTGAGTTTAAGCTTAGTTGGGAGTATAAAAAGAGGATGACGATATCAATTCCCTGGAGACACCCATTTTGTGTGAATCCCGTTCCATGATACCATTTTTGAAAATCAAGCATGTTATTTATTTATGTTCTAGTTTAAATTTCTCGCATCAAATAAAAAGTCGAAATGGGGTATACTTGGTTCTTTTCATTACTTCACATGATTGGATTGCTAGGGACTAGCAATAGCTTAGTGTGGGGGATTTGATGAGTGTGTAAATACTCATCATTTTACACCCAATAAAGACACAAAAATGACCAAAAATACCCAAATATATTGCAGATATCCTTGGTTTTGTGTTTTTATATGTTTCAAGTACAAAGGATTGAAAACGGGGTAAATATGGACACACAAAAACTCACCCTTCTCCTTCCTTCAACCTTTTACCCGCCAAACAACAAACCTCCCCCTGCTTTAACCTATAACACTCAACCTCACCTCCCTCAAAAGCTTCCCTAATGTCACTCCAGTCCAAGCCTTCACCTGCTCCAAGGAACCCCTCACATGATACCACTGCCAAGTTGGAAATCCATGTCTAATTTTGGGCGGCAAATTGTGATAAAAGGCTGAGATGATTCCAAAGTTTATCCAAGGGTCGAGATCACTTCAAAGAAGCACAAGTGACTTTTTGTGAAGATTTATCTCACAAAAGTAACACATCGTGAAGACTTTAGCTTTATTGTTTTTTTAGTATAAATAGATTAGGTCATTCTCAGTTGTAAGCAGGTTTATTTTAGCTATTTATTTTAAGGTACTTTGTAATTTTCTTATTTTATTTTCACTTGTAATTTACTTTTATTTAATAGAAGTCGGTTTTGAATTAAAATTGTTTTTCAGCTTATTAGTATGTTTACTGTTATTTTTATGCTTATTTGAATCCTATTATGTAGTTGCTGGTAGTTAGGATAGTCAGGGTGTTATCAGTTTAATTTTTTTGTTCTTGGTCAACTTTGGTCAACTGCTGATGTTACTGCTTAATTCTGCTTATTTTTGCTCATCTTTTTTCTGCTTATTTGAATTTTGATATGCAGTAGACACTTGGTTAGCTTACTTAGAATGATCTTAGTTTAAGTTTTTAGTATAAAGCCTAGTACAAAGGCTGTTTGTTTGAGCTTATTGTAGAAAAAAATATATATATAGTTAGAACACTATTTAGTTGCACCTTGTTGAGTTTAGTTTAAGCTTATTTCAAACAAGATAAGCTATTTTAGTTATCTGTAGTAAATTTTGAGCCCAGTTTGTTTGTGAATCAGAGTTCTAAAGGTGTTTGACTTTTTGAGTCAAACGGGTAGTCTGCTAAAGTTGTTTAAAGTTTATAGCTAAGTTGGTTATGTGGTGATGCTTTAGCATAGTTTATAAGTTTGTGAAGTTTATGAAGTTTATAAGTTTGCCTGTTGTTGGTTTTGTGCATTTTGCATATTGTTTGTGCTTGTGTTTATCATAGTTGGATTTGGATCTGTTTGTGTTTATTGTTTGTGTTTGTGTTTGTCATAGCTTAAAAATTAGTTGTTAGTTTAATCTAATTCAAAGTTTAAGGTTTTAAATCACTAAAAAAAATATATAGCAAAACTGCTATTCCTGGGGTTCGAACCCAGGACAGCAGACACACAAACAAGCAACCTTACCTCTAGACTCTTAGCTTCTTTTAGTTAAAACTTTCAAAATTTAATTTTTAACCCTTTATTTCTTATTAAGCTTATTTAACTGATCAGCTTAATTTTAGCTTACTTCCAAAAGCTTTTTCACTTTTTATATTTTTCATAGCTCAAGTCTAGTATTAAGTATTTTAGAAAAAAAATTCAGAATTTTCTTTTTCGATTTAGTATTTTTAATCAATTATTTTCTTTTAAATAGTTTTTAATTTATAAAAAATTATTAAAAAGTCAAAAAAAAATATTTTTCTTTTTTCCAAAATTTTCTTTTTATATTTAAGTCATAGGAAAATCAATTTGGTACTTGTAGGGTCAATATTTTTAGATTTCACTTTTATTTTTTTGCGCGTTGACGTTAATTTTAATTAAAACGTGCGTTTTTAGTTTTAAATACCTTTTGCGTTTCATTGCTTTGTGTAATTATACCACAACACCAAATAATCTCCAAATCCTATCATCAAGCATTTTAATCCCGAACCTAAAACGAAATCCTCGATTCACACCTCGCTGGGACACGACCCGGGTGATCACTTGCCCGGTATCACACACATCACATTCACGGGTTTTGAAAGTTTGACTTTTCCTAAGGTTTGACTTGTCATTTCCCAAAGTATCACGTGTGCACGATACTATATTTATTTATATATACTCACACACGGATCACTCAGCAACATACTTGTCTTGAGAAATGAAAAGTCCATCTTCCTTTTGTTTCACTTGCAGTCCAAGAAAGAATGTGAGCTCACCCATTGAACTCATCTGAAATATGCCTTTCGTCAATGCCTCGAATTCTTCACACCAAGACCTTTTTGTGGATCCAAAGATGATATCATCCACATACACTTGCACTAGAATAATATCCTTTTTGTTCCTTTTAATGAACAAGGTCTTGTTAATGACACCCCTCTTGTATCTATGCTCCTCAAGAAATTTGGAGAGTGTAGCATACCAAGCTCTGGGAGCTTGATGTAATCCATACAAAGCTTTGATTACTTTGTAAACCTTCTTGGGATGAGCAGGATCAACAAAACCAGGAGGCTGGTGAACATACACCTCTTCTTCTATAGTGCGATACAGGAAAGTACTCTTGATATCCATTTGATAAACTATGAATCCCATGTAGGATGCAAAGGCCAAAAATAACCTGATAGCTTCAATTCTAGCTACAGGTGCAAAAACCTCATCATAGTCTATCCCTTCCTCTTGTCTGTATCCTTGGGCCACCAATCTTAGCTTATTTCTGACCACTACTCCTCTTTCATCCCTCTTGTTTCTGAAGACCCACTTTGTGCCAATTACTTTTGCTCCATATGGTAGATCTACAAGAACCCATACCTGTTGCAACTTAAACTGCAACAGCTCTTCCTGCATTGCTTCCACCCAACTCTCATCTTCTAATGCTTCAGAAACCTTGGTAGGTTCCTTTTGAGAAAGAAAACATGCAAACAGACATTGTTGTTGATCTTTGTGATTGTTCCTTTGCTGCTTCTTGACAAAACTGAAAAGTGCATGAGCTTCTGACTGTTTCTACACTTTGCTTCTTGTTTGAACTACTGACTTAGGATCACCAAGTATTTGACTTTGAGGATGAATATTGTGAATCCTAAGTGTAGGAGTTTGACTTACATCCACTTCTGTGGGTAAGTTATTGAAATCAGCAATTACTCCTTCATTATCATAAGAAGCTTCATCAAAGATCCCTTCACTTGGCTTGTCAAAGATTTCAAGCTCTGGCATCTCCGAATCATTTGGAGTAGGATCAGGCTTAGCAGAATTAACTAAGTCACTACCAGACTTAACTGAGAAAGTGCTGGTAGCCTTCTTTCCAAGATGCTTTTCAGCCAGTGCATTCAATTCATCTTTGAAAGATAGAGTATCTGCTAAAACTTTTGTAGGAGAAGCCTCTTTCCCTTATGCTTGAGGCTTGGTAACAGTCTCCTTCTTCTTTGAAGTTGTAGAAGATTTCTTTGTGCCACCATGAGCTGCATCAAGCTTGACTACTGTTGTGGGAACAACAATGAGTTCCTCAGTCTCCTCTTCTTGCTCAGAAGCATTTTCATCAGAAGCAACTTGAGTACCTGCATTGTTAGTTACTTCTTTGGAACCTGCATGAGGGTTAGCTTGATTCTCCATATAAACAGGAATATAATTCATAGAATCAGTCAGATAATCAATATCAAACATCCATCTATAACCTATTCCTTGCACATTAGGTTTCTCCTCAAGAAAGTCAACATGGAGATTCTCTTCTACCCTTTTTGTCACTAAGTTGTATACCCTAAAGGCTTTACTACTTAGTGAGTATCCTACTAAGAACCCCTCATCAGATTTTCCATCAAACTTACCAAGCACACTAAGAGTATCTAGAATGGTAACATGGCACCTAAAAGGTCTTATGTAACTAATAACTGGTTTATGGCCAAATAAAAGCTCATAAGGAGTTTTGTTCTGAGGTTTAGTCACTCTCACCCTATTAAATATGTAGCAAGCAGTATTGACTGCTTCAGCCCAAAAAATGGTTGGTAAGAGTGAGTCTGCTAGCATGGTTCTAGCTGCCTCAATGAGGGTCCTGTTCATTCTTTCAGCAACTCAATTTTGTTGTGGAGTTCTAGCATTACTATACTCTTGTTTTATTCCCTTGTTACCACAAAATTCAAGCATGCTTCTGTTCTTAAACTCAGTTCCATTATCTGATCTAATAATCTTAACCTTATGATTAAGCTAGTTTTCTATCTGCCTAATAAAAGTTTGAAGTAAGCCAGTGGTTTCATCCATTTTAGACATAAAGAATACCCAACAAAACCTAGTGCAATCATCAGTAATGACAAGGCAATAACTAGCATGATTTATGCTTTGCACAGAAGTAGGGCCAAAAAGATCCATATGCAAGGTGTGTAAAGGCTTAGTTATGGTCCTTTCTAATTTAGCCTTACATGAAGCCCTATGTTGTTCACCCTTATGACATGCAACACATGTATGGTCATTCTTGAAAACCTTGGAAGGTAAACCTCTAACAAGGTTATTCTTCACAAGTTTGTTTAGATTATTAAAGTTTATGTGACCAAGTCTTCTATGCCACAATTTAGATTCATCAATAGTGGCTTTTGCAAGCAAACAGGCAAAACCTTTTGCAGGTTCAGGTGTCTTCATATCAAAACTGTACATATTGTGTTTTCTAGGGACTTTTAGGAGTATCTGACTTTCATCAGGCATCTTAAAGTCAGAAGTCAACACAAAACATTCAGTTTCAGTAAAAAGAACCTTGTGCTGCTTATCATAAATTTGTGATATTGAGAAAAGATTAAATTGCCCAAGTTCTTTCACAAAAGACACATTATCAAATTCTAAATTGCCAACTACTATTATACCTTTACCAGTAATGTAGCCTTTGCTACCTCCAAAAGTAAAAGAACCTCCTTTGAATTCTTCAAAATCTTTTAGGTGATCCTTGTTACCAGACATGTGCCCTGAGCATCCACTATCAAATATGCCTCTATCTCCCATGTTCTTGAGTGGATGATCCTGCACATAAAGAAGAGAAATTAGTTTCTCTTAAGGACACAGGCCTGTGCAGGCTTGGGTCTGCCTTGTGGATCAACATATTTGAATGTCTTATATGAATATGATCCACTGTTGCTTTGGGATTTATAAGTAAGTTCTTTCTGAAATGGATCCCAAGACCAACATGCTGAGGCCTTAACAGCAGACCCCCCATGTCCCTTTACAGCATAAGAGTTTGACATTTTTGCTGTATTTTTAACAATGGGTCTCCTCACAGGTGAGTGTGATTTAGCAAAATTATTTCTTTAATTTGATTTGTTCACCTGTGGTCTATGTGCAACTGGTTGTTTGGGTCTAACATACCCAGAATTAATTTTGGGCTTAACAGAATTAACTTTTTGCCCAACAGAATTAATATTTTGCCTACCAGTATTAACATTTGTCCTAACAGAATTAACATGTGATCTACCAGCATTGATTTATACATGTCTAGGAACAAATTGATTTGCATGATTAACTCTGTTTACATTATTCCACACTGGTTTGGCCATCACATTACCAGTATTAACACTCCTTTGTTTCTTAAGCTCAGCCTCTCTAATCATTCTCTTTTCATGAAAATCACAATCTCTGATTAAATGACTAAGGCTACCACAAACAAAACATCTTTTCTGAGTAAAAGAGTAACCTTTCCCTTGCTCTCTTTTCATTCTATCAACCTTGGGTGAATCTTGACTTTTAACATGTTGCCTAGGAGTTTTTATGTGTGAGACACAACTAGGTTCAACTGTTTTAGGTTTTGGTGCAGACACGACTGGTTCACTAATTTTAACAGGTTTAGACTTAAACACCTCTTTTGGTTCATTTTCTGGTTCTGATTCAAAATGCTCAGAGATATTTCCAATGAACCCTCCACTGTCATCAGATTGACAGGTAGAATACTTACTGGATTTGTCATCTGAGATACTTATTTCAGGCTTTTGAGGTCCCTTCTTACCATAAACATACAAAGACTCATCAAAATCTTGGTCTGGTTTAGGAGTGTAATCTCCATTTAATGGAGGTGGAACTCCTTTGAAGTCGTTAGTTTTTTAGAATCTATTGTATATAGGTTTATCAGCAAAGTCATCATCTGTACTAATGAACACAGTTCTTTCCATTTCTTCCTCATAACTTAAAATCTCACTATCTGATTTTATTTCATATCCTAGACCAATTTTGCAAGTTGAGCTCATACCAGAATCTACTAATCTATACAGATTTTTAGCAGAATTATTCCATGTGTCTATTATTTTCTGCAATTCTTCCTTATCTCTTACAGCTTTCATTCCAATTCTCCCATACTTTTTAAGCTTTTCATCTTTTTCATAGATTTCATTGGCTTGAAATGTAAGCTTTTCATTTAAGGTTAATTGTTGTTTTTGATAAGTGACAATTTGAGCTTCTAAGGTCTTAACAACATTAGTGTAAGCAAGTATTTTAGCTTCCTGGTCACCTATTTGTTGCATTTGCTCATCACACAATGTTTTAAGACTATTATATGATTTCATGCATGTTTTAAAACACAAGGATACCTCGGTATTTGAGCCAATAACCATGAATGCATGATTTGGTTCTGTTTCTTCTTCTGTGTGATCTTCCCAGTTAACAGCACCAGCTTCCAAAGTCAGCATACCCATTTGACTCTTTTCCTGCTTGTCTACTTCTTGAAAGGCTGAATCTTTCTTTTTCTTTCCATCAGTAGTCACCTTTGCTGTGCACTCCCTAACAAAGTGACCAGTGTTGTGACACCTATAGCATTCAACATTCTTCTTATTAAAACCAACTGGTGTCTTTCCATCAAATCTGATATTTCTTCCAGTTTTCTTGTAGAACTTCTTTACTCTAAGAGCAATCATTGCTATCTGCCACTTTATGTCCATCTCTTCAATGTCTGCATCATTTATCTGTTCAAGGTCCTCATTAATGAGGTCCGTATCTTCTGATCTCTTTGCAAAGAGTGAATAGATGACTTCATCAGCAAAACCAGTAGGAACTTCTCTTTCTTTCATATTGCTTGAAGAAGTATCATAGACACCAGAATTATAGCTACCAGAATTAACTTTGCTAGTACTGCTCTTGCTTTGGGAGACAAAAGCAACATTGGTAGCACTTGAAGATGCCTTTGAAACACCTTGGATTTCATGTTCAAAGACCCGAAGATTATTGTACAAATCATTAATTGACAAAGTGTCAATATCTTCTTTCATTCTCATGCTCATTGCCAGATGTGACCATTCTTTTGGCAAAGATCTGAGAAACTTATGATTTGCATCTTCAGTAGATACACCAGCACCATGAGCTTCCAACTGTGAGAGAAGATGTTGTAATCTGTCATACCCTTTCTCCAATCCTTCATAACTGGTCACAGTGAATGCTTCAAACTGTTGTTTGAGAACAACTTTCTGCATCTTCTTTGAATTTGCATTTCCTCCAAACCTAGTTCTGATTGCTTCCCAAATCTCCTTAGCATCATCCATTCCATGAAATCTTCTTAAATGTTCCTTGGGAAGGGCCATCAGCAAGATGGTTCTAGCCTTTCTCTCCTTCTCCACAGCATGAATCTCTGCAGCAGAGACTGGTGGGAGCACTCTAACAACACCATCCTTACCAACAGAGACCCTCTTCTTTGAATTTCCATTCTGAATCACCTTCCATACATCATTATCAATGTACTCAAGGTAATGCTCCATCTCCATGGCCCAGATATCATACTCCTCCTTTTTCAGAATTGGGAGTTTGATGTTTGAGATAGTGGTTGTTGCAGGAATGTTTTGTTGTTGTTGTTTAGGTGTACTGGTTTCTGATGCATCATCATCATGATTTGAAACATCTTCATCACTAAGATGAGTTGAGTACGCATCATTAGCTGGTTGAGACATTTTGCAGGATTTTTGAGTGAATGAGTGTTTGTGGTTTGTGTTTCTTCTTACTCAGAGTCCCTCTATAGGCTCTGATACCACTTGTAGGTCCAAGGTTATGAATCTAAGTAGCCTGTGTTAGACAATAGACAATTTGAATAAATCCAAATTAATCTATGTGAGAAACTCTTAACAGTATATTGATTGTTAATGCGGAATGTTAACAAACAATAAGTATGAAGAACACAATGATAACTAACTTCGTATATTACTATTAAACTTTCAATTGTCACACACAAACATAAGGTCGTAGGGTTCCTTTTATACTCTAAGTAAACCCTAATGTTACAAAACGTGTGAAAGGATAAACATATCTTCAAATAAGATATCTAATACGTATATATCCTTTCCTAACATATAGCTAACAAACTATCCTATTAAACATAAAAAGACTTAACTATTAATAACTACCAGTACTAACTATGTCTGCCAGACTTAACTTTGTACTGGCAGACTTAACTAAGCTAACAGACTTAACCATATCTTCAGCAGACTTAAGTCTGTTCTTCAATAATTCCTAACAACAAGGCTCCTACTCCTCAAGTACTAGCAATACAAAAGGGTAGGGTTCAGAAGCCAAAATCGTAAGGGAATAAGGGGAAAGGTAAAGCTGCTGACAAGGGTAAACAAGTTATGACCTATCAGCCTGCACCTAATAAGGCCCCTCAGAAGAACAAGCCTGTAAACACTAAATTAATCAAACCTTACGAACAAAACTAAGCTATACTATATCCGTGACACTCAACAATAAGTAAAGATGATAAGAAGAATGGTATGGATCGTGTGATGTAAAACCTTAGTCGTATGCTTCTATTACCATGAGAGAACAAGAGAACAAAACATACACATGCACACACACTCTCACCTTTACAAGACTTTGAGGCACACACAAATAGGTGGAGAGTGTGTGTATTTATAGTAGAGACATGGCCTTTGTTGCCCTAAAAGACCTTGGGATGGGCTTGTGTTGGACTTGGGCTTTCCTTGTTTTTACTAGATCTTTTACTAACTTAGTCCAACTCAAGCCTTACATATGTTGTTAGTTCTACACAACACACACATAAATACATATACAAATGACCATCACTTTCTTTAAAATATAAAAGCTAACAATCTCCCCCTAAGGGATGGTCATTTCAATGATGCTCCGGTGAATGGTCTTTTGTCTTCGACGTCTTTAATCTTGTGTGTCGATGTAGAGTATTCTTCATTCAATGTTCTTTCATGCAATGTGATCTTCAAAGTATTCGTCTTTCAGGTGGTTCTTGCCTTGATCAAAATCTTCTTGTGATGATGCGTCGTGTCCTCCAACATACTCATACCTCTTCTTCTTATGCTAACAATCTCCTCATAATCTTTCATCATATGACATATGAACTTGTCCTTGACATCTTGATTAGCCTCTTGACTTTGTTGTTACACTTGGTCGTTAACTTGATCTCCTTGTCTTGAACTTTTAACACTTGAGCTTTGATGAGGAATGTTCTTCATAAGTATGAGTATGATGAGGTGAAGATGATTGATGAATGGGATGATGGTTAATGGATGTTTAGAGTAGCTGCATAAAACTGTTAGTAATAATCATCCAGCGCTTATGTGTTAGGACTTCGAGATTGTCAACAGCATAGTGTGTAGACTTTCTCTAATCTCCCCCAGGCCGTTCTGAACTGGATACCCCCGAGAGGGCTTACACGGACACACCGAAGTGCACCCACGATTCAGTGAGTCGCTAGAGATCACCCTACGACTATAGACCGTTTGAAGCAAGTAACCATCATTGTATAAGCTCGGCAAGATCTAAGGATCTCATTAAGACTCATGTACACCATGTGTCCTTATTGGTGAACACAGGTGTATTATCTGGAAAGTGTTCCTAAGAGATTTTAATGATGAATCTCATGGCTCTAGACTCCATAAAGTGCGTTTTGGTTTTTAGTAGTCGGAGGCATGGAGCAGAGTACCACCTTTTCAATATCAACACATCTTGGAGTGAGAGGCCGATAGATTATGCAATGTTCTCTGTGAGAAATGAAACAAATATCTTTTAGGAGATATCTGAGTGGCTAGGAGGGGTGGTGCAGCGCGTCACTAGGTCCATGACGTCTTGTCTTCAATATCAGCATCAACTTGTGAATACCGATAGCAGATGTATTGACCCGGTTTATGCCCTAAGTTTTCATGGAGGGCTATTTCTTTTCACCCTATCATTCAACTTTTCTTTTTAATCCTTCAACCCCTTCTTTCCCTTTCTCATTTACTCCTTTTTTTCAATCTTTCCAAAGGACTTCTAATTCTAATCTATTGGAATTGTCCTTGGGTGGATCCCTCCGGCTCTGGCGGATCATAGGACGGTTTTCCCTAACCTTAGTCGCCTTATAACATCATGACTATCCTAGATTTGCCATAAAACCTTTTGAAAATATCTCAAAGTGTTTATGAATAAACACATTTAGTTAGCACTTTGAGAGTTTTATAATTTTGAAATACTCCCCCTTCACATGTGCTCATGCATTTTTAACTAAAATTGCACATGTTAGGTAGAGTTCGCACATTTTGAATTGATCGATTTTCATTAAATATGACCATTTCGAGACACGCTTACATCACTAGTTAGACTAGCTTGAAATTATTACCCGTCCCGGTCATATTTAATGATCATCTCTTGAATTGGTACATTCTACTCAGACAAGTCCTTTGCGAGACACGCTTACATCACTGGAAAACCAGCTTGAAATTATTACCCGTCCCGGACAAGTCTTTTCGAGAACGGACATTTGGTTTCGTCAATTCGAGGGTTCATACTGAGTCTGTCTGGTGAGCATACTTTGAAATTCCACAAACTTTGATCACATTTTAATCACGTCCTCTCCCCTTATACTTTTTCTCCCCCTCAAAAATAGCATGTAGAGATATTTTTGATTTTAACTTGATTAAAATGAAAGCGTTTTGGAGAGAGACGGAGTTTAGCATGAAGATGGAACATTTTGTATTTTAAAGTTTATACTCCCCCTTAAATAAAGCATATTTTTTAAATATTTGAGTTTAAAAAATCATTTAAGGGTATAGAGGGAGTTCTCTTGAGCACAGAATTTGAGAAAGATTTTGAAAAATCTTTTTGAAAATTCTTGATCATGCGCTCAAGGTTTGTTTTTTTTTTGCCATTAACGATGCGAGTCCTGATCAGAAATAATCAGAAGTCATCATTGTAGCGCGGGTCTCGTACTGAAATGCACGAAAGCCGTAAAGAAGAAAGTTTTGAGAACGACATGTTTTAGAATTTGTTTAAATGAACTCTCGCTCAAGCATCTGTACATGCCCGTATCATTGTTGAATGACATTTCTAGGTACGTACAGAATATTGATTTATACAAGAGACATGTCGTGAGAAGAATATTTTTGAATTTTGTATTTTATATTTTTTATGTCTTTTTGAAATTTTATATTTTTATATTTTGTTTTTGTTGGTTTTTGCAAATTTTGTTTTTTTCAAAAATATTTACATGCGAAGCTTCATGAGATGATTCAAGAAGATTCGAGAAGACTTTCTAACTCTTCGTGAGTTAGGCTTCGCATTCCAATTCGACGAACTAAGTATTCAAACCGCTCTTTTGGGAGGGCTTTAGTAAATAGATCGGCAAGTTGGTATTCAGTCTTCACGAAAAATAATTCAACAGTACCTTCTTCGACGTGTTCCTTGATAAAGTGGTAGCGGACTCTAATATGCTTGGTCTTGGAGTGCTGAACTGGATTACACGAGATGGCTATGGCACTTTTTAAGTCACAATACATAGGTATGTGATCGAAAGAGTAGCCATAATCTGTGAGTTGTGTCCTCATCCATAGAACTTGGGCACAACACGCAGATAAAGACACATACTCGGCTTCTGCGGTTGAAAGCGCTGTGCAGTCTTGTTTCCTTGATGACCAGCCAACTAGCTTCTCTCCAAGAAATTGTGCTCCTCCGGATGCACTCTTTGCAGTGACTTGACAACCAGCATGATCGGCATCTGCAAAGGCTGTTAGATTGAACTCTGAATCCTTCGGATACCAAAGTCCCATGTTAATGGTTCTTCGAAGGTACCGGAAGATCCGTTTAACCTCTTTGAGGTGAAGTTCGGTAGGCCTTGCCTGAAACCGTGCTAATAAACAAACAGCAAATTGTATATTGGGTCGGCTAGCAGTTAAGTACATGAGAGACCCAATCATGCTCCGATATTTCTTCGGATCAATGGGTTTCCCATATAGGTCAGCACCAATTTTGGGTAAAGTGACCATTGGAGTACCAACAGAGTCACAATTTTCCATTCCATGTTTCGTTAAAATCTCAATTGTATATTTCGCTTGATTAATGAAAGTACCATGATGGGATTGATGGATTTGAAGTCCAAGGAAGAATTTTAATTCGCCCATCATAGACATTTCAAATTTACTTTTCATGAGATTTGCAAAAAGTTTTGAATGTTTCGGATTAGTGGACCCAAAGATTATGTCGTCCACATAAATTTGAACAATCAAAATGTCATCATTAAACTTTTTGGTAAACAAGGTCATGTCAATTGTTCCTTTGGTGAAATGATTTAACAGCAAGAAAGATGAGAGTTCATCGTACCATGCCCTTGGGGCTTGTTTTAGACCATAGATAGCCTTTTTGAGCTTGTAGACGTAGTCGGGATGATCTTTGTCAACGAATCCATCTGGCTGACTCACGTACACCTCTTCCTTCAGAGTTCCATTCAAGAAAGCCGTCTTGATATCCATCTGAAAGACCGTGATGTTCTTGTGAGCCGCGTATGCTAAGAAAATCCTGACCACTTCAAGTCTAGCTACTGGTGCGAATGACTCATCAAAATTGATTCCCTATTCCTGTCTAAATCCCTTGGCCACGAGACGAGCTTTGTTTCGAATTACAGTCATCTCTTCATCCTTTTTGTTCTTCCATATCCACTTAAGATCAATGACAAGTTTGTCGAGAGGTCTTGGCACTAAATCCCAAGTGTCATGAAGTCGATATTGGAGAAGTTCTTCCTGCATTGCTTCAATCCATGCATCGTCTGACATTGCTTCCCGAATGTTCTTTGGCTCTTTTAAACTGACTGAGCAGGCGAAGATGCACATTTCACAATCGGTTTCAAGTTGTCTTCTCGTCTGTACTGGCCTTGAAGGTTCACCAATGACATGTTCTATTGGATGGTCTTTAGTCCACTTTAATGTTGAAGGGTACCTTGGATCTAACGAATGCGTGTTTGATGGTTCATGTAACCGAGAAGAAGATTCAGCAGATTCCGTAGCAAATGGGTTTTCAAATGGTTCTTCTTCTTCTAACACAGCATCGTTTTGGTATGGTTCTTCTTGATTTGGTGTTGTTTGGGTTTGCTTATCAACTCTTGGTAAAACAATCTCAATTACTAGAGTGGCAGGAGTAGATGTAGATGATGTTGACGTGGAGGGAGTTGGTGCTTCAGCTTCAATTGTAGTAGATGCATCATGGAGTGGTGGTGGTGGTTGTTGTTGAGCGGGTGCAGCGGAACGTTGTTGTGATGTATCTATCGAAGCTCCACCATAGTATTCACCATACATAAACTCGAAGAAATTATCCAGTTCTTGATTTGTAGGTTTATCAATGTTAGTTGACTGAGCTCCTTGGGGTGTGAGTTCTGAACTGATGTGTCCAGAAGTTTGACTTTGTGGTGCGGGTCCTAATCCGATACGATTAGAAGCCATTGGGTTAAGCGCGGGTTCTAGAGCGAGTCTCTTAGAAGCCATTTGTGAAATCTCATCAAATTTCACATTCATCGTCTCCATTACTCTTTTCGTTCTTCTATTGTACACCCTGAATGCCCTCAAGTTATCTGAATAACCAATGAAGATACCAATATCACCCTTAGCCTTCAGCTTCCCCAGATCCTCTCTGTCATTTGTAGGATAGCACAAAGCGCCAAATACATGAAGATAAGAGATATCGGGTTTTCTATTGTTCACTAGTTCGTATGGGGTTTTATTGAATCTTGGATGGATTAGGGATCGGTTTTGAGTAAAACAGGCAGTGGAAACAGCATCAGCCCATAAAAACAAAGGTGCACAGGAATAAATCAACATAGTGCGAGCAGCTTCCACAAGCATTCTATTTCTTCTTTCAACTACTCCATTCTGCTGTGGAGTTCTGACTGCTGATGTCTGGTGAGTAATTCCAGTTTCTTCAAAATATGTTCGTAACTCCTGATTAGTAAATTCCGTGCCATTGTCAGTTCTTACAATCCTAACTGGAGCTTGAAGTAAGACTTGAATTCGCTTCAGAAAGGTGATGATGATTCCAGGTGCTTCGTCTTTTGATCTTAAAACCTTACCCATGTATATCTTGAGTAATCATCGACAATCACAAGAATATACTTCTTCCCATTGATACTCTCAACTCTCATTGGGCCACATAAGTCCATGTGCAATAGATGTAACTTATCAACCGAACTGGGAACGGTTTTAGGTTTATAAGTTGCCCTTTTGCTCTTGCCTTGCTCACATGATGGACATAAGTGTTCTTTGGTGTATTTGAATTTAGGGAGACCGGTGACGATGTTGTCTTTGGCAAGCTTTGTTATCGTGTCAAAGTTGAGATGGGAAAGGCGTCTATGCCACAACCAGGACTTAGTGTCGTCAGCTCTTGTCATAAGACAAATTGGTGATGACGAGGCCATTTGGTTTATGTCGATAGCATAGAGATTGGTTCCACGATTTTCGGTTAAGAGATCTTCACCAACCAAGTTCCTAACGAAACATGTATTTCTTCTGAATGCAACCTCTAAGTCCGCATCACAAAATTGTCCGACAGAAAACAGGTTGTGTCCCAATCCTTCGACATAGTAAACTCGAGTGATTAAAAAATTCCCAAACTGTAGATCTCCATAACCCAGAATAGCTGCTACATGATCATTTCCAAACCGAACTGTTCCCATGAACTTCCATACAAAGTTGATCAGCAGCTTCAGATTCCCGATCATGTGCTTGGAGCAACCCAAGTCGACGATCCAAAGACATATTTCGATAACCTGCCAATAACAGATGATTGTGCATTTGGAAACCGTTTATCATTTGGTTCCATGGGGTTAGGGATAACAGGCGAAATACAATCATAGACAGTTTTTACTGGTTCTTCCTTAGCCATTTTTATTCTACCATTTTCTAGACTGAATTCTCTACCCGTTGGAATCCATACGCACATCTTAAGATAGTTCCTAGGCAGTAGACTACTAGTTGTTGTCCTAGACTTTGCAAAAAGTCTTTGAATGAATGATGAAGCGAAAAGTGTACCGCTTTTAAGGGGTCATTTAAGCCTTAAATCGTATTTATTTGATCAAATATTGCCCTAAATCGTTCCTTTTGTCATTTTAGGTACTTTTGAGGAGAAATATGGAAAAGGAGGCATTTTGGACGTTTTTGGAGCATAAAAGTGAAGAAAACGACAAAGTCTCAAAAATCGGCTGAAAGTTACCTTTGACGGCGTCACAATTAACCCCAGACGGCGTCATGCTTTGGCAAGAAAAAGTGGACGTGAAATTTACTCATGATAAGCCAGTGAAAATAGCATGTGAATTCTGACGGCGTCACGCTTTAACTTGATCAAGGGCGTCACGGCTTAAATCAAAGAGGGACGGCGTCACGTTCAAGGTTAGACGGCGTCAAGCCTTGATAAGCCAGAATGGATTTTTGAAGAGCTAAAGAGGGACGGCGTCAAGAAGGTCATCCGGGAACCCTAAAAGCGGCGAGGTGACGGCGTCACACTCCATAACGTGACGCCGTCAGATCCAAAAATCTATATATAGTTTTCTAATTTTTTGTCATTAGAGGAGAGCTTAGTGTGTGGAATTTTGGGAGAAAACCCTAAGACGATTTTAGCTTCTTTTTCAAGGCTTTTTGCCTTGAGATCTTCCATGTTACATTGAAGATAAGTTATCAATTAATCATTCAATATGTCTATGTGTTGTTTGATTTTATCTTATTCTTGTCTTTTGATTAACATGTTAGGCTAAATTTATCTTGTGTTTGCTTAGATCTAATGAAACCTAGCTATTGATTATTGGTTATTAGTGTGTTGTTAGTTGTATTGGATGATTGTTTATCTATGTTAGGCTTAAGAAAACTGGCTAACTTCCTATTCGGTAACTTGCTTGAACGTCTTAAGAAACATGAACCAAATGCGTACTAAAGGTTTTTAAGGTTGTATTTAATGCACAAGCGAATTCTAGTGATCCCATGTTAGGAGCTTCCTAGCCGGCTCGACATAGGAGTGAAGTAGGAGCTTGTAGAGTTGGGGAAGTAAGTACGCCACCCTACGAATGGTATTAAGGAATACACCCGTCATCCATGCGACTAATACACACTAATTAACCGGTAAAAGATAGTTAGGGAGTAAGGAAATCTAAGTAAACACATTTCTCTACACATAAGTTTCTCACCTCATTTTCATTTTCGTTATTTTATTTTATTTGCATCCGTAGTAATTTTGGGTTAGTTGACTAGCAACTAATTCCGCCCACTCTTTCAAAACCGAGATTTTACTTGCTTTCATAAAAATTATAAAAACATAAAAAGAATCTTCCTCAACCCTTAGACCTAATTAGAGTAGTCTTTCACACCTAACGAACACTATTCCCTGTGGAGAACGATCAATCCCCCGTACTTACCACTACACTATACTACATCGGTCAGGTACACTGCCTGGTGGGGTTGTAAGCCTCTTGAGATCCCTCGAGAGGTAAAACCTGTTGTAAGGTTACAAAACCACGCATCAAGTTTTTGGCGCCGCTGCCGGGGAATAGTTATTGTTTAGGTTGAATTTTTATTTTATAGGTCTACTCACTAGATTCCTTTCTAGTGAGATTTTTATTTTCTTTTTCTAGGTTTTCTTTAGTCTATCTATTTTCTTCGTGTTTTTGTTCGTATAAGATTTTCATTGACTCTTCCGTTCACCATTATGGAGAACGCGAATCCACCATACCACCAACCACGTAATTCACCCACTCCATATGACATCTTGATGTTTAAACAACATAAAGATGAACCTCTCTATGATGCATGGACTCGTTTTAAATATTTACTCCAAAAAGTCCCTCATCATAACTTCGATTTTTGGTCCCTAACTCAAATCTTTTACAATCATGTCGACCGACATGCCCAAAGGGACATTTACCATATTGCCGGCAGGGATATTAGGGAATTAAGTGCTGAGAAAGCATGGGAAGCTATTGAAGAGTGTGCCCAATATTATTATATAGTAGACAACCCAACAAACGTTAGTACAAGTCAATTGACCACAAATTTCAAGGATCATGAAACAAGTTTGTTTGGGGATGAGGGTAGAGTTGAGCCACCTAGCTGCATGTCATGGTTAGGCACTACCATAATACAGGGTGAACACTTAGGTGATCTTGATGTGATGGAGGATCTAGCCGAGCATGATCACATTGATCAAAAAGACCTAGGTTTTATGATCGATGACGATGAATCTCAAGAAACACATGATGAATCTTTTGGGCAATTTGAATATAGCAGTCAGAATATTGAGGATGATCCTTATAATTCGGATATAGAAGTTGAGATGCCTAGAGAAGCACTTGAGATACTTGGGAAAATGTTAGGGTTAGATTGTACTAAAACACATGATGAGGATATAGGTGATTTTGACATAGGGAATGATGAGGTAAGTAACATAAGCCCACCAAGTACCCCACAAGTCATACCATCATTTGAGGCACACACACCACCCGTGACTTACCCGGAAAAAGTAGAAGAGACTATAGGAACCCCAATAGAGGTAGAGCCCTTGGACCAAACACAACTAGAAGAAATAGGTTTGAATACTTGTAGTCACAACCTTTCTTTTAGTTCTATGGAAGTTCCTAGTTTTGATGAACCGGAGCCTCAACCAAAACCGTTACCTAATCTTCCATCTTTAGATGTGAACTTAGGAATTGAATTAGGTCCCGACCCACCCATCAAACCATATAGTCCAGGTAGTTTTATGTTGAAGGTAGTAGACTCTAAGCCTTGTAGAGAGGAAGCTGACATAGGAGTAAACCATAACCTTTCATACTTACATCACCCATTCATGATTAATCACAAGAAACATTATGGGTTTAAACCGGGTTTATTAGGTCAAAGTGGATTCTTAACTTGGAGTCTCTCAAAGTTGATAGAAGATGATCCCTTTCTAAGAGAAAATCTTAATCCGCCCACTGACCAAAGTGAACTAGGTAAGGTTATGATGAAAGGAGCACACCCCTTTGAGTATATAATTCATCCACCACTCTTTCCTCACGCGGCATACTTCCACCAAGATGGTGTGTATCGCTACTATCACCCGCACTTAATCCTAAGTGTAGGAAAAACCTCCCCTATTTTTGTTAAATAAGGGTAGAGTTAGGCTCGTGACTCGAACAAAAACAAGCGCTTCTTGGGAGGCAACCCAAGCTTTATTTTATTTATTTGCTTTGTGTGTTTATTTAATTGTTTGTTTGATTTTATTTGTTTCCGTATGTGTGTTTAATTTTTATTACTATTGATTCATGTTCAAAAGTAAATTGTGAAAATGCTTTATGTTGTTTTTAACTTCGTCTTAACTACATATAAAGGTATTTTGCAAAAGATAAGTGTAAGGGAAATCTAAATCGGTTTATTAGAACACAAATGAACATGAATCATAATAATATTAAATTAACATACATATTAGTATTTGTTTGAGTCAAATGCTTGTATCGAGTCATAATGATGTTTTGCAGGATTTCCAGGAAGTAAGGTAAAGGTTTTTCCAGAAATTTTCCGGAAACTTAAAATGAAAATTTTTGTCAGGTCATTTCTGACGGCGTCAGGTTTTATAACCTGACGACGTCAGATTTAATTTCCAGAAATTTTTGAAAGTTTGGTTTTTAAAAAAAGTTTTTATTAAAATCTCCAACTTATAATCTCCAGGAATCTGCAAAATTATCATTCCACAAGCATTATATCCTTATATATAGATTTTTCCCGCCGATGTTATGCAGGTTTTCGTGTTTGTTTTCTCAGGTTTAACAGGTTATTTTGGACAAGGAAATGTTTGTTGGATCAAGCTTATGGCGATGCATTAGTCATGGAGCTTCAACATTCTCTTGGAAGAAGATTTAACCATGTTACTTCATTATCCACCGAACGAATCAGGGGAGTATTTGATTTCATTCTTTTACTTTATGCTTTTACATCTTGTTATTTGAACATTGGGGACAATGTTCATCTTAAGTGTAAGGGGGGGTAAAAGTACGATTAGAGAATGCAATTGCACTTGATTTTTGTTTGTTTAATGATAGATGTGTAATAAAACTGAGATAAATACTTGTTAGGGTAATTTTAGTGCCAAATTTAAAATTTTTTACAACATATAGGAGTGAAACTTTGATCTTAATGAGCGTCTCATGGATAGGAGTTATATGACTAGCACAAAAACCGTACCACTAAAAAAATTTTCCACCCCCAAATATGTGAGGTTCGCCCCTAGAATTGGTAGGAAAAGCATTTATGCTATGATGTGTGTACCGGTAGCACTTAGATTCTAGAACTTGCGTTAGGACCATTCCAAGGCCACAAGTGAGACTACATTCGTGTAGTTAGATTTACTACATGATAAGAGGCATTAGGATTAACCCATTGTTTTACACCTGTGTTTTTGTTATAATTACATTGGCTACATTGGTCAAGTAATTCTCCCACACCCTTTGCGTTGTACTCATTTTTAGTACACGATACCCCTAGTACACCCCTCAGAGCCTATCTTTTCGTTTCGACCTTTAAGCATTTTACTTAAAGGAAGAATTTGTTACACCCCACTTAAATGTACACCCAAATCGCCTTAGCCTACCTTGTATGCACTCATTTTTAGTGCATTATTGTTACAACATTTGTTTAAACCCAAGTTAATTATCTAGTTGATTACATGGTTGCTAAGTCGAGTCATATCCTTGTACATATTGTTTTGGGACGATTGGGACTCATGGGTAAAGTACTAGTGTAATGGAGTAATGGGGAAGAACAACATTATTACCCCCATATGTGCTAAATGTTTTAAAAGTACTCCAAGTTTTTCAATTATCTTAATTCGAGTCGTTAGATTAGTATTTGTAAAGTTATGTAAAAGTTCAAGTGTTAAGGGGAATGCAACGCCCCTATGATGTATTATTTTGGATGGTAGGGCAAGAGTGTATGAAAAAAAAAAAAAAAAAAAAAAAAAAAAAAAAAAAAAAAAAAAAAATCGAAAAATCAAGAAAAATACAAAAAAATGAGAAAATGAAAAAATAGAAAAAAAACATACGGACTACCATCCCGTTTCATTTTACGTTTGTTTTATGTTTGTTTTTGTTTTTGTTATTTCGTTTCTAGCTTAAGATCGAGTCTAGTCTTGGCTTAGCAACATTGTATAGTACATGTAATTGATCAAGATCTTTAACTAGCCACCAGTAAAATATCCTTTATCCAACCAAACCGTGTTTTCCTTTTCCCTACACCTAACGTTATAACCCATGAAAAAGCCCTCTTTGATAGTTTATCTTAGGTGCTTACGCCTAGTGGAGGAGGTTTTCGATCCTTTCCCAAGCCTATGGTAATCTATTTGCTATGACAGGTAGTGAGAGATATTATCCGTTTTCATTTATGAGATTTATTTTGATGACACTTGAGAGATGTGAGTATCTAAACACTACTTGTGAGGTGCTAGTATGTAATCTCCGTGCTTATTATGATTGAAGTGGAACGATTATTTGTTGTAATTACTTTTATGTTTGCATTAAATGACCCCTAACTTGTATTTTGATTAGAATAAAAGCGCATTTGCTTGAGGATAAGCAAATCTCAAGTGTAAGGGTATTTGATGAAGCGAAAAGTGTACCGCTTTTAAGGGGTCATTTAAGCCTTAAATCGTATTTATTTGATCAAATATTGCCCTAAATCGTTCCTTTTGTCATTTTAGGTACTTTTGAGGAGAAATCTGGAAAAGGAGGCATTTTGGACGTTTTTGGAGCATAAAAGTGAAGAAAACGACAAAGTCTCAAAAATCGGCTGAAAGTTACCTTTGACGGCGTCACAATTAACCCCAGACGGCGTCATGCTTTGGCAAGAAAAAGTGGACGTGAAATTTACTCATGATAAGCCAGTGAAAATAGCATGTGAATTCTGACGGCGTCACGCTTTAACTTGATCAAGGGCGTCACGGCTTAAATCAAAGAGGGACGGCGTCACGTTCAAGGTTAGACGGCGTCAAGCCTTGATAAGCCAGAATGGATTTTTGAAGAGCTAAAGAGGGACGGCGTCGAGAAGGTCATCCGGGAACCCTAAAAGCGGCGAGGTGACGGCGTCACACTCCATAACGTGACGCCGTCAGATCCAAAAATCTATATATAGTTTTCTAATTTTTTGTCATTAGAGGAGAGCTTAGTGTGTGGAATTTTGGGAGAAAACCCTAAGACGATTTTAGCTTCTTTTTCAAGGCTTTTTGCCTTGAGATCTTCCATGTTACATTGAAGATAAGTTATCAATTAATCATTCAATATGTCTATGTGTTGTTTGATTTTATCTTATTCTTGTCTTTTGATTAACATGTTAGGCTAAATTTATCTTGTGTTTGCTTAGATCTAATGAAACCTAGCTATTGATTATTGGTTATTAGTGTGTTGTTAGTTGTATTGGATGATTGTTTATCTATGTTAGGCTTAAGAAAACTGGCTAACTTCCTATTCGGTAACTTGCTTGAACGTCTTAAGAAACATGAACCAAATGCGTACTAAAGGTTTTTATGGTTGTATTTAATGCACAAGCGAATTCTAGTGATCCCATGTTAGGAGCTTCCTAGCCGGCTCGACATAGGAGTGAAGTAGGAGCTTGTAGAGTTGGGGAAGTAAGTACGCCACCCTACGAATGGTATTAAGGAATACACCCGTCATCCACGCGACTAATACACACTAATTAACCGGTAAAAGATAGTTAGGGAGTAAGGAAATCTAAGTAAACACATTTCTCTACACATAAGTTTCTCACCTCATTTTCATTTTCGTTATTTTATTTTATTTGCATCCGTAGTAATTTTGGGTTAGTTGACTAGCAACTAATTCCGCCCACTCTTTCAAAACCGAGATTTTACTTGCTTTCATAAAAATTATAAAAACATAAAAAGAATCTTCCTCAACCCTTAGACCTAATTAGAGTAGTCTTTCACACCTAACGAACACTATTCCCTGTGGAGAACGATCAATCCCCCGTACTTACCACTACACTATACTACATCGGTCAGGTACACTGCCTGGTGGGGTTGTAAGCCTCTTGAGATCCCTCGAGAGGTAAAACCTGTTGTAAGGTTACAAAACCACGCATCAAGTTTTTGGCGCCGCTGCCGGGGAATAGTTATTGTTTAGGTTGAATTTTTATTTTATAGGTCTACTCACTAGATTCCTTTCTAGTGAGATTTTTATTTTCTTTTTCTAGGTTTTCTTTAGTCTATCTATTTTCTTCGTGTTTTTGTTCGTATAAGATTTTCATTGACTCTTCCGTTCACCATTATGGAGAACGCGAATCCACCATACCACCAACCACGTAATTCACCCACTCCATATGACATCTTGATGTTTAAACAACATAAAGATGAACCTCTCTATGATGCATGGACTCGTTTTAAATATTTACTCCAAAAAGTCCCTCATCATAACTTCGATTTTTAGTCCCTAACTCAAATCTTTTACAATCATGTCGACCGACATGCCCAAAGGGACATTTACCATATTGCCGGCAGGGATATTAGGGAATTAAGTGCTGAGAAAGCATGGGAAGCTATTGAAGAGTGTGCCCAATATTATTATATAGTAGACAACCCAACAAACGTTAGTACAAGTCAATTGACCACAAATTTCAAGGATCATGAAACAAGTTTGTTTGGGGATGAGGGTAGAGTTGAGCCACCTAGCTGCATGTCATGGTTAGGCACTACCATAATACAGGGTGAACACTTAGGTGATCTTGATGTGATGGAGGATCTAGCCGAGCATGATCACATTGATCAAAAAGACCTAGGTTTTATGATCGATGACGATGAATCTCAAGAAACACATGATGAATCTTTTGGGCAATTTGAATATAGCAGTCAGAATATTGAGGATGATCCTTATAATTCGGATATAGAAGTTGAGATGCCTAGAGAAGCACTTGAGATACTTGGGAAAATGTTAGGGTTAGATTGTACTAAAACACATGATGAGGATATAGGTGATTTTGACATAGGGAATGATGAGGTAAGTAACATAAGCCCACCAAGTACCCCACAAGTCATACCATCATTTGAGGCACACACACCACCCGTGACTTACCCGGAAAAAGTAGAAGAGACTATAGGAACCCCAATAGAGGTAGAGCCCTTGGACCAAACACAACTAGAAGAAATAGGTTTGAATACTTGTAGTCACAACCTTTCTTTTAGTTCTATGGAAGTTCCTAGTTTTGATGAACCGGAGCCTCAACCAAAACCGTTACCTAATCTTCCATCTTTAGATGTGAACTTAGGAATTGAATTAGGTCCCGACCCACCCATCAAACCATATAGTCCAGGTAGTTTTATGTTGAAGGTAGTAGACTCTAAGCCTTGTAGAGAGGAAGGTGACATAGGAGTAAACCATAACCTTTCATACTTACATCACCCATTCATGATTAATCACAAGAAACATTATGGGTTTAAACCGGGTTTATTAGGTCAAAGTGGATTCTTAACTTGGAGTCTCTCGAAGTTGATAGAAGATGATCCCTTTCTAAGAGAAAATCTTAATCCGCCCACTGACCAAAGTGAACTAGGTAAGGTTATGATGAAAGGAGCACACCCCTTTGAGTATATAATTCATCCACCACTCTTTCCTCACGCGGCATACTTCCACCAAGATGGTGTGTATCGCTACTATCACCCGCACTTAATCCTAAGTGTAGGAAAAACCTCCCCTATTTTTGTTAAATAAGGGTAGAGTCAGGCTCGTGACTCGAACAAAAACAAGCGCTTCTTGGGAGGCAACCCAAGCTTTATTTTATTTATTTGCTTTGTGTGTTTATTTAATTGTTTGTTTGATTTTATTTGTTTCCGTATGTGTGTTTAATTTTTATTACTATTGATTCATGTTCAAAAGTAAATTGTGAAAATGCTTTATGTTGTTTTTAACTTCGTCTTAACTACATATAAAGGTATTTTGCAAAAGATAAGTGTAAGGGAAATCTAAATCGGTTTATTAGAACACAAATGAACATGAATCATAATAATATTAAATTAACATACATATTAGTATTTGTTTGAGTCAAATGCTTGTATCGAGTCATAATGATGTTTTGCAGGATTTCCAGGAAGTAAGGTAAAGGTTTTTTCAGAAATTTTCCGGAAACTTAAAATGAAAATTTTTGTCAGGTCATTTCTGACGGCGTCAGGTTTTATAACCTGACGACGTCAGATTTAATTTCCAGAAATTTTTGAAAGTTTTGTTTTTAAAAAAAGTTTTTATTAAAATCTCCAACTTATAATCTCCAGGAATCTGCAAAATTATCATTCCACAAGCATTATATCCTTATATATAGATTTTTCCCGCCGATGTTATGCAGGTTTTCGTGTTTGTTTTCTCAGGTTTAACAGGTTATTTTGGACAAGGAAATGTTTGTTGGATCAAGCTTATGGCGATGCATTAGTCATGGAGCTTCAACATTCTCTTGGAAGAAGATTTAACCATGTTACTTCATTATCCACCGAACGAATCAGGGGAGTATTTGATTTCATTCTTTTACTTTATGCTTTTACATCTTGTTATTTGAACATTGGGGACAATGTTCATCTTAAGTGTAAGGGGGGTAAAAGTACGATTAGAGAATGCAATTGCACTTGATTTTTGTTTGTTTAATGGTAGATGTGTAATAAAACTGAGATAAATACTTGTTAGGGTAATTTTAGTGCCAAATTTAAAATTTTTTACAACATATAGGAGTGAAACTTTGATCTTAATGAGCGTCTCACGGATAGGAGTTATATGACTAGCACAAAAACCGTACCACTAAAAAAATTTTCCACCCCCAAATATGTGAGGTTCGCCCCTAGAATTGGTAGGAAAAGCATTTATGCTATGATGTGTGTACCGGTAGCACTTAGATTCTAGAACTTGCGTTAGGACCATTCCAAGGCCACAAGTGAGACTACATTCGTGTAGTTAGATTTACTACATGATAAGAGGCATTAGGATTAACCCATTGTTTTACACCTGTGTTTTTGTTATAATTACTTTGGCTACATTGGTCAAGTAATTCTCCCACACCCTTTGCGTTGTACTCATTTTTAGTACACGATACCCCTAGTACACCCCTCAGAGCCTATCTTTTCGTTTCGACCTTTAAGCATTTTACTTAAAGGAAGAATTTGTTACACCCCACTTAAATGTACACCCAAATCGCCTTAGCCTACCTTGTATGCACTCATTTTTAGTGCATTATTGTTACAACATTTGTTTAAACCCAAGTTAATTATCTAGTTGATTACATGGTTGCTAAGTCGAGTCATATCCTTGTACATATTGTTTTGGGACGATTGGGACTCATGGGTAAAGTACTAGTGTAATGGAGTAATGGGGAAGAACAACATTATTACCCCCATATGTGCTAAATGTTTTAAAAGTACTCCAAGTTTTTCAATTATCTTAATTCGAGTCGTTAGATTAGTATTTGTAAAGTTATGTAAAAGTTCAAGTGTAAGGGGAATGCAACGCCCCTATGATGTATTATTTTGGATGGTAGGGCAAGAGTGTATGAAAAAAAAAAAAAAAAAAAAAAAAAAAAAAAAAAAAAAAAAAAAAAAAATCGAAAAATCAAGAAAAATACAAAAAAATGAGAAAATGAAAAAATAGAAAAAAAACATACGGACTACCATCCCGTTTCATTTTACGTTTGTTTTATGTTTGTTTTTGTTTTTGTTATTTCGTTTCTAGCTTAAGATCGAGTCTAGTCTTGGCTTAGCAACATTGTATAGTACATGTAATTGATCAAGATCTTTAACTAGCCACCAGTAAAATATCCTTTATCCAACCAAACCGTGTTTTCCTTTTCCCTACACCTAACGTTATAACCCATGAAAAAGCCCTCTTTGATAGTTTATCTTAGGTGCTTACGCCTAGTGGAGGAGGTTTTCGATCCTTTCCCAAGCCTATGGTAATCTATTTGCTATGACAGGTAGTGAGAGATATTATCCGTTTTCATTTATGAGATTTATTTTGATGACACTTGAGAGATGTGAGTATCTAAACACTACTTGTGAGGTGCTAGTATGTAATCTCCGTGCTTATTATGATTGAAGTGGAACGATTATTTGTTGTAATTACTTTTATGTTTGCATTAAATGACCCCTAACTTGTATTTTGATTAGAATAAAAGCGCATTTGCTTGAGGACAAGCAAATCTCAAGTGTAAGGGTATTTGATGAAGCGAAAAGTGTACCGCTTTTAAGGGGTCATTTAAGCCTTAAATCGTATTTATTTGATCAAATATTGCCCTAAATCGTTCCTTTTGTCATTTTAGGTACTTTTGAGGAGAAATCTGGAAAAGGAGGCATTTTGGACGTTTTTGGAGCATAAAAGTGAAGAAAACGACAAAGTCTCAAAAATCGGCTGAAAGTTACCTTTGACGGCGTCACAATTAACCCCAGACGGCGTCATGATTTGGCAAGAAAAAGTGGACGTGAAATTTACTCATGATAAGCCAGTGAAAATAGCATGTGAATTCTGACGGCGTCACGCTTTAACTTGATCAAGGGCGTCACGGCTTAAATCAAAGAGGGACGGCGTCACGTTCAAGGTTAGACGGCGTCAAGCCTTGATAAGCCAGAATGGATTTTTGAAGAGCTAAAGAGGGACGGCGTCGAGAAGGTCATCCGGGAACCCTAAAAGCGGCGAGGTGACGGCGTCACACTCCATAACGTGACGCCGTCAGATCCAAAAATCTATATATAGTTTTCTAATTTTTTGTCATTAGAAGAGAGCTTAGTGTGTGGAATTTTGGGAGAAAACCCTAAGACGATTTTAGCTTCTTTTTCAAGGCTTTTTGCCTTGAGATCTTCCATGTTACATTGAAGATAAGTTATCAATTAATCATTCAATATGTCTATGTGTTGTTTGATTTTATCTTATTCTTGTCTTTTGATTAACATGTTAGGCTAAATTTATCTTGTGTTTGCTTAGATCTAATGAAACCTAGCTATTGATTATTGGTTATTAGTGTGTTGTTAGTTGTATTGGATGATTGTTTATCTATGTTAGGCTTAAGAAAACTGGCTAACTTCCTATTCGGTAACTTGCTTGAACGTCTTAAGAAACATGAACCAAATGCGTACTAAAGGTTTTTATGGTTGTATTTAATGCACAAGCGAATTCTAGTGATCCCATGTTAGGAGCTTCCTAGCCGGCTCGACATAGGAGTGAAGTAGGAGCTTGTAGAGTTGGGGAAGTAAGTACGCCACCCTACGAATGGTATTAAGGAATACACCCGTCATCCACGCGACTAATACACACTAATTAACCGGTAAAAGATAGTTAGGGAGTAAGGAAATCTAAGTAAACACATTTCTCTACACATAAGTTTCTCACCACATTTTCATTTTTGTTATTTTATTTTATTTGCATCCGTAGTAATTTTGGGTTAGTTGACTAGCAACTAATTCCGCCCACTCTTTCAAAACCGAGATTTTACTTGCTTTCATAAAAATTATAAAAACATAAAAAGAATCTTCCTCAACCCTTAGACCTAATTAGAGTAGTCTTTCACACCTAACGAACACTATTCCCTGTGGAGAACGATCAATCCCCCGTACTTACCACTACACTATACTACATCGGTCAGGTACACTGCCTGGTGGGGTTGTAAGCCTCTTGAGATCCCTCGAGAGGTAAAACCTGTTGTAAGGTTACAAAACCACGCATCAATGAATCTAGTCTTAGCTGTATTTTCTGAAGGAACATCTTTCTTAGCAGTCTTATCATTCACATGCACAACATTAGAAACAATATCATCACACACATTTTCAGACAAAGATTTCTTGTTCATTAAACAAACTGGTTCATTACATGCACTAGAAATATTGTCTTTAACATTACATTCAGATGACTAATGTTTCTTCTTGGAAAGCGATAAAATCCGAGGGTGTTCTTCTACTTCTTCCGTTTTATTCTTGTTTTCACTCTTAGATGCAGTAGAGACTCTATTCCTTGTATTGCTCCTAGGCTTTGGTCTGCTGCTCTTAGAGGTACTTTCTACTCCTGTAGAAGGTAAGGCACACTCATTAGGATTTATCTTGTTGTCCTTTGAATCAGTGTTAGCTTTCCTAGTCTCTTTTGGATTTTCCTTAACACTTTTGTCTATCGCCCTATATGTTTTAGATGTAGAGGTAGATGCAATAGTGGTACTAATCCTATAAAGTCCAGGTGCTATCACATTTGGTGTTTTGACAACTACTTTCTCTTTTCTAGTTTCTTTGGGCAGGGGTGAAGGAGCACATTGTGAAATTGACATTTTTGGTTTTGCAATAATTTCTTCACCCTTCCTTTTTTGACATTCAAGCTGAGACTTCAAAAGATCAATTTGTTTTTGCATGTCATTGTAAGAACGTTCATACAACAGTTTGTCATACTTGCATTCTTCCTTTTTTCGATCCAGTTGTTTAAAATATGTAACATTTTCTTTTTCAAGTTTTGCAAATGCATTTTCATATTTTGAAACAATTTCGGAAGTCTCGGCTCGAATTCTTTCATCGTCTTCGACAGAATACATTTGATAAATAATGGACATAATATCAGTTGAAAGAGCTTCTTCAGAGAGTGCGTCATTTTGTTTTTCCAAAACTTTGATTTTTTCAATGTTTTCATTGGCTTCAAGTACTAAGGATGTGTGGTCCTTGACAAATTCAGTTACTTCTTTGATAATTGCGTTCTCAACATGAATTGCTCTTGCATGTATGCCAGATACAATGGGAGTAATCTCTGTTTCGAACATCTTTTTCTGTTCAGTTTAAAAACTTGAAAACCAATCGTTGATTTTAGTATCAGTTTTGGTTGCCACAACATCTTGACGCATTTCAACTCTCCTTTTAAGATCGGCCAAAAGTATTCTAGCTTCACTTGCGGAAGTGTCGGTAGAGTACATTTGTTCGATGTTAGAAAGGTGTTTTGACACAACTTTGAACTTTGAGGCAGCCACTGGTTTTTTGAAAAACAAAGGTGACTCCTTTTTAACAAGATGAACACCAGCAAGTTTGTTAGCTTCATTATAATCAATCGGTTTGATTTCTCTATTCAATTGTCTCATTTTGTTTCGACTCTCTTTTGTAAGCTCAATCGTTTCATGCGAATTATAACAAGCAGGTGGATCATGCACATCATTTATAATATTACCATTATATAGCACATTCTGTTCTTTCTGAGCTTTCTTGAGATAACAAGGGTTTTCACAACCAAGAGTCATTTTCTTTCTTGTATGTAAAATCGGGTTTGGATCGTTAATTATCAAATTGACTGTTTGTGCAGAATGACCCGTTTTTACAAGCATTTCTTCCAACTTTTTAATAGTTTCTTGTTTGTCAAGTACTTCATCAAGAAGTTCATCTTCTCATTTTGAAAACTTTGAATGCAACTTTTTCTTTTCTTCTTCAAGATCAGAACAAGTTGATGTTTGTTTAGAAAGTTGGTTGGTTAGATCAGAAATTTCTGCTTTTAAGGATTTAATTTGCATGTTCAATTTAACATCAAGAGTGTCGTATTTGATTTGCAAATGTTTCTCCCTTGAAACAGAATCACTGTAACCAGTTTCAAGTTCTGACAATCGTTTGTGGTGAAATTCAAAAGCTTTTTCGTTCATCTTGTATCTCTCAAGCTCATTGGTCAATTTTTCATTAGCGGCCTTAACATCGCTATTGATCTCTTTGACCTTTTCAATTTCAATACCACAATTTTGCAATAATGATTCAAATAAAGCATGTGTTTCCTCTTCAGTCTTAGTATGCTGTGACTCGAAGTCACCGTTAGGATTCATATCTGGAGTAGCCAAATTAGTATTACTACAATTTGGGGAGTCCATATATGTATCATAAATGAGAGTAGGAGTCTCAGGATGTTGTTCTTGTTGAGTTGACATATCAAACATTTCATTATTGTGACATGTAGCATATGTAGGTACCTCAGATATCACATTGGCATCATAAACAGGAGGTGCTTCAGAATCCATGTCATATTTAACCTCTTGAAGATTTGCCATGAAGATGCAGTTGGCATCGATATCCTCCAAATCCTCTGAGTCATCCATCAGTGCCATGAAATCATTTTCTTCAGCACTTAACTGAACCCTGCCTTGTCCTTCTGAGCTAAGAGCAAAGCTTTCTGAAGATACTCAGGATCTTTCTTTTTTGGCTTGGAGGGACAGTTTCTTGCCATATGACCAGTACCCTGACAGTTAAAACATTTTAACACATTTCCTTGATTCATATTCCCAACATTCCCAGCAACTGGAGCAGCAACATTCCCAACCTGATTTCCCATATTCTGACCTCTTCTATTTCTAACAACTTGACCTATCTGATTCTGATTACCCATAAACTGACCTGTATTTTGATTTCCCATATACTGCCCTGTATTTTGATTACCCATCTGAGGAGCATATCCTTGTTGATTCCCATAACCTCCAACCATTTGTCCTTGTTGACCCATGTTGAAACCCGGTTGAGCAAACTGCCTGTAGCGAGTGTTTGAAGCAATCCTTTGATTGTTGTTGGTAGGTGTGGAATAGAGTCCTTGGACAACTCTGGATAGAAGGGTGAATGCTTGAGACAGTGCAGACATGTCATCATTAGGATTGTATGGTGATTCTGGGTATTGTTGTTGTGGAATGACTTGTTGTTCATGAGGATAGATTTGTTGTTGTAGGAAGATAGCAGTTTGTGGAGAGTATTCATGTGGCATGTAGTTCTGAGTGGGAGTTGGTGATGATGGTGTGTTCACTGTTGAAGATGATGGTGACTGAGCAATCAATGCTAAAGGATCATGTTTTTTGGCAAGCATTTCTTTCCTAACCTCATCTGCCTCTTTCTGGTTTTGTTTCAAGAAATCATAGAGCTGATCATAATTCACTTCATGAAGGTTCTTTGTCTGATTAACAATTGTAACATATCGTCCCCATTCCTCTGGAAGGTTGTTAAGAAACTTGATGTTTTGGACAATCTGTTTTGGTGTTAAGTTGTTCCTTATAAGCTCATTCATGATAGTGCAAAACCTTGTGTAGTAGATTTCAATTGGTTCAGCTGGAGTGGATGAAAATTTTTCCCATTCAGTTAGAAGCTTGTTTTCAATGTCTTGTTGACCAATTTCAGTTCCATGACATAGCCTCTTAACTCGTTCCCACATATCATAAGCAGTTTCACAGCTGTCAACAGCACAAAAGATCTCTTGTGGTAAACCAAGTTGAATTAGGTGCATGGCTAAGTCATCTGCTTCAATCTGTTTCCGATCATCTTCTGTGTATTCTTCTTCTTTCTGAGTACGACAAGATGGTGGAACAGGAGGATTTTGATTCGGATCACCAGCTTCTTGAATCTGACGAGGTTTGAAAGGACCATTCTTGATGGAGTTGATCAGAAGTTTGCCTTGTCCATTAGGTTTTGTTTTCAAGTAACGAAGCATACGGCTTGTCCATGGAAGATAACTACCTTTCTCTAGCATGGGAGGACGGTTTTCAGCACCAGCTGCATGGATGTCTTGTTGAGTAGTCATTGTTGTTGTTGTATGATAAGGTTGATTGATTCAGGATCGTTGCAAAGAAATAGGTGCTGTGATTGTAGAAAACTTTGATGTTGTTGTGAAGTCTGGGTTTAAATTAGTCCAAAGTTATCAAAGTCTGCCTCAATTGCGAAACTAGTTGGAATTGCGAAACGGTTACTGAATTGCGAAAGATCACCAGTTGCGAGAAACTTTGTCAATTGCGGGACTGGAAGCAAATGCGAGACAATGACCAATTGCGAGAAAGTCACCAATTGCGAGAAAGTCACCAATTGCGAGAAGTAGCAGCAATTGCGAGAGACTACTCTGAATTGCGAAAGATAAAGCAATTTCGAAAGAATTTTCAAAATTACAATTTCGATCACGTCCTCAAATCTTATACAAGAGATGAGAATAATTCCAAGTCGAGGTAATTTCACAAACTTATACAAGTAAGGAAAGACCGAGTCCCAATTCCGAAGATGCTGATGAATTGCGAGAGCACACCAATTGCGAGAAACCCTTTTTACTCGCAATTCGAATTCCGAAAAACAGGCAATTCTGAGAGATTTTGAAATGCGAGAAACCCTTTATACTCGCAATTCAAATTTCGAAAAACCCTTTTTCAATCGAAAATCTTTACAAGAGATTCAATTTTTCCGTGAAGAAACACCTTTTTATCAACTTCTTATACAAGAAATGATAAAAACAATCCGTAGCAAGGAGATTCAAACCTTGGATCTTTGTGGCGTTAAGTGTACGATCAAAAAACCACAAACCTCTCGTTAAACACAAAAACTTACCAACTAAATCCTTAAAAACTCTCGTAAAACACAAAAAGGTAGCAACTTTATGTCTAAAACTCACGATTTATGCAAAAAGATAGAACTTTTTTATGAAAAACTCTTGTTAAACTAATGAAACAAACACAACTAGAACCTAGATCAATGTTTGGCGAATGATACCACTTGTTAACACTCAACTAATCAAACCTTACAAACAAAACTAAACTATACTATATCCGTGACACTCAACAATAAGTAAAGATGATAAGAAGAATGGTATGGATCGTGTGATGTAAAACCTTAGTCGTATGCTTCTATTACCATGAGAGAACAAGAGAACAAAACACACACATACACACACACTCTCACCTTTACAAGACTTTGAGGCACACACAAATAGGTGGAGAGTGTGTGTATTTATAGTAGAGACATAGCCTTTGTTGCCCTAAAAGGCCTTGGGATGGGCTTGTGTTGGACTTGGGCTTTCCTTGTTTTTACTAGATCTTTTACTAACTTAGTCCAACTCAAGCCTTACATATGTTGTTAGTTCTACACGACACACACATAAATACATATACAAATGACCATCACTTTCTTTAAAATATAAAAGCTAACAAAGCCAAATCCCAATAAGAAGGATCAGGGTTGTCATCACTGCCACGAGACTGGACACTGGAAGAGGAACTGTCCTCTTTATCTCGAGGAGTTGCGATTGAAAAAGCTGAAGGGTGAGACTAGGAAAGCCAGTACTTCAGGTAATGTTTTCATGATTGAATTATATTCATTAACTCATAAATTAAATTCCTGGGTATATGATACTGGATGCGGTATTCATATTTGTAATATGCTGCAGGGGTTTCGAGTTTTGAAGAGACTGGCCTATGGGGAACAATTTCTGCAAGTGGGCAATGGAGCACAAGCAGCAGTTGAAGCCATAGGAAATTTTGAATTAGTTTTGCCTTCGGGCTTGATACTGAATTTGAATGATTGTCATTACGCACCCGCAATTGTTAGGGGTATGTTCTCTTTTTCATGTTTATTGAATATCGGATTTTATCATACTGTTTCTAGCAATGCAATTTATGTTTCGTTAAATAATGTTTTTTATTTTAATGCTATTGCTCTGAATGGTGTTTTTGAGATTGATATGAATGCATGTAATGATTATAATTAGATGTATAGCATCAACAATAAGAGAGTCAAGAATGTCTTGGATTCGTCTTATCTTTGGCATTGTCGACTTGCCCACATAGGCAAGACTCGCATGAAAAAGCTGCAACGTGATGGGCTTTTGAAAGATATCAATGATGAATCATTTGATAAGTGCGAATCTTGTATATCTGGGAAGATGACCAAGAAACCTTTTAATAACCGTATTGAAAAAGGCTGATGATCTACTAGGTTTAATACATACTGATGTGTGCGGACCACTTAGACATACGTCAAAGAGAGGTGCTAGCTACTTCTTAACCTTCACGGATAATTTCAGCCGTTATGGATATGTTTATTTACTTAAACATAAACATGAGGTTTTTGAAACATTTAAGGTTTTTAAAGCTGAAGTAGAACTGCAACTCGGAAAGAAGATTAAAGCTCTTCGATCCGATAGAGGTGGTGAATACCTAAGTCAGGAGTTTAAAGATTATCTAAGTGAGAATGGAATTGTTCAGCATCTCACATCTCCATATACTCCACATCAAAATGGTGTATCTGAGAGAAGGAATCGTACATTATTGGATATGGTACGATCTATGTTTAATCTTACTACTCTGCCATTATCCTTTTGGGATTATGCCTTGGAATCTGCGATTCGCATACTAAATATGGTTCCGACCAAGAAGGTTGATAAAACACCTTATGAGTTATGGTTTGGGAAAATGCCTAACTTGTCTTATTTAAAGGTCTAGGGTTGTGAGGCGTTTGTTAAACGTGACTCAGCAGATAAACTCCAACAGAGATCTGTAAAGTGTATCTTTGTAGGATACCCAAAGGAAACAATGGGTTACTACTTTTACTTTCCACCTGAAAACAAAGTAATTGTTGCTAGATATGCAGATTTTCTTGAAAAAGATCTAATATCTCAAGAATTCAGTGGGAGGCTCTATGATCTGGAAGATGATCAAGAGGATAAATTACCTTCTGAAAACACTAGCGAACTTCCTGTGGAACCGGATAGTCTGGGTCCTCCACCTGAAGTGATTCCCATTCGCAGATCCGTAAGGACTGTGAAAGCACCTGAATGTCTATGTCTTAACGTAGAGGTTGAGGAAACTATATTAGGGGACCTTGGAGAGCCTGCTAATTATAGAGCTGCCATGAATGATCCTGAAAAGGATAAATGGCAGATTGCTATGAATGGGGAAATGCAATCCATGAAAGACAATGAAGTCTGGATTGAAGTAGACCTTCCTCCCAATGCCAAGGTAGTTGGGAGTAAGTGGCTCTTCAAGAAAAAGACTGACATGGATGGCAATGTACACACCTATAAGGCCTGTTTGGTAGCTAAAGGCTTTACTCAAATATATGGCGTTGACTACGAGGAGACCTTTTCTCCTATAGCTGACATTAGGGCTATTAGGATTCTCATAGCCATAGCAGCGTACTATGATTATGAGATTTGGCAAATGGATGTAAAACCCGCCTTCTTGAATGGTCGTCCAGATGAAGACATCTATATGGCGCAGCCTGAGGGGTTTGTGAATCCAGAATTTCCAAACCGTGTATGCAAACTTCAAAGATCCATTTATGGATTGAAGCAAGCATCACGTCAATGGAATAAGAGATTTGACGAAGAAATTAAAATGTTTGGATTTACTCATAATCTTGATGAGTCATGTGTATATCACAAAGCTAGTGGGAGTGATGTTATTTTCCTAGTTCTATATGTTGATGACATATTGATCATAGGTAAAGACATTCCAAGATTGAAAAAGGTGAAAGCCTATCTTGGGAAATGTTTTTCCATGAAAGATCTAGGAGAAGCAGCATACATTCTGGGAATCAAGATCTATAGAGATAGATCAAGGAGGTTAATTGGTTTAAGCCAAAGTGCTTACATTGACAAGATATTGAAGAGATTCAGTATGCAAAATTCCAAAAAGGGATTTTTGCCAATGCAAGTAGATCATGGCTTAAGTAGCAAAGCTTGTGCTTCAACTCCTGAGGAGATGGCACGCATGAAGAGAGTCCCGTATGCTTCGGCTGTGCGATCTATTATGTATGTGGTGCGATGTACAAGGCCCGATGTGGCGTTTGCTCAGAACATTACCAGTCGATATCAGCAGAACCCAGGTGAACTCCACTGGACTGCTTTTAGTGTATGGGGGAATCCCAGAAGCAAAGCTGTGTGTTACAGGTTATTGCGATGCATCCTGGAAGTGTGATAAAGATGATACGAAGTCTCAGACGGGTTATGTCTTTGTCATCAATGGAGGAGCTGTGGATTGGAAGAGCAAGAAGCAGAGCACTATTGCGATGTCTGCTACAGAAAGTGAGTATATTGCTGCCTCGAAAGCTGCAATGGAAGCAGTCTGGATTAGGAAATTCGTTTCAGGGCTTGGAGTTATGCCCTCAATCGAAAGACCTATAAAAATGTATTGTGACAATTCAGCCGCAATTACATTTGCCAATGAGCCTAGAATCATGAAGGGCTCCAGATATTTCCCAATTCGATATCACTATGTTAGAGAACAAGTGGAGATAGGCGAAATCGAGCTACTCAAAGTTCACACAGATGACAACTTAGCAGATCCATTAGCTAAGGCTCTACCCGGTGGAAAGCTTAAAGAACTTTCTGAAGGCATAAGACTTCGTTTAGCTAGTAGTTTCATGCATATCTGTGATTAGTGTTTGGAAAATGGGATGTTTTGAACAGTTATTATTTTAATGAAATAAAATACTTGTTATGTTTGTTTATCATTTTCTTAATAATATATCCAATATTTGCATGTTTATATCCTTGAATGATTATATTATTCTAAACTGTCCGTTGTCGGTTAATGATATGGGAATATCATTAAACTAAGACAAATCTGAGTATTGGTATAATATACTTGAAAGTATATTGATGCGTTGTCATACCAATTTCACATGATATTCAAAATGTTTGAATATAGGACTTATCCCGAATTCATGAGTTTACTTTATGGATCTTGTAATCAAGTAAATCATGTGTATATAGTTATCCTCAGACTTGAAATGCCAGATAATTGTCATGCATGTAGTGCATTTCTGTAATTCAATTTACCGCTATACTGTGGAACGGTTTTGTTCTGTTTGTTTGAGATATTTATGTATTGAATGTGTTTAGCATGCGGAATCTACTACAACACACTTAAAAGAACACAAGGTGGTGAGTTTAAGTAAACATGAGAATGCAATGAACAAAGAACACAACTTTGGTTAACACAAAATGATTCAATATTATTGATGAAATAATACGGATGATCTAAGTATCACCGGGATTACAAAGTAATCTTGAATCTAAGATTGTAAAAAGGATTTGTGAATTGAAGTAACTAAGTTACTTGAGAGATGGTTTGTTTTTGGTTATGAGTTGGTTAAAGATGCATGCATGAAGTGGTGACTAAGATATCCTTTTATAAGATAAGGATATCTTCTTACAAGATTGTCAAGTGGTTGAATATAAAACTATACTTTGACTATATTGGCGCCTACAATTAAATACAACTACCAATGTACAACTCTGCCATATTCTTCTGTGAACCACAGAGGACTAAATCACTTCTACATAACGTATAAAAATGTACAAAGACTAATAATTCAACTAAATATCTATTACAAAATATCTAATCGACTTGACATAAGCTTGGCAGGCTCTTCATCAGCTAGTAGTACCTTCTACCCAGAAGGTACTGGTAGAACATCTTCATACACTTCAAAAATCAACTAGCAGGCTCTTTAACATCTTTGGCAGGCTCTTTGACTTGAACATTTTATTCCCAACAATCCTCCCCTAAACTTGTTATTTCCATTAAAATACACAAGTTTTTGATGAATAAAATACATACCTTGAGGATTTGAGAGAACTCTTCCAAAAACCTTCACTCTCTGTTCTTCCTTTTTCTTTCATATTGCTTAGATATGCTCCTCAGCAAACTCTGAACAATTTCTGAGTTCTCATCATCTTTGTCACACCTTAATCTCTTGGAGATCATGGTTTTAAGCACTTCATAACTAAGTGGATACTCTTTCTCAGCCAACATAAAGAGTTCTATCCCACTCTGTGTGAAAAGGTGATGAATATTGCTATGGCTTAGAAATTCCCAAGTTGTTGAAGGATCATAATAGGGAAATTTCCAATGAACATCTTTGGGATCAGGATCAAACATCCTATTGAATTCTACCCAAAGTTCTTGTTCCTTAGCATCTGTACTAGAAGTTGTGTCTAGTCTAATTTGCACTAGATTCCACAATTCTTCCAAGTCTGCTCTGTCACATGCTCTAACTAAATTTTCAAAATTCTTGAAGATAGCAAACTGACCCCCAACCCTTGTTATTTTCCATGATTTTCCTAATCTATCATGGTTGATCTCCCAATCAATAATAGGTCTTCTACAGCTAATTGGATCAGCATGTATGATAGTAGGCAAAGTAATCAACATTTTACTTACTTGCTCTGTGTCCAATTTTGCTACTTCTTTCTTCTGAGCATCCTTCTTCTTCATTGAGGGGTGTACATCAGATGGAACATTGTAGTAAAGACTTTTGTAGGCTTGAAGATACAGGAAGAAGATTTCATCAGCAGATTTCTTCTTTAGTTGATAGTCAGTCCAATTTGCCTGACCTTTCAAAAATCTTTTCATAAAAATCACCTGATCTTTCTGAGCTTGTCCTACCTTAAAACCTCTCTTCTGACTTTCCTTCATCTTCTCAAAAATGTCAGCCAAAGCTGCTTCTTTATACTTCTTGTTGATGAATGATTCAAGTGCTTCTGTTTTCTCATCAGAATTGAGATTCTTGTCATTTACTATAATTGCTGCTTGACCTTTCACAATTGGATCATTATTGATAATCCATAGCATCTGTGCATCAAAGGTTTCTTGAGCAATTTGAGTATCAAGAAGAGTCTGAGCAGCATCTTCAGCATCTTTCTGCTCTTTCATTACTGCAAGCATTCTTGAGGCTTCAAGTGCTTTTAGCTCTTCTTCATGAACCCTTTTGGCTTCTTCTTCTCCTAAAGCCATCTGAATTTGCTAAGTTCTTTTCAACTTTTTGGACTTTGGCTCATCTTCAATCATAATGCCTTTGCCCTTATCCTTTGGAGTTGGTGCTTGTGATGGAGCAGAAGATTGCTCATCAGCAATTAAATCCCTCTTTCTCTTATACACTTTCTCAGCAGACCCTTTGTACCCCATTGCCAATAGCCTTTCTATCCTAGCAGGCTCTTCTTCTGGCCTAGCAGGCTCTTGCCCTGCTCCAACAGGCTCTTCATCATAAACTTGAGTTCCATCATGGAATTCAAATTGAGCCTCTTCCTCATCTTCAGAACTATCCTTCCTCCCCTTTTTGGAAGAGTGACCTATCCTATCAGCATCTGACTGTGAAGAACTAGATAAAACAACCTTTGCAGACTTTTTACCCTTTAGCTTCTTCACTTCACCCTCCAATCTCTTTACCCTCTTTACTAATTTGATGTTGATCTCAGAAAACTTCTTGCTTTGACTTTTAAGAGCATCTTCTAAGAACTTCACCTTGTCTTTCAGTTCTTGCATTGTCTGAGGTGATTGGGTTTGTGATACATGATGTGACGATGTTGGTGGTGTTGCTGATGGTACTGGAGATGGTATGTGATGTTTGATGTGTTGGGGAAATGTAACCATGTGAAGAACTAGATGATGGTGTATCAGCTGATGGTGTTGGTTCTTCTGGATGTTGTGGTAACATTTCATCAAAAAGTGGTATTTCTTCCCCTCTAAAACCAATTCTCATATTTGAAAATACTTTGTGAGAAAGTTTTGGTGTGTCATAAATTGAGTCTGTGGGAAGTAACAAATGTTTTAATTTTGCAATGATGCACCCAACAAATCTTGGATACATCAAAAACTTTGTTTCACTTTTCACATTTTTAATCAATCCCTCAAAAATATGTTTTGAAAAATTGTATTTTCTGTTTGTGGCTAAGCAAATGAGAGCAGAAGCCATGTTTCCACTAAATTGCTCCCAAGAGGTTTTCTTCTGGCTCAAACAGTGAAGGATTGTGTGAATCAAAAATCTTCATTGTGGAGTAAGATGCTTTTTCAGAAAAGTGAGTTTGTTAGACTCAGCATGATACCCCATTCTTTGTAAATTTTCAAAAATTTCAGTATCTGGTAACTGACTAATACCATCAGAATCATCCAAATGAAGATGTCTTCTTATGGATGACTCAGTAAGAGTCAAATGTTTACCATCCACTTTGGCCTTAATTCTTTGTTCCCCATTTTCAGAAGTTTTAATTTTAGCAGATTTCCAAAATTGCAAAATTTGTGTTTCATAAATAGTGGGATTGACTAGCAAAGCAAACCTGATGTAGGAGTTGTTTAAAAAGTCCACTACTTGATGAAATGAGGCATTATCCTCTGACTTCTCCAAAAATGCTAACTGATTGTGACGTTGGACAAAATCTAGAACAACTGTGGAAGCCATAATGAAAATTTTGAAAATGATGGTGGGATTTGTTGGTAGTACTGGTAGAAGATTAAAGGTGTATGTGAATTATGATAATGACTGATGAAAGAAAATATGAGAGAATTACTTTTAACCGACAATAAGAAAGATTATAATAAGTAAATGTATAGGCGGTTAAAAAGATCTTTTATATGTGAAATATAATATAATATAATCATCAGTAATTTACATAACTACCCCAACGGCTAATTTTAACTACCAGGCCTAATGGCTAAAACTTTTTCTGACAGGCTCAACGGCTATATAGCAGTACCTTTTTATACTAGCAGTACCAATTTTGAACTACCAGTACCTTTGAAAGTTTTATAAAAATCCCTTATAGTTTTTAGCAAACTACCAGCTATCAACGGATTTGAGTTGTCTTTACCAAAAGCCGTTTGCTTAAGGACTAGCTAACTATTTACAATTAAGTATGGTTAGTTAACAACCATATAGTTTTTGGTAACTATCAACCATCAACGAATTTGATTTGTCTTTACCAAAAGCCGTTTGCTTAAGGACTAGCTAACTATTTACAATTAAGTATGGTTAGTTAACAACCATATAGTTTTTGGTAAACTATCAACCATCAACGGATTTGATTTGTCTTTACCAAAAGCCGTTTGCTTAAGGACTAGCCAACTCTTCAGTTTGTAAAAACTTGGTGAGTGGAATACCAAAAGCCATGATGGCCCAAAGATGGTGCAATTTCCTTGGATGGAGGAAATTAAAAAGGCAATGATGCTGTGTATCTTGGATGATTGGTTCAACAATTGAAATCATCTAATGTCATGCCTTTGAGTTGAAACTTTCCTTAGGTTGATCTAGATAGAACTTTCTCCTTGAGAAATGCTTCATCCCTTCTAGATATGTGATCTAACTCTCTCTTTTTCAACTTTGCATCATCTTGTATGCTCTTGTCTTTCCTTTCATAAGTTGGTTTTTCTTCCATTCTGGGCTATCAATTCCTCCCCTGAGATTGTTATCTCTCCTGAAATGAATATAACTTTTGTTGCTCCTTTTTGTTTGGAAGAACTCTTGTTTTGTTATCAACCTGAAATGTGTTAGTTGCAAACCAAAAGAACAAAGTGCAAAGCACTTGATCTATAGCATTTTAAACATTCAAGCCTTTATATAAACAAAACATAGCAATTTTATATCAACAGGACCAATTATGAACTAACAGGACCTTTTGACTAACTAGCAGTACCTTGTTTAAAAGCCAATACCAGTTAAGTTTATGAACAAAAACACATGTTATTCAAAGATTTATCATTCCAATACCTCCTACAAGATATTTGAATCTACCTAAATCAAAAGCTTTGGTGAGAAGGTCTGCATAATTCTTTTCAGAATCAATTTTAACTACTTGAATTAACCTTTTCTCATTGCAATCCCTTATGAAATGGTGTCTGATTTCAATATGTTTTGTTTTTGAGTGTTGAACTGGATTTTTAATGATACAAATAGTACTGCTATTGTCAATATAAATAATGGTGTTAAGAAAATTGTACCCATAGTCAAGCATTTGATTTTGGATCCAAAGAACTTGCCCACAACAACTTGCACCAGCAACATATTCTGCTTCAGTTGTAGAATTGGCCACCATTGTTTGTTTCTTGCATTGCCAAGAGATTAGTCTGCAACCAAGAAATTGACATCCACCAGTTGTGGATTTTCTGTCTAGAGTTGCACCAGCATAGTCACTATCTGAATAAGCCACCAATTCAAAAGATGATTCCCTTGGATACCAAAGACCCAACCTTGGTTGACCCTTAAGATATCTAAAGATTCTTTTGACTGCTGTGAGGTGAGAGATCTTGGGATGTATTTGAAACCTTGCACATACACATACTGAGAACATGATATCTGGTCTTGATGATGTAAGGTACATCAAAGACCCAATCATTGATCTATAATTGTGCAAATCCATATCTTCTCCTTCAGCATCCTTGAGTAGCCCTTTGTCTGGATCCATTGGTGTACTTGCAACTTTAGAATCAGCAAAATTAAATTTCCTTAGGATCTCTGCTACATACTTATCTTGGCTGATAAATATGTCTTCTTTGGATTGTTTCACTTGGAGACCCAAAAAGAAAGTAAGTTCCCCCATGGAACTCATTTCAAACTTACTATGCATAAGTTTTTCAAATTGTACACACAAGTCTTGGTTTGTTGATCCAAAGATAATGTCATCAACATAAATCTGCACTAGCAAGATATCTTTCTTTGTTCTTTTGATGAACAAAGTTAGATCAATCCTGCCTCTTTGGAATCCACTTTCTAGTAGAAAACAAGCCAATGTTTCATACCATGCCCTAGGAGCTTGGTGTAGGCCATACAAAGCCTTGGTAACCTTGTAAACTTTGTCTGGATACTCTGCATCAATGAAGCCTGGAGGTTGAGATACATATACTGGTTCTTCAATTTCACCATACAAAAATGCACTCTTAACATCCATTTGATAGACAGTGAAGCCTATGAATGAAGCATAGGCCAAGAAAAGCCTAATTGCTTCAAGTCTTGCAACTGGAGCAAACACTTCTTCATAATCTACCCCTTCTTCTTGAGTATATCCTTGTGCTACCAATCTAGCCTTGTTTCTGATCACTATACCCCTTTCATCTTTCTTGTTTCTGAACACCCATTTGGTTCCAATTGCCCTATGACCTCTGGGCAAATCAACCAATATCCAAACCTTCTGAATCTTGAATTGGAGAAGCTCTTCTTGCATAGCTTCCACCCAACTTGCATCATCTAAAGCTTTGTTTATGTTTTTGGGTTCAGCCTGAGATAGAAAACATGAAAACAGGCATATATTGGAAGTATCATTATTCTTTTCTTCATAAATAGAGGAGATAAACCCTTCTTCATCTGAAGATAAGACTTGAGATAAACCAACTTGAGATCTTGTTCTAACACCAGAAGTTATGCTTCCAATCACATCATCAGTTGAGTGATCTTTGAGAATTCTAGTGTTTGGTGTTTTAGGAACTTCATAAGTAGTTGGTAGATTGCTAATCCCCACTTCTTCTTGAAAAGAATCATCTATTTGAACATTCAATGGCTCAGCAGTACCAATACTTGAACTAGTAGGACCATCTGAAGAACTAGCAGTACCATTTTCATTAGCACCACTTTCTTGATTCTCTTGATTCTGAGTTCCTTGATCTTCTTCATTGCCTTCATTTGTTGTGTTTGAAGGTCCTTCTTGACTTGAAGATAGATCCATACTTTTCCAAATTGGCATCCAGATGTAATCTTGATCTTTAGGAGTTTCAACATTGTCTTCAAAATCTGCATCAACATTAGTATTTGTACCTGTAACAGGCACATAATTCATAGATTCTGAAAGCCTATCAACATCAAACATCCAATCTGGTCCAATTCCTTTCACATTTGTTAGTTTCTCTTGAAACTCTATGTGAAGATTTTCTTCTACTAGCCTAGTGCAAGTGTTAAACACTCTATAGGCCTTACTCTGCGAGGAATACCCTATCAAATAGCCAACATCTGCTTTTCCATCAAATTTGCCTAAATGATCTTTGGTATTTAGAATAGTGACATGACAACCAAAAGGTCTCATAAAACTTAAAGATGGTTTTCTACCAAAGAAAAGTTCATAAGGTGTCTTTCTATGTGGCTTTGTCACAAGAACCCTGTTTTGTACATAACAAGCAGTACCAACTGCTTCAGCCCAAAATGAAATAGGCAACTTAGAGTCTACTAACATAGTTCTAGCAGCCTCTATAAGTGTTCTATTCTTTCTTTCTGCTACTCCATTTTGCTGAGGTGTTCTAGCTACACTAAACTCTCTTTTTATGCCTTTTTCCTTGCAAAAGTCATCCATAACTCTATTCTTGAACTCTGTCCCATTGTCACATCTGATGACTTTGACCTTCTTATCAGATTGGTTTTCTACCTCAGTGATATATGTTTTAAGTATTTCACTAGTTTCATGTTTAGATCTTAAGAAGAAAACCCATGAAAATCTGCTATAATCATCAGTAACAACCAGACAATATCTTTTTCCATTCAAGCTGCACACATTAGTAGGACCAAAGAGATCCATATGAAGCATGTGTAAAGCCTGAGAAATAGAGTTTTGGGTCTTGGGCTTACAAGAAGCTCTATGTTGTTTGCCTTTAAGACAGTCAACACAAGTTTGGTCGTTTTGGAAAATCTTTTTGGGTAAACCTCTTACTAAATCATATTTTGCAATAGTGTTGATTGTTTTAAAGTTTACATGACCAAGCCTTCTATGCCAAAGCATAGATTCATCCAATGAGGCCTTTGCTATCAAACAAGTTAGACTCTCCTTAGGATCAATGTTCTTTAAATTGACACTGTACATATTGTTCCTTTTTGGAATTTTAAGAAGGATCTGACTCTCATCAGGCATCTTAAAATCAGAAGAAAGAACCATACATTCATTGTCAGTAAAGAGAACATTGTTCTTTTTGTCACACATTTGTGAGACACTAAGAAGATTAAACTGAAGTTCTTTCACAAAATACACATTTTCAAAATCTAGTTTACTGGTTTTGATGGTACCTTTACCAGTGATCTTTCCTTTTATTCCTCCCCCAAAGGTAACATATCCTCCATCAAAAGTTTTGAAGTCTGAGAGGAATGACATGTTGCCTGTCATGTGCCTTGAACATCCACTATCAACATATCCTTGATCTTCAATATCAGTTGAATGTTCCTGCACATGAATAAACATATTAGTTTCCTTGGGGTACCCAAGCCATGACAGACTTGGGTTTGCCTCTTGCATCAATGAAATCAAACCTTTTCAGGATTGTTGATGCACCTTTTGATTGGATTGGTTTCCAAATCCAACATGCTGAGGACTTAACAGCACTTTCCCTTTTAATCCATTGTGTGGTCTTTGGTCTATCAGTACCAATTTTGGTGATACCAATCTTGGCAGTACCATTTGGTCTAGCAGGACCTTTTGGTCTAGCAGGACCTTTGGTTTTTGGTTTCCAAATTTGTGTTTTGACCACATATTTCTTTTGAATAGGACTATTCACAACTTTTGGCACACATTTGAAAGTGTTTCTTGTACCCTTATCAGTTGGTTTTGCAATAACAGGCTTATTTTGTCTAACAGTATGTTTAACATTTGTGGTGTTAGACTTAACAAAACTTTTTCTGGGGTGAGTAACATTTGTTTTAGACTTTGATTTACTCCCAGAAACCCATTTATTACAATAAGCATGAAGATGATTAAAGCTACCACAATAATAACAAGCCTTATTGAACATAACAAAGTCATCACCTAGTTGTTGTGACTTAAGGTTGTTCCAATTTCTTTGGCTTCCCCTAGGGTTGTTATTACAATTTTTACAACTTTCAACTGTTTTCAAAACAGCTTTAGCCTTAGCTTTAACTTCTACTTTCTTAGGACTGGATGGTCCTACTTTGATTCCTTTAATAGGAACAGTCTTATCTTCATCATCATCAGATACCCAATCTTCAATAATTAGGACATCTGGTCTTTTATCAGTGAGCACCTTAGAGAGTGAGACATTCTTAGCACTCTCAGAAGGTTCACTTATCACTACAGGTTTAGCCAATGGTTTAATGACTTCATGCACACCTGATTCAGCAAGATCTGATCCTGGAGGACAAGGAATTCCTCTATAAGGAGGTGGATATTCATTGTATCCTATCCCTGATTTTATTCTCTTATTCATCTGATTCTCTACTATGCTCCTAGTACACTCAGAAGCATTTTCCAATTTAGTAACAGTCAGTTGAATATTATCTCTAGCCAATGTAACTTTAGTACACTCATTCCTTACCATTTCTATTTCTGAATCTTTCAAAAATATTTGTCTATTAAGAGCAGCTTTAGCATCAGAAAAAGTGAGTTCATTTTCTCTATAGTGAATAAGTTGTTTTTCTAGTTTGGCCATACCACACTGATGGTTAAATAGTGTTTGTTGGGTTTTTCTGTGTTCTAATACTTCTGTATCATAAGATTTTCTTATAATTTCTAATTCTTTAAGAAATTCACAATTATTAGAACATTTGATAGTTTGTACCTCAGGGGTGGAGAATGCCATCAAAGCCAATTCATCAGAAGTTGACTCATCTTCACCCATGAAACTCCAATCAAAACCCATGCCATCAATAGCAACCATTGCTTTTGGCTCAGCAACTTCAACAACCTTACTCTTGCTTTCAAAGCTTCCTTTCTTCTCAAAGCTTCCTTTATTCCTGTTGTCAAACCCTCTACCCTTGTCATCCTGCTTCTTAGGTCTTCTACACTCTCTAGAGTAGTGACCCATCATGTGGCAGTTGTAACACTCCACTTTTGACTTATCATAGCCAGCAGGCTCATTTCCATTTATCATTATCTTCTTGCCAGTCCTCATCAACAACTTCTTAACTCTAATGCTTAAAAGTGAAAGTTGCCACTTTATGTCCATCACTTCAAGATCATCAGGATGAATCTCTTGAAGGTCTTCAAAAGTTAATACGGACCCATTGTGTTGAGATGTAAGAAAAGCACACCCAATTGTTTCATCTAAAATGGATTTGGTACTACTAGAAGTACTAGCAGTACCAAAGGTTGTACTGGCAGTACATTCTTCTCTGCCACCTTTTTCTTCATTATCAACCTTTGAGATGCTTGGGGATGAAACAAAAGCCATATTTCCTGAACTTGACCCAGTAGTCTTCTTTACTTCATGTTCTACAATTTTGAAATTGTTGTAGAGATCATTGAGACTCATCTGGTCAATATCTGGCTTGTTCTTCCAGACAATGACATGCATAGACCATTCTAAAGGTAAACTCCTAAGAAATTTAGAGTTTAGGTCTTCTTGAGTTATCATCACTTCATGGATGGCTAACTGACTTGCAAGCTTCTGAAGTCTATTGAACATACTGTCCAAAGACTCATTGGTTGTGGCTGTAAAGTTCTCAAATTGTTGTTTGAGAAGTGTTTTCTGAGTTTTCTTGGTAGCATCATTACCACCAAACCTAGCCACAATAGCTTCAAAAAGGGTTTTGGCATCTTTGTATTTGTTAAAGATCAGAAGTTGATCATTTGGAATAGTCATCAGTAACATACTCCTTGCTTTTAGATCATTTCTCTTCTGAATCTTTTCATCTGCATTTGATGGTTGGTCTTGTATTCTTGTTACAAGAGCATCATTTACTGTTGTAGTGGTGATTTGGGGTTTAAATGAATTGCCTTGTTCAATGATCTCCCAAAGTGCATAGTCCTGCACTTGAAAGTATTGTTCAACCCTTAGTCTCCACATTTCAAACTCATTTTGCTTAAGTAATGGAAGTTTAGCTGCAACATTTGTTTGAATATGTTCAACATCCATTGTTCTTTTAAATTAGTAAATATCAAGCCTAGCTCTGATACCACTTGTGGAACGGTTTTGTTCTATTTGTTTGAGATATTTATGTATTGAATGTGTTTAGCATGCGGAATCTACTACAACACACTTAAAAGAACACAAGGTGGTGAGTTTAAGTAAACGTGAGAATGCAATGAACAAAGAACACAACTTTGGTTAACACAAAACGATTCAATATTATTGATGAAATAATACGGATGATCTAAGTATCACCGGGATTACAAAGTAATCTTGAATCTAAGATTGTAAAAAGGATTTGTGAATTGAAGTAACTAAGTTACTTGAGAGATGGTTTGTTTTTGGTTATGAGTTGGTTAAAGATGCATGCATGAAGTGGTGACTAAGATATCCTTTTATAAGATAAGGATATCTTCTTACAAGATTGTCAAGTGGTTGAATATAAAACTATACTTTGACTATATTGGCGCCTACAATTAAATACAACTACCAATGTACAACTCTGCCATATTCTTCTGTGAACCACAGAGGACTAAATCACTTCTACATAACGTATAACAATGTACAAAGACTAATAATTCAATTAAATATCTATTACAAAATATCTAATCGACTTGACATAAGCTTGGCAGGCTCTTCATCAGCTAGCAGTACCTTCTACCCAGAAGGTACTGGTAGAACATCTTCATACACTTCAAAAATCAACTAGCAGGCTCTTTAACATCTTTGGCAGGCTCTTTGAATTGAACATTTTATTCCCAACATATACGTAACTGGTAGCTATAAGGATTGTTTTCAGAAGCGTTGTGAAGTGCATGAGTTATGCTCGTAGTCAAGAAAGAATTTTTTCCTTCAAATTGTTTGAAGTTTAATACTGCTGGGCCCCTCGTAGGATTGGTAAGATGTATGTGTGGCCACACTCAAGATCTCCCCTGAGTAGTTCAGAAGATTTGGTAATTTTATTTAATCATAAACAACGACAAACAGAATTATTAATAAAGAATGACTTAGATCCATATCTTTATTAATGTGATATTAGAAACAAAAGGATGAGTATGATGATGAATCATCGAATGGTTTTTCCAAGAGACCACCACCCGAGTTGTACTAGGGGCATTGGCGTGTTTCTAGACGCTAACCAATGTCAATTATACTTTTAATAGATTTCCAAGTGGGAGCTGTTAGAGTGGTGGAAAAATATTAAAGCGTATATGACTAGATTCGAACACGGGACCGAGGGATTGCACACTTTACGTATGAATGATCAAGGAAATAATTAATATATGTAATAGTTGTATATATTAATTATTTGGACACGAAATGATAACTAACGGACGTTAAGTAATTAACCGAATTGACTAGCGACCATTAGGGAATAGAGGAAGGACCGTTAGTGAAATTACAAGGTGGGAAGGATCTAGAAAACCCATTGGATGGGTTGTGGCCGATCGGCCTGAGGTTGCCATAGCCCATTCGATCCAACTTATTCCCCAAGCTAGGTTTTGCCTATAAATACAAATTGAAGGGTTATTGTTTTTCTACCTTGTGCATTGCTATAACCCTAAATTTGTGTTCTTCCTCTCTTGTCTTCTAAACCGGTCGTACATCTCCATAGGGTGTCGATCCATAAGTTTTCAAGTTAAACAAAATAGTTTTGGTTTTACATGTTCATTCAATAGCATCAATACTTGATTGGTTATAGTACGTGTGTACAAGATTTTGGTAATAACTTACTTTAGTTATTCATCTTGGATAGTGAAACAAAAGGGTAAGGGGTTTCACGGTAATCCTATTCTTGTTCAAGAGAAGAAAAAGAAGTTTAGATCCTTGTTTGTGCTAGGATCAAGGTACGTTACTTTTATTATTCGGTAAACTATTTACGTGTTAGATTAAAGATCTTTGCTTCCACTATACGTGCTTTAATGTGTTTATTTATTTAGTTGATTGTCAAGTTATTTAAATTCCAACAAAATGGCCCATTTTGGGTAATGAGAAGATGTCAACCATCACAATCACCTCAACCACCTCTACTAAATAATGATACATTTCCTCCCACTCACTCTTCTCCACCAACACCCATGGTACATCCACAACCTTTCCACATAGGTACTTCCACCTCAAACTTACTTCCACAACCTTCTTTCTTAAAACCAACATCACAACAACCAAGCCACAATGACACTTGTGATCATTGTAAACATACTCAAACCTTAGTACATGAACTACGTGATGAAGCACGTTTCATGTTCTACTATCTTCTTGAATGTCTTGATGACGTCATCAAACCAAACCTACCCGAAAAACCTTGAAGTGCAAGCACAAGTAGTCTCACTATTCTAGTATTAGGCCTAGACTTTGTTAGGATTTTTTCTTTTTAGATCATTTTCTTAGTTTTAGAGATTTGACCAATGTGTGTAACACTTCTCTTGTTTTATTAAATGAATCTACTTGATTATGTGCTTTTTGTCTATGTGAGCATGATTGGTGTGATTATTACTTGTCTTCATATCTTTTCTATTGTGCAATGCTGCTAACAAACTGTGTAACCACTGCAAAAATCCCACATTAAAATACACTATCTCTTAGGATACTTAACCTTTTCTATGTGTAATTTTTTTTTTATTTACTATCTGGGCATAACTACTATCTCATGTGACGTAACTCACATCCTTGATAAACGTGCTCACACGCAACCCAACCTAACGAACCTAATGTTTGTTATATAAACATATCTATATTAAATCATTACAATATACCATAACGAACATATAACAAAACATTCATTAACTATATAGAGTTTCTCATGAAACCTTAAATTCATCACAACACCAAATATGAACAACTAAATCCTAGAAGATAAAGGTACAACTCATCTGAGCTAATGTACAAATTACCAAGGCACCAGAAAACCCTAATTCTATTTTAGTTACCGGTAAAACCCTAATTACATAAAACTATGATTTTATGTACAAACATCATAAACCCTAAATTCTTTACATAATATTTTTTTTTTTTTTACAAAACATTAAGTGTTCAATTTATTTAAGCCAAGGTACAAGTCCTTTATGCATGAGATCATATATATATAGAAACCTTGATAAAATCCTAACTATATTTATCTTTAAAGCATAGTTCACAAACCATTCATAAAATTCTTAAAAATTAATTTTCCTAAACTCATTAAATATTTTTGTTGATGCAAATAATGTTCTAAAAACGTTATTTATATCTTTCGATTACTTCACGTTTTGAGGATGACAAAATGTGAACTCACGTTACGTTAAAATTAACGTTAACAAGTTTTTAATCAGAAGATCCCGTTTCTACGCAAATCACTCTTGAACAAAGTTACAACTTGGACTAGTGATCAAAGAAGTGAATTTATGTTTTGAAAATTCACATTTTAAATGGGACAACACATTTTTTCAAAAATACACATGACAAATTATTTTTGAAATATTAAGAAATGTTTTAATGGAAAAATAAGTTTGAAAATCACAACAGCTATTTTTCCCCCTAAAATCAGCTCCAACCTTCCCCAAATAAGTTTTCACCAGAAAAGACAAAATTTGGAGCGTCCTAGTCTACCACGGCTCCACGGTACCGTTAAATTTAACGGAGCCGTGGGTCATTTAGTGGAGCCGTCCGTACCATTTTGAATTGTAACGTTCAGATTTTCTATGCCTATAAATACCCACCTCTTTCACAGGTTTAGGCACCCTTCACACACAGAAAAATCCCTTAGTTAAACCCTCACACACCTTTCACTTCTAAGGGTCAATTAGATTAGTTTTTCTTTGTTTCAAGAGTGATCCAATCATCCTTCAAGTGATCCTCTTCATACCTCTTCATATCCTCTTCATACCTCTTCACTAGCAAGAGAAGAACACAAGTATCCAAGTTGATACAAGGTGTTTTCATCCCTCTTCATTGGCAAGAGAAGAACTCAAGTAATCAAGAATATACTAGAGTTATAGTTGATAGGTTTTTGTAACACTTGTTACAACCTTGTTGTATCTTAGCATACATCAAGTATACTTTTCTTTTTGTGAGTGAGAGTGAAGATCAAGTGTGATCTATAGAGATAGTGAACATCTCTTGAAGCCATTGGGCTTGTGTGATTGATCAAGAAGATCAAGGGTCATTAGGTTAGTGTTAGTCAAGTAGAGTGAAGTGAGTGTTGATCATTGTGATCGTGTTGAGATCTTGGTGATCTCTTGAAGCCATTGGGCTTGTGTGTTTGGTCATGTGGACCTTGGTAGATTGGTGCTAGCTAAGATTAGCACTCGACATCTAGCTTAGTGTCGGAAATAGGATAAGCGACGTATACGGTTTTCTCCGCCTGAAGGGAGGTTGTTGATATAGTGTTTGAAACTCTCGAGTGTGGTACTCGGGGAGTGGAGTAGGGCGAAGAAGAGCTTCATAGCCGAACCACTATAAATCCTCTGTCTCGGTTTGATCTTTCCAACTCTACTCTTTACTTTTATTTGTTATTATTACGTAGCTTAGTTTGTAGTTCATATTGGTGTTGTTTGATTACACATAGAGTTCGAATCAAAGTTTCCAATAGCATACTTTTAAAACTAGATTTTTAAAAGAAGTTTTTAAACCGGTAAACTATTCAACCCCCCTTCTAGTTTCCCACAATTGGTATCAGGAGCCACGTCAGTCAAGTTTTTAAAGTATATTGTATTTTAAAGCTTGAACCGATCAATGGATTCCGACAAATATCTAGAAGGGCAATCTATGCAAAGACCACCACTTTTCGAAACCGATTGTTTTATTTATTGGAAAACAAGATTCGAAACGTATGTGAAATCAAAAGACATTGATCTTTGGCATGTTATTACCGAGGGTGACTTACAACCTATTCAAAAGAATCCGAAAACTAAAAAGGATGAAATAGTTTCTTATGATAAACAAAGTGATGAACTTAAAAGAAAATTAGCCAAAAATAATGAGGCTAAAATGATGATTTATAATGCTTTGCCTAAAAAGGAATTTGAAAGAATTTTTATGTGTAATATGGCAAAAGACATTTGGAAAACTTTGTTAGTCACTCACCAAGGTAATAACCAAGTCAAAGAGAACAAGATAGATCTTCTTGTTCAACAATATGAACAATTCTCCATTTCGGAGGATGAGTCAATTGATAATGCTTTTGCTAGATTTAATACTATTATCACTAGTCTTAAAGCTCTTGATGAAGGTTATTCTAGTAAGAACTATGTTAGGAAGTTTCTTAGAGCTCTACATCCTAAATGGAGAGCAAAGGTCACCACCATAGAAGAGTCAAAGGACTTGGCGGCATTGTCACTCGATGAACTTATAGGAAACTTGAAAGTTCATGAGTTGATCATCAAGAAGGATTCCGACATTGTCAAAGGCAAAAGTGAGAGAGTTAGATCTCTAGCATTAAAAGCCAAGAAGGAGTCTAGTGATGAGGAATGTTCGAGTTCCGGTAGTGAAGATGAAGAGTACGCACTAGCCGTTAGGAACTTTAGAAAGTTCTTTAAGAGGAAAGGTAGATTTCCTAGACAATCTCGAGATAAGAAGAAGTCATTCCAAAGAAATCATGATGAAAGAAAAGGGACAAGTGATAGGAGATGCTTTAGATGCGGAGATCCTAATCACTTCATAGGAGAATGTCCTAAGCCACCAAAATCCAACAACCAAAGAGCCTTTGTAGGAGGTTCTTGGAGTGATAGCGGTGAAGAAGAAGAGAAGAAGCCTAACGATGAAACGTGCTTAATGGCTCAAGCTTCTAACGAGGTACAATCCGACTCTTCTTATTATAGTGATAATAATTCGTCAGTAGATGATAATGAATTACATGACGAATACAACAAACTATGCGTAGTTAGTACTAAGATTTTAGGTAGAAATACAAAGCTAAAATTAAAATTAAAGGAACTAGAACTACAAATCTTAGAACTAAATGATCAAGTCAAGAGACTTGAGAAAAACAAGGAAGTAGATTTAGGATGCGGGTCATGTATTAGTCTTCAAGTAGAAAACGAAAAACTTAAAGAAAATGCTTTAAGAATCATTAGGTTTAATGAAGGAACTAAAAAGTGTAATGATATACTTGAAAATATTAGATATAGTGAACATGACCGTTCGGGTTTAGGATTTGACCCAAATCAGGCTTCTACAAGTAGTACTAAACAAGTAAAATTTGTAATTCCTGAAAAGTCCATGTCTGAAGGTGACGGCACCATTAAAGATACAGACGGCACCACTAAATTTAGTGGTACCGTGGTACCGTGTGGTGCTGAGGACAAAACTGGGTCAATTCTAAAAAGTAACTTAAGTCCTAAACCAAGTCAAGTAGTTGTAAATAGAACTAGAGTGTCTACTCCAAGTAGAGAGGAAACCAAAGGCTTTAACAAACCATTGTCATCTCCCGAACATGGATTTGTAAAGCGTGACACTAGGTCAACTACTCCTCCACCTAGAAAGGTAAACTCTCCCAAACCTCGGTCTAGAACTCCTCTACCGAGAGGTAACTTTAGAAGACAAAATCATCCAAGTAACTTTCCCGTAACTTGGAATGATCGTCCACCACAAAGTTACCTACCATGGGAAATGTGTCCTCCATTCTCACATCCTAAACTAACGCAACAAATGCGTAGGATGTTTAACTCTAACAACTTTGGACCCATGAGATATTGGGGACCAGATGGTTGAACATCTGTTTTGCTAGGAAAACATGAGTGTAAATAAACCTTGGAGTATAACAAAAGGAGTATGATGCGTTATCAAGCATACCCGGTGACGCAATAGTCAAGTCGTGTCTTTCATGCTTAACATTCAACAAAGGTACCTTAGTCTTCTAGTTTTAAGAGCAAACCCTCAGGCACAGGTACGCTTTCTTAAAACACCCTTTGTTAGTAGTAATGTTTGGCATGAAATAGTGTAGTTAGAATCTAACATGGTAGGCACTATAACACATAAACTCTATTCACATCTCATCATGCCAAATTCAACTTGTCCAGAAATGTTCGATGATCGCTTGAAGATCATGCGTGACAATTTTGAATTAAGCATTGATATGTGAATCAAGTTCCCTTCCTTGCATATTCATAATCTTGCCTAAATGAAGTATCCCTGTAAACTTATGTATACTATATGTATGAGATACATAGTTTAAGTAATAGTCTTTATTGACAATAACGTCCATATCTGCAAATGCGAAACTCACAAGAGACGAAGAAGGTGAGTGCGCGGATATAACTAGATTAGGGGCATAATAGGTAAAGTAGTTTACCTAACGGCAAGTAGGTCCATTATTATGAATAGTGTTGGCTTTGTGCCCACTTGTAAGAAGTATCCCAAAACTTCTTACATTAAAGTGTTTAATGTATCATACCATACATTAAAGATACTATACACTTGAGATTACGATATCTTGAGGAGATTGATGTAGAAAATGTTTCTATACCAACTCTGATAATGTGAGAGTTAATGTGGGTTGAAACATAATGAGTAATGTTTTTTGGGTAAAAGGGTTAATTCACCCCGGTAAAATGCATAATGATAATGAGTAATGTTTGTACCTTCATAGGTTGATTAACAAACATCTTGGTTCCCCAAGAAACAAACTACTCTTATTGTCACCACGACCGAAACCGAGTACGCAAGCGCCAGAAAGGCATGACAACAAACACTATAGATGAGATAACTCCCTGTGAAGAGTAGCAGTCAAGATGCCATTAGACTTGTCCGGGAACCCTATAGTTTGCTCATGAACGAAGCTCGTCGAAGTACGTCATCTCCCCGCGGAAAGACATCTCCTCCGTCATGATAACGTCGAATGAGAAATCTTTTCTTTGAAAAGTATTTCTTCTCACCTTAACCTTTACATTCTCGTCAAATGACCTCTTAATACTCCATTGGAATTACTAATCTCATTTCTCACGTCTCATCATATGACCTTTCAAGTCATTCCTCATATCCCGCTCATGACTATTTCAATATTTCTATGAAAATATTAAAGTCATCTCACACTTCCATTCTATTCTCGACTCATGACTTTTGAATATTTCATTAGAAATTTCAAGTCATTCCCTAAGCCTTATCCCATGACTTCGTAATATTTCACTGGAAATATTAACGTCATTTCTCGTGTCTCGTCATATGACTTTTCAAGTCATTCTTCTCATCCCGCTCATGACTATTTGAATATTCCTTCGGAAATATTAAAGTCATCCGTCACGTCATGCCTCATAACCTTTCATCCCTTCTATGACCTCTCGAAAGTTTTGCGGGAAACATTGAAGTCATTCCTTGTGTCATATGACTCATGAATATTTCACGGGAAATATCGAGTCACTCCTTGTGTCGCGTACTCCGACTAATTAAATATTTCATGGGAAATATTATAGTCATCCTCCTAAACACAACTCATAACTTCTATTTATTTCACGGGAAATACTAGAAGTAAATCCTCATCCAATGACATCTTAGTCAATTTCCTCGGAAACACTAAGGTCATTTCCGGTCATCCCATTTAATCATCTTTCGTCAAAAAGGTTTATTAGGTATAAACTTTTTCATCGTGTCAAAAAGTCTTACTAAATAAGTAAGATTAATCAGCCAAAAGTCAAAACAGAAGAAAAACTGGACCATCAGATATACGGCTCCACTAAAGAGCCACGGCTCCACTAATGTTTAGTGGAACCGTGGAGCCGTGCATCTGAAAAACGCGCCCAGTCACTCTTTTCTTCTGCAGAAATTTTCCAAACTCACAAAACATCTTCCACTTGCTGTCATAATCGAACCATAACACCATAATTCAACTAAACTCTTGAAAATCAAGATTGAGGCATTGGAATTAACAAATCCTAACCACAACATCATCAATTGTAAGTAATTCACTCTTACTTTCTTTTAATTTGAGTCTAGGGTTTGTTCTTGAGTATAAATCCGAATTGGGAATTTTCAAAATTAGTTAAACCCTTGTGAAATTAAGACTAGGATTAGACAATGTAGTATTCACATGATTCCCTAAACCTAGGATTTCCAAAAACCCACTTATGTTGCAAAACCTAATCCGAAATTAATCACTAAATTCGGATTATGATTGTTTATTTGTAATGGAATCATGTTTAGGATGATTAAAATTGAATTAGGAACGTTCTGCATTAAAGCTTTTCAATCTTAAAGCTTGATTAGCACCATGTTGAGGCATTTGCCAAACACCCCAATTCGATCATTTTTTTGAAAAACCTCACAAGTCTAGGATCATGAAACCTTTTTCATACATTGTTGATGCAAATTAAAAACGTTTTTGCATGCATACATGAACTCTCAAATGTGGCTCGAAGTACATAATTGATATGTATTGTTCGACATATTTGATTGAGCAAAAGTGAAGTTATGAGCGTTTGGGCAATCTCATTAGGATAATTTTAGAGTCGAGATTGCCGCACCTCCACATTGTTTGCATTTAGGCACACACACTAGAAGTCTAATCATTAAAATGCAACGAACTAACATATACAAAAATATTTTTTTTTGTAGACAAACAATGCCTCGAAATGATTATCAAGATACCAAACCATACATTCGTAGTACTCTTGAAAATCTAAACATTCCTAATGAGCAAAAAGCTTATTTCGCAAAAGTCCAAAATTGATACATACACGAAGGGCGTGTAGTCGATGCACTCTATGTCACAACAGACAATATTCGTGTCTGTTTTCCTTCTATCGAGTTCGATTGTTTATACAAAATAAACGATCAAGTCTGTCCTCGTTTTGTTCTCGAGTTTTATAGTCGAGTCCGTACCTTCACTGATGATGATGGTAATGTTTTTCTTGATTTTTGGATTCAAAACCAAAATATCATTCTGTCTGTCTCCGAGATTGGACAAATTCTCGGTGTTCCTGCATATGGTCAGTGTGCATACACTGAAGACCATACTCTTGAGTCTCTCTTCTATAATCTTGAGGATGTAGGTGCCTATCGCACTGAAATTCCCGACCTCGAGTCCATCAAACAAGTCATCCAAACACCTCGAGTCGTCCACACGTATCAAAAACATGATGGTTCAATTCTCCACCTTGACCCAAACCGTATCTACCTCAAAGAACTCCTTCCCGACCTTAGAAGTTGGGAACTCCTTCTTCGTGAGAACGTGTTGAGCCTTGCGGGCAACCGTGATCACGTCTCTGCGAGTCTCGCCCATATGCTCTATTGTATTAGTATCGAGGAACCATATAACCTCGCATACTATATGGTCAAAAGGATGGCCAATATTCACAGTCGTTCGGACAAGCTCATGCCATATGGTATGCTGCTTACTCGTCTTTTCCATTGGGTCATGGAACATTTTCCTAATCTCCAAAGTGTCGACTATGTCCTAGTCAATTCTGTTATGAAACCTCTTGGTGGACCACGACGTCGCACAAAGCAACGTAAGGACAAAGGGTCCAAGCGTGGTCGTAAATCCACTTCCGACATTCCTCTCTCATCCTCTTCCTTCGGTCATGAATCATCATCTCAACCCATGCATGCAGATGATGATGAGGTGAACGAAGAAGGAACATCTTGCACACGTTCTCCTTCTCCCGACGTCTACTTCGACAACCTTGACACCTCATCATTTCGACGTACCCAAAAACGGGATGATCAACATAACCCAAGTGATGAGAGAACAAACTACAATTTACAATAGACAAGTGGAGATGCATGAGCAAACTGTCGGGGGTTTCAAGTCTATTGGGAAGGCGCTAAAAGGGATCGGGAGCAAGCTGAAGAAGTTGGGGAAGAAATGAAATTAGTTAGGATTAGCTTAAGTAGTACTAGTAACTTAAGTATTATTAAGCTATTATAAACAAAGGCATGACATTAACTTGGTTGATGTGTTTCCTTTTAACACTTGAACATGATTAATTTTCTTGTTAATTAATCCTCATGTTGCTTTATCTTGCATGTTAGTTTATTTTATTACATGCACTAGATGTTAAAAATGCTTGAATTCATGCATGCTTAATAGTTGCCTAAATACATAGATGATCACATGATCAAGTTAGTTGCTAGTTGAAACTAGCTTTAGGAATTCTATGTGCTTAGTAATTTGAGGCTTTGAGATTTGCAGCCAATGGATTTCCCAGAAATTTCCCCATTTAGGCTGCCTAAAACCTGCAGACCTGGAAAGAAGGTCAAAAGAGCCCACGGCTCCATTAAATAGGCCACGACTCCACTAAATTTAGTGGTGCCGTAGCACCTTTAATGGTGTCGTGCCTCTGGAAGACGAAAACTGCTATTCTCTTCCACTTTTTGACTATCTTTTCTAGAAAATCTACAACCAAAACCTGAGTCCCATGCACCCAAATCCCCAAATCCAACATTTCAAACTTGCATGCTTATGTTTTGGCTATTTAAGCTAACATTATGCATTGCCATTCTTACACCCATCCTTACACCTTCACATTCACCATACCATCATCATGGGATCAAGAGTATTCAAGAAACCTAGATTCAACATCAAACCAACCAACCAAACCTCTCTAGTTGATCAATGGATCAAGAATGTCAACACACCCCAATCATCAACTAAACCTATCACCAATGACATTCCCCTCATTGATCTCACCTTGGATGATGAAGATGAAACCCATACACCCATAACCTCTACCAACTCATCATCTTCTTTCACTACACCCCAAGCTCCATCCAAGGCAACCTCTATTAAACCTACATCCTCATCCTCCACAACAAGAATCAACACACACTCATCTCCACCTAGTCCCATTCACCCTTTAACCCTAACACTTAACTCATCACCATCAACTTCCCTTGAATTGGGAACTCACACAACACCCTCATCTCTTTCAACATCACCACAACCTCTAACTCTCACCCTCACCCTCACCCTTTCACCAAACACTCCCTTTGAATTTGGGAGCAACATATCATCACCTTCACTATCACCATCACCTCAACCCTTAATGGGTTATCCAATCATGTATCCCCTTCACTCACACACCTTGAGTTGCCCTTGTTGCAACTACAACCTTGAACTCATCATGAACCTTAGAGATGAGCTTAGCTTTAGGTTTTCATACCTAGAACACCTTCTCACACCACCCATAGGACCCATCATCCTTCCACCACCTCCACCACACAATAGCCCAAACTAAACATAATTATGTTTAGTCCCTCCAATAAATACCTAGGAACCTTTTGAAGTTGGAAGCAAATCTAGAAGCCTCATGTTACTTTTGATGTTTATGTGTCTTCTTGATAGTTTCAATTTGCTTCTCTATTGTAGTCATACTTATGTATAACATTTATTTCATACTTATATTATGGGCTTTTCATTTTGGCTTCTTAGTCATAATTTTTCTTGTGGTTGGTTATTTGTCACAAATGTGCTACTTGTTAGATATTGTATATTTGTCGTCTAACTTTGTTTTGTAGCACGATCCATTGCTCGATTCCTTTGTGTTCTCCAAATGAGGGGGAGTACACATCAAGGGGGAGCCTTAACCACCTTTTTGATTTGACAAAAAGGGGGAGAAATGGAAGTAAACTCATTAAAAACTTGTTAAAATTAATTTTAACCTAAAATGAGTTTATATTTTGTCATCATCAAAAAGGGGGAGATTGTTGATGCAAATAATGTTCTAAAAACGTTATTTATATCTTTCGATTACTTCACGTTTTGAGGATGACAAAATGTGAACTCACGTTACGTTAAAATTAACGTTAACAAGTTTTTAATCGGAAGATCCCGTTTCTACGCAAATCACTCTTGAACAAAGTTACAACTTGGACTAGTGATCAAAGAAGTGAATTCATGTTTTGAAAATTCACATTTTAAATGGGACAAAACATTTTTTCAAAAATACACATGACAAATTATTTTTGAAATATTAAGAAATGTTTTAATGGAAAAATAAGTTTGAAAATCACAACAGCTATTTTTCCCCCCAAAATCAGCTCCAACCTTCCCCAAATAAGTTTTCACCAGAAAAGACAAAATTTGGAGCGTCCTAGTCTACCACGGCTCCACGGTACCGTTAAATTTAACGGAGCCGTGGGTCATTTAGTGGAGCCGTCCGTACCATTTTGAATTGTAACGTTCAGATTTTCTTTGCCTATAAATACCCACCTCTTTCACAGGTTTAGGCACCCTTCACACACAGAAAAATCCCTTAGTTAAACCCTCTCACACCTTTCACTTCTAAGGGTCAATTAGATTAGTTTTTCTTTGTTTCAAGAGTGATCCAATCATCCTTCAAGTGATCCTCTTCATACCTCTTCACTAGCAAGAGAAGAACACAAGTATCCAAGTTGATACAAGGTGTTGTCATCCCTCTTCATTGGCAAGAGAAGAACTCAAGTAATCAAAAAGATACTAGAGTTATAGTTGATAGGTTTTTGTAACACTTGTTACAACCTTGTTGTATCTTAGCATACATCAAGTATACTTTTCTTTTTGTGAGTGAGAGTGAAGATCAAGTGTGATCTATAGAGATAGTGAACATCTCTTGAAGCCATTGGGCTTGTGTGATTGATCAAGAAGATCAAGGGTCATTAGGTTAGTGTTAGTCAAGTAGAGTGAAGTGAGTGTTGATCATTGTGATCGTGTTGAGATCTTGGTGATCTCTTGAAGCCATTGGGCTTGTGTGTTTGGTCACGTGGACCTTGGTAGATTGGTGCTAGCTAAGATTAGCACTCGACATCTAGCTTAGTGTCGGAAATAGGATAAGCGACGTGTACGGTTTTCTCCGCCTGAAGGGAGGTTGTTGATATAGTGTTTGAAACTCTCGAGTGTGGTACTCGGGGAGTGGAGTAGGGCGAAGAAGAGCTTCGTAGCCGAACCACTATAAATCCTCTATCTCGGTTTGATCTTTCCAACTCTACTCTTTACTTTTATTTGTTATTATTACGTAGCTTAGTTTGTAGTTCATATTGGTGTTGTTTGATTACACATAGAGTTCGAATCAAAGTTTCCAATAGCATACTTTTAAAACTAGATTTTTAAAAGAAGTTTTTAAACCGGTAAACTATTCAACCCCCCTTCTAGTTTCCCACAATTTTTACAAGTCTTTGAGCCCAATGTACAAGTGCCTAATGCACATGAACTAAAAATCCCATTCATTTACTTTTAAACTTAATAAAAATTAACATATAATTCTTATAACTAAATAAATCATTAAAACTATATTTTTTTTTCTCAAATCCTAAATAATAGTACCACCCTATTAAGCATATGTTACCATATCCTCTTAAGCTCAACCCATTTTTTCTTTTTATGACTTACACGATTCGATTTATATATATATGTAGTAACTATAAACATTTTTCTAATTAACCAATACCTTAAAACTAAATTAGTTACAACTCATAAACCTTAAATACAACTCGCTAAACCTAATGTACCACATTACTAAGCACATTCGGTTCCCATTTTAGTTCTAGTCGAATTCAAACTCCAAAACTTAACTAAGTTTACTTCTAAATATCACCTTCACCAAATGCTCCTCCTCCTCCATATCACCCATGACATCACCAACTAGCCCACTTGTATGGAAGATAAAGCTCCACATTTCCCCCTCCTCTAGAACATGAAACTTGTATGGTTTTGAAAGCACCACATCACCTCCCCTCTGCAACACCATATACTTGTCCTCCTTCTATCCTTACATGTCCCCTCTTAACCTAGAAAACCCTAATTAATCTTCTATAAATAGTAGCCTCACTTTCCACTTCTCTACACACCACAATTCGACCAAGTATTCTCAACCTATCTCGACACTCAACGACCAAACACCCCAACCACATCACATTCATTTCCTCCTGATCAAAAGCCCAGCTATACTCCCAACAAAACCCTAGTAAGCTCAGAAGAAGAGGAGAAACCCTTGTGATCAAGAGTCGAACCAAGTCTTTCTAAAACCCTACTCGAACCCCAAAACTCTAAGTAAGTTCTAATAACTCTTTTAAATTCAGCTCATTTACGTTATATACTTCTTTAAAAACATTAAAACATAATCATCAAATACAAACATAATCAAAAATGTTAAGTTTTCTTTTCTTTTCATACTTTCTGTTCGACAGTAAATAAAAACGCACCCTATATGATTGAATCTTTGTATCAACTAATCAAAAAGTGATGAAACATGGTAAAATATATCAAATATATATTCATATCATGCATATAAATTAATTACAAAATGTTTAAAAATCAAAAACCCATATCAGGTAGGTTTTTCTGTTGTCTGTCGAGCTAGAAACAGCCTCACAAGGCTGACTTTTGACCTAAAAACCAACTATCAAACGACCATAATAAAATCTGAGTTTTGGTAGACTTAAAGATCACGCAGCAAACTAATGATAGGAAAAAGAATTATGGGAAATGGTTAAGTATTCATCGAATTATCGAGCTCTACTTTTCTGCTTTTATCGCTTGGAAATTTCCAGTTAATTTCTTTTTCAGTTATTAGTTCCAGTCGCCCCACTTTTGACCCATATATCGACCAGCAAACGACCCTTATAAAATCTAATTTTTGGTGAATATAAAGTCCACCCAGCAAACAAAATTTAGGAAAAATAATTTCGAAAAATGATTAAGATTTCATAAAGTTATCAAGTCCTAAACATTGCCCAATATCGCTATAAGTCAAAAGTTTTATTTCAGATATTTTTAGCTTTGTCGACCCTACTTACTAACTTTCAACCTATTTTTCGACCCTTAGACCAACTCTAAAAATTCCAAGTTTTCGATATATTAAAGATGACCTAGCAAACTAAATTTAGAAGAAAGAAGTTTGCAAAAAGATCAAACGAGTTAAAAGTTATCGGGATCCAAAGTTCACCCCATCGTTGGCCTTAAAATTTATTTTCCAGATTTATTTAAAACTGGTTCGATAGATCAACTTTAGAGTTATTTTTCGAGCACCAAATGAATTTCATAAATTACGAAAGTTGGTATATTTAACGACAACCTGGCTAGCTTTTTATAGGAAGAGAGAGTTCGTAAAATGATTTAGTTTTCACGTAGATATTTAGATCCAAAACTCTAGCCATGTCACTATTATCATGCGTTTTATTTTTAACTAATTAGAGTTTCTATGGGCTGATTTTGTAAATATTTTAAATCAAGGATCATTTTGTTAATAATAAATAGAAAGGAGTAGAAAATGTCATTTTCAAAACTAAAGGGTAGAAGTTGTCATTTTCCAAAGGTTCAGGGTATGAACTGTCATTTGACCAAACCCTAGAGATTAAAGTGTGACTTTTCATAACTATTATTTTTATCATTTCTATTTTTATTTTCCGATCTAATATAATCATAATATGTTTATTTCTATAACGAACGAACGTAAGATATGACAAACGAACGAAAGCTATATATATCAAACGAACGAACGGAAACATAAGAATGAATAATAAGATAAAATCTTATTTTGAAGAGACTTCATGTTGTCTCATTCTAATATTTAAACAACAACCAAAACATTAAGAAACGAACATTGGAAACCTATATATATATTCAGAAACGTTTACTGAAAGCTTGACATACCAACCCAGGTTGTGTGCCGGAGACGTTTATCAACTTCTGTTTAACTTTGTAATTCATCCAGACTACCCAGGTGAGTTCATAGTCCCACTTTTTACTACGTTTTCTAAACTTGTGGGGAGATACATGCTACTAAACCGAACACAAGTATTTTCCTGATTGTTATTGCACGAGATTAACTTACTGCCTATTTAAAAAGTCCCTCTATCATGCACCATTAGTCACCTGTTGGGTGAGCGCGAATATAGTGAATAGATCTATTGGCCTGATGACCCATTTGTATTAGCCGGATGGATACCCTTATTGATAGCCGGTTATGCAAATGCATTATATTTGAGAACTATGAGGAGTTTGGGCAGACTCTCTCATGGGGGCAAACCACTACCATTTAATTATGTTAGTGAGACTAAAACGTGTTAACGCATTGTGTGTCATGAGGTTTAGTGCAATATAACAAACTGTGATATTACTGATTTACTCTCTATCTTAGTTTGTGTTCAAAACTGATTACTACTGAAAACACTATAGATTCACTCAACCTTTGTGTTGACTTTTTAGCATGTTTATCTCAGGTAACTAGAAGCTTGGTTTGGCACGGAGTGGCTGTGGACTTTCTTCTAAATAAAAAGGAGTGTCCATTTTGTTATCATTCAATGAAAATTGTAACTTTCATAACGTATTTCTAAACTTCCCGCTGGGACCTATCTTATGTACTCTGATTTAAATAAATGAATGATAACAATTTCATTTAAAAACGTCTCTTTTCGAGTCATTTTCTATACTCATGACTGTGAACCATGAAGTAATACCCCAACTTATATTCCGCTGCGTATATCGAAAAACGGGTTGTTACAAACTGTAAGTAAGCCGGATCCATCACTTTGTACTAGCCAAATCCCTTTTTCAAAGGAACCGGCGGATCCGTACAAACAGAACACTAACCAAATTTTATTCAGCTCCATTTTCTGCAAAGGGACACAATACACTTGTTTTCTAACCTTTGTTTTCTAGATTTTTAAAAATACGCATGGAGTACTTAACGCCCTCATTAAGGGGGAGCTCTCGTCCAAGCAAAACCATTGCAAAAAACTTGCAATGATCACGTCTTAGTCCCCCTAATTACTTGACGCCCTCAACAAGGGGGAGCAACCGTCGAGGGGGAGCAACTAAGAACTTCCTACTCTTCTTATTCCTTTTTACACCTTTTCTTCACTTACTTTTCTTAAAACTTGCATTCGGGTTAGTTTCCTTTTGACGCTCTTTTTGTTTTGACAAAAAATGGGAGAAAGAGTAAAAACTATAATTCAAAAATTTACGAATTTTATTTTTACTTAAAATAAATTTATGTTTTGTCATCAACAAAAATGGGGAGATTGTTAATACAAATAAACCTTCAAAACGTTTATTTATATTTTACGATATTTCAATGTTTTGTCGATAATAAATGTAAAATCATTTTAACAAGATAAATAAATTACGTAATGCTTTGAGCCAATAGTTTACTCACTCATTTCATTAAACAAGTAAACCTTAAACATATCTAGTTAACAAGTTTACATGAAACCAAAACTATTTTATAAAAACACTTAAGTAATATTTGTTACTTACATTTTATAAAATACATGTTAAGAAAAAGCTAGTAGACACTTGGACTATCCATGGCCCAAAACCAAGTCCATAAACCATAAACCATGGAGCTTGACCCATAGCCCATGACTCATTTCATGACATCATGCATGACATCCATAATGGGTAAAACCCATGACCCATAACCCAAAGTCCATAACCCATAACCCAAAGTCGACCCAAGATGTCTTTGACATCAGGCATGACATCATCTATCCATGGATCATAACCCATAACCCATAACCTGGTTTGTAACCCAATATCCGGACTGGTTTACCCAGTTACCCGGATCCCTCGGTTTACACTAGCCGGATCCCTCTGGGAAGGGATCCGGTGGACCCGTGTGAGCAGTAGGCAGTTTTGCCTATAAATAGTGAGCCATTTCTCTCTTATCTCTCACCTCTTTTAGAGTTTACTTCTCTCTATACTCTAAACTCTCTAACCTCAGATCCAAGGATCTTTCTATGTAGTTTCTCTTTGTGATTCTCTAGGTTCTTTCCATAAGGCGAGATCACAACCTCTCAAAGACATGTAAGCTCATGATATGGGTTGCTTTGATTCTTCTCTTCCAAGATCACAGAAGTGATTCTTGTTCTTTCTTTCTTCTCATAGGGTGTTGTAGATGTGTTGAGTCGATAGGTGTAAAAGGACGTTGGATCCTTTAGTCGAGTTGTATTGGGTGTGTTGGTTTGGTCCGCCGTGCTAAGGACCCAGTATCTAGCCTTGTACCGGATAAAGTGTAGGCGACGAAGGTTTGGTCTACCTTGTGTGAAAGACCAGGTATCTAGCTTTGTACCGGATAAAGTAAGCGACGTTGTGAAGGCTGTTAGAGTTATGGATATAAATTAATATTAGTATGACCAGTTTCGAACACGTGACTTCGGGATTGCAAACATTACGTATGAGTCTCAATGTTTGAATAATTAATATATATATATATATATATATATATATATATATATATATATATATATATATATATATATATATATATATTAAGTTATGATTTAATTATTCATTTCACGAATAAACACTTAACGGTCGTTAGTATTTAACGGGGTTTGGATAACGGTCGTTAAATATTAACTATGAGGACTAGAGATGAAATTAGGGACCAAGAAGGATCTAGAATCCCTCTTGATCCCTTATGGCCGGTTTTACAAGGGGATTAGGAAACTAATTCCTAGCCTAACTTGGAGAGAAAGATTTGTGAGCCTATAAATACAAACCCTTGTATTCATAGTTCACTAATCATAATTCTCTAGCAAGCCAAACTTCTCTTCTCTTCCCTCTTGTGTAGAACCGGTCGAACATCCCTAACCCTTAGGGATTTTCGAACCAACTTTCACATCTAAGTGTTTGGTTTGTTGGTGAATTAAGAACCTAGCTTTTCACATTGAGACGCTAGTAATACGTGTGTACAAGAACGGAGATCAAGCTTACTTTAGCTTGATGTTTTTCCCCATTCGACTAGGTTTTTAGTCGATCCATAATTAAACCCTAACCTAGGGTTTATCTTGTTCTTGGATACTCGATTTCTTGTTTGGCTAGAAACCAAAGGTACGCATTACTTTTATTTTAGTTAATTAATTACATGTATATAGATCCTTATTCCGCTGCGTGCTTGATGTTTCAACAGTGGTATCAAAGCCAGGTTTATACAATGTAATTAATTACTAAAAACACATAAAAATTGAATCTTGGTGATTAGTTACATGCAATAGGTGTTCTAGGGTTTTCAACTTATGCAAAACCTAGTTTTTTTAATGTGGGTCGATCACCCTTAATTATTGTTTTTAGGGTTTTAGTTTTGTAAAACTTGTAGAAACCCTAGGTTGCATGTAAAATTTTATGTGTTAAATTAATGAGTACTTGGTGATGTCATTAATTGTATATGCGTGTATATTGACTTGATTATATGTTTGCCATGATAATAAGTGCAATATGGTGAGTCCAAGACAAAAACATGCATGTTTTTTCATGGAAAATTGATGTTTATTGTTACATGTTCTACGTGCTTTGTTTATGCGATTAATTAATTAACAAGGGTTTTAGTAATATATTGTTGAACAAGTTAAGATTACTAAAAGTTAATTAATTAGGGTTTTAGGGAAGACCTAAAATTGGGGAAGACCCCTTATAATCGTATATATAATCAATTGTGTGTTATTGTATATTTTAATTATGAGACTTACGCAACCAAGAAATTGGTGCATGTGGTCCATTGGTATCTAGCTCGAAAACCAATGGGTGTCTTATGATCAAAATATAGATGTAAATTGATTTATCTTAGCATGTTCATTATTTAAGTTGTTTATTTTTTATTAATTACGCATTTGTTTAAATATGTTGTTGAAATGATTGTAAACAAAAGGGTAATTTTCAAAATAGAAAATAAACTTGACTTAATAATGGTGTAATATTGTTTTAAGCTAGAAAAATCATAAACTTTTAGTTGATTGATGCGACTGTACAAAAATGGTAGAACGGCGGACCTAATTGTTGACAAACTATAAAGTGGGTATAAGGTTGGTTTCGCATTAAATTGTGGCCTTAAAGAGACTCCATTTTGTGTCTCCGCTCGCCTGTGCGTCAAAATTAGACTTACCAAGTAAACCATTAAGTGTACGAAGCATCTTAAGGCAATGTTGTAAGTTACTCAACGCCATCAATTAAAACTTTGTTGATTTGAGCTTAGTAATGTTACGAATGAGTAAAAGGTTTTTGTAACATATGATACAAGATTAATGCATGACATCTTTGTACATATTTTTTGATTACACACATCAAACTATAAATACCCTTAAAATTTAAGTCATATGCCATCCAATGAAACGGAAACACCTGAGATTAGATTCTTTCATTACTAGCAGCCAAAGCTGATGTGATGATCAAAAGGATAGTAATCAAAGGGTAAATTGAGTACTTTCATTGCTAGCAGCCAAAGCTGATGTGATGAAACGACGTCAATTTGCAGTTTCTTAAATTGGTTAACTTAATTGAGTACTTTCATTACTAGCAGCCAAAGCTAATGTAATGAAACGACGTCAAGGCATAAAGAATGGGGATGAAACATGCTTACATTTGCAAATGGGGTTGGAAAAATTATGTAAGTCCCTTGACCCTATGAGTTGCAATTGATATTGGCAATTGAGTTCGACTCGTACCTTATTGAGTACTTTCATTGCTAGCAGCCAAAGCTGATGTGATGAAACGATGTCAATTTGGATCCTAGTTTTCAGTGAAAATTAAATGGTTAAATGTTATTTACCATGGGTGTTTAATTTTCTTGAAAAGTTTAATTAACGAAAATACTAAAATTGAATTTTGTAAATTCTTTTAATGTACTAAATGCAACGTTAAAACCGTAAACGTACAACATTCTTTTAGTAGTAGATTGATCTACAATCGTAGGAGTTTTGGATAGAGTCAACTTTACTATGAGTCAACTTTACTAAAAGAATAAACCTAGTCTACTTTCCTTGAGAAGAGTGAGACATAATCCTATTCCTTTTCATGAATGAGAAAGGTATAATAGGAAAATTAGAATTGTCTAAATTCTAAGCAGTAACTCACAGCATTTTTTTTTAAGGAAATTGCACATTTTGTGAGTTATTAAATTAGAAGCTAGACTAATTACCGCAGAATTGGTAAAAGGCAAACTGGCATACTTTGTCTAGTTGTTGTGCTTTGACCATTTAAAGGTGCTACATACCGATGTGGGGATGGTAGACCTATTGAGGAAGAAATTGCATACCCAATTTTCTCAAGTTAATTGCAATTGATGGATAATCCATCAATTTACAAATTAGAATACATTCTTTGAGTACCTAAGTATTTGCTACGTATGGGACTCCTCAAAGGTGTAGGAAAGTAAACAACACGCTATTTGTTTTTACTGGTTATGAAACACTTATAATGTTGTCAAATCCAGTGGGAGCATTGTGTTGTAATTACTGAATAATGAGTTCATGTAATGATCTGTAATTCAGTGGGAGCTACAAGCTTAGATATCTTGGCAGTAACCCAGATTATCGATAGAATCTCTAGAGATAATTACTTTCCAATTATAGAAACTTGTGGTTTTAAGGATAGTCGTGTACGTTTTCTTAATAGACAAGGTGGTCCTATATCTACTAATATCTAAAGAAACGATTGACGTGTTGTTTATCTGATTTGTAATGTTGTTCCATGCACAAGTGGGAGAAATATTTATAGTATGCAAGCAACAACACAAAGGGATATGATTTAAAGGATTCTCTTAATTGCAAGGTAAGAGATTAATGTTCTAATGTGGTTTATTCACATCTAATTAATAAAACACTTGGAGTTAACATCTAGCGTCAGCGAGAACTTGACATAGATATTAATGACAAGGTAAATTACATACTTTCATTACTAGCAGCCAAAGCTAATGTGATGAAACTATGTTAATTTACAAGTTTCTAAATTAGATAACTATTAGAACAAGTGTCAATATGATAATAAGACTACTTCAAACTAAACATTTATGTATTATTGCAATGACATAAATAAATGAAGTAATCTAATACTACTTCAAATTTGAGTGTTTATGTATTCTAGGAATGTCATAAATACATGAAGTAATAAATTAACTTGAAATATTATAGAAACCAAATTGTGGTGTTCATGAATACTTTAGTTATACATGTTTATATTTTATTGTAAAGATATAAATATGAAGTCTTTTGACTGCCATAAGACTTATAAATAAAGTAAGACGTTAACTTGTTATGTTTTAATTAAGACATATACAAGAAGTCACTGAGTTAATCAATGACTTATAACGTATATTGGGATTATAATAGTTTATGTCTTCTTGGTAAGACATGGACATGAAGTGACTTGATCATAAGGTACTTAAGTTATATAGCATGCAATTGGCTTGGAAATTCTATTTTACCATTAACTTGATTTAGTTGGTAAATAGGTAAGCCAAAACGATATATATTTATCTCACATATTGTAAGAATGACTTACAATATTAATCCTGATGAAATACACAATGTGTATGGTATGTTCAGTTACGAAAATCAAACTCTTGTTATATTGTTTGATTTAAGATAACTATATCTTCTATTCTTCCTAAAGTTATCAAGGTTAGAAAAATTGAGTACGGATTGTATATACTCAATTAAGACTCCAACTTAGAAGATTAATAAGACACCATTTAATTATGGAATGTGATAAATCACATTAAGTCTTGAAATTGAAATTGAAGTTCGGAATTTGTTAAACTGCTTTTGAGTAGGCCATTAACAAACTGATGTAAGGAACTGTCAATATGTATTTGTAATGTCCCAAAAGAGAACAATTTTGTGTTGTTCTACTTGCTAAGTATTTATAGATATTCTATAAATTGCAAAAGGCAAGTGGGAGTTTTATCTTGATAAGATAAGTTTACAAGATACATAATCTTCTAAAAATACGCTAGCAAAGTCATAATGAGGATTAAACATGTTAATGTTAAATCTCAAGATGATGGAATTCTCATTTCATAGATCCGCAAGGATATCTCAAATATTTGGATAATATGTTGAGGATTATGAGTTACAGGATTATGATAAACCTGTTGATAAGTTGCAAATATTGAATTTGGCAAATTACTCATACTATGAATGCTTAAATGCAGTCCAGAAAGATAACTAGTTTTGGTAACGTAGTTGATCTTAAAACTCTATAGTTACACTATAGAATGAAGATGGGTTTCTACAAAGGGAATGAAAATCTTAGAGATTTAAAATCTTGTGTAGAAATCATATGGACAAAATTCTGTATACATATTTAATGTATGAAAAGATTATCAAACACACTTAAGAAATTAACTATGATTGAAATTCTTTATAGGCACATTAAATGTATAAAGATTATAATTGTCATTCTTAGTTTCAGTTATATGAAATTAACAATCGAATATCAAAACTCTTTCTTGGGTAATTACTTGTGCGAGGAAGAAAAGTAATTGAAAGGAGTATTTGAATTCAAATAATCTTTAAAAGTATACAAAGTTCAAATTATTTAAGAATGGATTAATGCGTGCATCTATAAGATATACTTATGTTTAGTTATTAAATCTAGTTTTGATTTATAATTAAAATAAGATATTTTTTAATATTCCTGAAAGCTAGTGGGAGTATTATATTTTCTTATTTCATATATGTTGTATAACATATAGGAAGTAACATTCCATTAACATTAAATGTTAAGTCTTAGTTTGGAATGAAACTTCACTTGAAGATTTATAAAATAAACATACAACCTTGGAATATATGTTTATTGTTATAAACATAAGCGGTAAGATAATTGATTCTAAAAGAACATGATATACTATTAGAAGGTCTAGATAGAAACATATCTTTGGAAAGATATGACATGAATAAAATCTAAGGTTGACACAAGGATTATTCATGAACATCATGTTATTTGTTGTATCATGCTTGGATACAAGATGATTTGACAACATTAATATCTAATTGAGAGTTATTAGATAACTAAGTGTAATGTATATGGTTGGATTTAGAATTAACATCCTCATTCTGGAATTGCTCCTAAATTCTAAATATGAACCATATGGCAAATTATTGCGTAATTGATATAGTTGACAAATCTTGAAAGATTTGAAGGTATCAAACATTACATGATGGATATTAAAGTTTACGGGATTTTAAAGAGCATATTGTTGTTTGGATATAATGATGCTAATAAAATTGAGATGACACTCAATGCTAGTCATGGTAGGATTTCATCCTTGTTAAAGGCCATGTGTACTAGTTATGCTCATTATGAGCATAGTTGCATTATACATTAAAGAATTAGAATACTTTAAACTATAAAAGGTTTGGTAGTTTAATTGTCATAAATTCGCGGTTGAGGATGTCACGCAATTTATGAAATATTATGTGGCCATATCATGATAGATGAATGCACACATACAAAGAATTTCATTAATTGAATTCTTGAAATAAGTATTCTCAAAATTCCGATAGATCAAAATTAGTTGATTTATACCTTGTCAACAAGTATGTTTAACATGACTTGAGGCATAAATCATTAATGGGAATTATCATGCGTTGATCTATTTAGTATTTGGATAAGAGATGTTAAGCAATTATTATTCACAATGAATTAAAGTACGTGGTACGTTTGTTTTCATTAATAATAAATTGTATCCTATATTTGCATGTTTAAATCCATGAATAACTTATGTTATTCTAAATAGTCTGTTGTCGATCAATAATATGGGAGTATTATTGAATTAAGGCAAATGTGAGTGTTGGTAGAATATACTTAAGTATATTGTTGCGTGGGCATGCTAAATTCACATGATATTCAATATTTGATAAATTGAAAATAGGACAGATCCCAACCACATGATTGTACTTTATGGATCCTTGTCATTAAGTAAATCATGAATATTTATCCTCAGACTTGAGATACCAGGTAACAGCTGAGAATGTAGCTCATTTTCTGTAAGATAGTCTAACGCTATCCGTAACTGGTAGTTATAAGGGCTATTTTCGGAGGTGATGCAAAGTTCAAGGGTTATGCTCGTAGTCAAGAAAGGATTTGTTCCTTCAAATTTGTTTTGAAGTATAATACTGTTGGGCCCCTCGTAGGGTTGACAAGATGTTTGTATGGCCATACCCAAAGTCCATCTGGAATACGTTCAAATATTTTGGTAATCTTGATCAATTATAAATAACGAGAAACAGAATAGTTAATTATAGAATGACTTAGATCCATATCCATATTAACGTGGTATTAGAAACAAAAGAATAAGTATGATGATTAATCATCACAAGATTTTTTCCAGGAAACCATGCTCAGGGTCGATCTGGGGGCATTTGGGGTGTTAAGCTAGACTAACCAATGTCATTACTATATTAATGCATATCCAAGTGGGAGCTGTTAGAGTTATGGATATAAATTAATATTAGTATGACCAGTTTCGAACACGAGACTTCGGGATTGCACACATTACGTATGAGGCTCAATGTTTGAATAATTAATATATATATATATATATATATATATATATATATATATATATATATATATATTAAGTTATGATTTAATTATTCATTTCACGAATAAACACTTAACGGTCGTTAGTATTTAACGGGGTTTGGATAACGGTCGTTAAATATTAACTAGGAGGACTAGAGATGAAATTAGGGACCAAGAAGGATCTAGAATCCCTCTTGATCCCTTATGGCCGGTTTTACAAGGGGATTAGGAAACTAATTCCTACCCTAACTTGGAGAGAAGGATTTGTGAGCCTATAAATACAAACCCTTGTATTCATAGTTCACTAATCATAATTCTCTAGCAAGCCAAACTTCTCTTCTCTTCCCTCTTGTGTAGAACCGGTCGAACATCCCTAACCCTTAGGGATTTTCAAACCAACTTTCACATCTAAGTGTTTGGTTTGTTCATGAATTAAGAACCTAGCTTTTCACATTAAGACGCTATTAATACGTGTGTACAAGAACGGAGATCAAGCTTACTTTAGCTTGAATTTTTTCCCCATTCGACTAGGATTTTAGTCGATCCATAATTAAACCCTAACCTAGGGTTTATCTTGTTCTTGGATACTCGGTTTCTTGTTTGGCTAGAAACCAAAGGTACGCATTACTTTTATTTTAGTTAATTAATTACATGTATATAGATCCTTATTCCGCTGCGTGCTTGATGTTTGGTTTATATATTTAAATAGATGTTATGTTATTCATATTCCAACAAAGGCTTCTCCGCCATGTGAAAGGAGTTTGTGTTGTGAAGTGATAACAAACTCGCGAGTAGGTGACTCCGAGAGTAGAGTAGGGCAAGGAAGGTGTCATTGTAGCCGAACCACTATAAATACTTGTGTTGTGGTTGTGTTTCTCTAACTCTATCTCCTAGTTTAGTTTATATGCTTTTATTTCTATCAATATCCAACACGTCAAAACTCGATTGACATAAGTCGATCTATAAGTTTTAATAAGTGATTTTAATCGGTATTCTAGTAAACGTTGACTCTTTTGTTTGGCTTCTTTCTACTTCATCCTTATGCACTCTTTTGCTCCATTTGTCATCATGTTTTCATTCTTCAAGCTTCCAAGTTCATATCCAATAGATATCGAGGTTTCCCTTAAGCTTATTTTGATATAATTCTCGATCGTTTTAGCTCATATTTTCTCCAACATGTTAAACACATAAAACCTCTTTAAAGTATTAATTCACAAGTGAAATAGGTGCATTTATGCGTAAGTTAACTATGATAAATGTGTAAAACCCGAAAAATCTAAAACATGTATAAGGACCAAAATGCCCCTACAATCTAAAACTTTAACAAAACGAGTCCTTAACGCACCGAATTGATCCCGAAGCTTGGTAAACTAATAACTTACGAAACCAAATAATCCTAAGCTACATTTAACACATTAAATAAGTTACTATGGACCCTTTAAAACTTACCTAGGCCGATTATATATATTAAGTACACATATTATCACTTAAAGATTTAAACTACAAGATTTATTTGGAAACTTTCAATCAAATCTTCCCATGACTTGGCCCAACCATCATATCCCGAAAATATGTCATAACCCCCTCCTCTCACACGGTTTCCTCACTTAAAATTCGTTCATATCTCCTTCTCCTCCAACAAAATCAAACCGATCCTCCAAAAAAAAAAAAAAAAAAAAAAAAAAAAAAAAAAAAAAAAAAAAAAAAAAACCCTAAACACAAAAGTTTCTGCCGCCTCCCTTCTTGCTGCTGTGATCGAGCCAAAAATACCACCAAGAAGCCTTAATCTTGTTCTTATTATAAGGTATATACGTAACACTATCATCTATAATCATTGTGTGTTAAGAATTAAAGAGGTTATATGTTAAAAACCCTAAGTTATATATGAATCTGTGACAATCTGCTACTGACCTGGAAATTGGTTCGAATTTAACCGGCTATAACTCAATGATGTGAACGGGTATTGGGATGGTTTTTGAGTCTAAAACTAAGTTCAATGAAGTGGCTACCTGGTAAAATTTAGTTTGTAATTTTTAGAGGCCTGGAAGGTTACTTTTTGATTTTTGGAAATTTATGTGTCTGGTCGGATTCATGAAGTCTGGAAAAACAGGTCGGGTTTTTCATTTTTCATTTTAAAACCATAACGATTTAGAACATTTCCTTTGAACTGGGTAATATACCACATGTTAGCTAATTACTGGAATTTTTGTATAATTTTATAAATTTTATAGACTGGGTAAGCAGATGGTAAATGGTCGGGTGTTTTTAATTGATCCGGTTCTGGAACAGGTTGGGGAAAAGGATTTTTAATTCGTACCTAGACCACTTAATAAAATCTGGAAAAATTATCTAAAATACTCAAAACCCTGAGGAGCGTCTGAGAATTTTTATAGATTTTATTTCGAAGGATTGATATGGTTTATAAATTATTTAAAACGGGTTTAGATAATACTTAAAGGCTGTCTAGATATGTAAAAAGGTTGTAAATTGTTAATTTTCCAAAACTAAGGGTTATAAATGGTAAATCATGAAACTTGAGGGTAAGTCGTGTAATAAATCATATTTAAAGGGGTTTTGTGTCATTGTGATAATTAAAGGACCTAATGTATAATTATTAATAAATAAAAGATAGAAACATAAATAAAGGAACCAAATATGTAAAAGCATTAATTTGAGGGACTTGTTTTGTAATCTTGTATTTAGAGGTCCTAATCGTACAACATAATAAACTAAGGGTACGTTGTGTAATTTGGAAAGCCAAGGGGCTTAATATGTAACTATGGATATTATAAGGACTAAAAGTGTAACTTTTATAACTAAAGGACTAAAAGTGTAAAGTATGAAATCTTCAAGGGTGAAAATGTAACTTTGGATAATTTGATTATAACTTAGCCTAAATGAGATTTTGGAAATACTACTAAGTATGGGAACTTTCTAAATAAGGAAACTTTCTAAAAGTGGGAACTTACTAAATATGGAAACCTGCCTAAAATGGAAAGTTACTTAAAATGGAAGGTGTTGTAACACTTGTCTACCCCTCTAGGTGTGAAGAAGGAGAAGAACTGAGTTCATTCTATCTTATTCATTTCGTTTGTGCTTTGCTGGAATAAGGTACGGATATTCTGCCCTTTTAATAAGGTGCCTTCGGTCTCTTGACTTCTGATTTGAACCTATGATATGAACCTTTGATATGAACCATATGAAATGAACCCTATGATATGAACCTTGACATTTGGACTGTGATTATGACCATGTGAACCTTTGCTTTGATATGAACCTTTGACCTTTGACCCCAGTTTGATACTACGAGCCAAAATGTGTTTCCTAGCCATGAAGGTAACATGGCCGTGTCTGTGATGCACCACTGGCATGACTAGTGTGTAGCCCTAGTGATTTGGTTACACCGTCCCCATTGTGATTTGTGATATGCGCGCTTTATGATTATTATTATTATGGCCAATGTGATATGTGGGGGGCGAATGGATGCATCCTAGATTTGTATTGTGATTGTGATATTGTGATATGTGATATCTGGTGACTGATGATGGGTGCAATCCACGTCTTTCACAAAATGTGGGAGCTAGCTACTCCATTTGAAGAATGAGGACACCCCTCATATTATCTGATTATCTGAGAGGTCTCCCCTCTATATGATTATGAAGATATGATACGATTTGATATGTGATGTGATATGTGGGCTCGTGGTGGATTACTGTCCTAAACCTTACTCTTTATTTTCTTTCCTATATCTCATTTATTATGATATGCCTGTTCATTTCCGTTTGCGTTTGTTTCCGTTTATTATATATCTGTTCACTGGGCTTTTTAAGCTCAGCCGCACGTTTTCTTTTCGTGTGCGGCAGGTTTTAGTTGGAAGCTGGGTAAGAGTGAAGAGACTTAAGAGACCTTTGGACTTAGAAGACCTTGATAGTTTTTCGGAAGTAGAAGTTTTTAGAAGGATTTGCATTGACAGGCATAGTATTTAGTTTCAGTATATCATTTGTAACCTATGAAATTCTATTGTATTATTTAAGTCGTATGTTATGCTTGCCTTTGATATGTCACCATTTGCGTGACACTTCTACCCTTGCCGGGTTGGGGTGTTACAAAATGTGTATAGAAAGTGCACCTATCACAAGCTAAAGAGAGAGACTTTGAATGTGATAACGTTTCCTCAATCAGTGCCTCAGAAGAAATTCTTCCTATAATAATGAAAGACTCCACATAGGGTCCTTTTATCTGTCTATAAATAATAACCAAACATCAAATTCTAGCAATTATAGATATTATGTGGATCCTTAAAAGACAATTATGAAATTAGGTTGGTAAAAGACAACAAGAAATACCAATGCTGATTGAGTGCAAGCAATCATTAGTCTTTAACATTAAAAGGATGACACGCCGCAGTTTATGTAGAAGTTCTGTGATTTGAGGAATAGGGAAGCATAAATCTGCAAAACAAGAAAAAGGTTCTATTAGTCAATAGAGCCATAACACTGGGGTTTCAAGATGCAGATGCTAAATTTTCATACATAAAAACTTCCCACCCAAGCTTAATATTTGCATGTACCCAAAAATAGAACTGTTACCCTTACCAAAGCAAGACATATGACATTTTTACTTAAACAACACATATGACCTTTATTATCTTGAAACCTTCTCTTAGCCATAGCTGTGAAGTTACCAAAGCACCCAGGAATGTCTCCTTAGATTCCATTCTTAGACAGATCAAGGGATTGAAGATTATAGAGCCAACATACTTGAGAGGGTAAACTACCACAGAATCTATTGGATCATAAAACAAGAACGTATAACTCTGTAAGTTTTTCCCCTACCCATTCTGGGATGATGCCAGATAACTTATTTTCCCCGAGATCCAGAAACCTTAGACTTGTACAATTGCTTAGTGACATTGGCAGTTCACCAACTAAGGCATTCGTTCGCATATACAATGCCTCAAGCCCTCAAGGTGACACAAGAATCCCAAGAAGAAGGAACTCTCCCAAAAATATTGTTATTTGATAAATGAAGAACCACTAAACTTTTTTGGAACTTTAACCAACAATCAGGAAGGCTCCCTGAAAATAAATTGTTGGAGAGATCGAGAAAAGTTAAAGCTGCATCAATTTCACACAAGAAAGCAAGTGTGCCTGAAAACTTGTTTCTTGAGAGGTTTAGAGCAGCCAGTTTGGAAGGCAATGACTGTACCCTACCAACGAGTTGATTGTTACTCAAATCCATTCCAGGGTATCGTTCAAAGACTGATGTCATCTTGGGTAGCATACCTTGTAATTTATTTGAAGATAGGTTAAGATATTTTAATCCAAATGGTAGGTCCCAGAACCACGTCGGGATGTTATCAGATTTTCCGGCACTGGTATCAATGTGAGTGAATCCTGTTTGAGTTTTGAGCCACGCCGGGAAAGTAGGTCCCAACTTGCAGTATTGCAAATTTATAGTCCTTAATTGGAAAGGGATTCTCACAAGTGGGCTCAGTTCTAAAGCAAAATTATTGAAAGACAAGTCCAAATAGGTTAAATGGGTTAAATGGGTGAGATTTAAAAAGTGAACGTCAGATATTACACCCGTAAGGGAGTTGGATGAAACATCAAGATATTCAAGATTTAAAAGCTGACCCACACTATTTGGTAAACTTTCAGTTAATTGATTACTAGAAAGGGCTAAAAACAACAGAGACAAACACCCGTTGAAGTCAGGAATGCTTCCGTTGAAAAAATTGTGACCAAAGGATAAGTTATTCAAGGAAGAACATCCTGCTAAGCTGGGCACTGACCCATTAAGAAAATTTTCTAACAAATTCAACTGGACTAGAGATGAACCATTATTAAAAGACAGTGGAATAACACCTACTAATCGATTTCCTGATAGGTCTAAATATGTAAGAGAAGTCAATCCTCCCAAGAAAAATGGAATAGAGCCTGTCAAAAAGTTATGACTGAGATCAAGTCGAAGCGAGATGGACAGACTTGCTAGATGACGAGGAATAGGACCACTGACATTAGCACGAGAAATATCCAAATTTCGTAAGTTGTTAAGGGAACCCAAAAAGTTTGGTAAAGGATCGGATTGAAAATCAATTCCATTAAGATTAAGGTATTGTAACTGCTGCAATAGCAGTAATGAAGTACTAATTTTACCAGCAAACCGACGATGGAAGAAAGATCGATTGCTATGACACGACCAGTAAGCTTGTCACAGAGAACACCCTGCCATTTGCAACAATCCCTCTTTTCGCCTTCGCTACTCCAATCAACTAGACTGTTAAAACTGACTACCAAGTTTGCTTTAAAGAGATGTAAAGCTTGCCTTTCCTTGTAGATACAAGATCATGTATTCATCACACTGCCGTCCTTTTTAATCCCCAATGTAATATTATTACCATTGACAAATGCACTAATGCATAGCAGCAGAGACACAAAAACAAGCATCATATAATGTAACATCTTATGTATATCATCAGATGGTTTTAGAATGTGTGTATGTGTGGGTATAAAACGTATTGAGTCGTTCCTTTCTTTCTATATACTACTAATCAATTTTTCTACACGCTACTTTTGCATAACTTATTGTTTCTCTCCTCGCTGTCGTAATTGCTGCTGCCACATTCATTTCTTGTATTTGTGTCCTTTGCTTCCTCTTGGTGGAGACGAAAATTCATTTAGAAGTGACTTGCTTCCGCGCCTTCTAATTACTGCTTTTTTTAGCATTTTATGTTTGTTCTTTATCTCTATATTTCAGGTTGATCCAGTACCTATTGAATTCGATAAAATATTATCTATGTAAGTTACTTAGTTATGAACCCATTGTGTGGAGTAAACCACATAGCAGGATTGGAAATTTGACGAGTGGATACCCATATATTTCCACCCCAGAATGAAACTATCTTTCATTGTGATTTCCCGTTAGCTAACTAAACCCTATAAGTAACATGTTTTTGCTTTCGAGGTGTAGTTATTTATACAAAGTGAAAATGTAGAAAATTGAGTGACCTGTATAATGTAACAAGACATAGTGCGGTTTTGTAATTTACATGTATTATATGGATGGGCAAACAACTTTGGGCAATAGTTTTGGCTCGGTTTATGTAAGGGGTACCAAGTCCATCATTGATCATAAGGTTATTACCTTAATGAGCTGTACTATACTCGGCTACTCTTGAGTAATGAGAACTTATAAGCTTTTAATGAGTGCCTGCAATATGGTTTTAATGTTTTTTCCATATCAACATGGAATGAAATTACAAAAAGAAAAAGCGTATACCCTGGCCTCCAGTGAATTGAATTGGCATGATTAGAACTTAAGAAAGAATCAAGTAATCACACTTATCAAGTAGTGGGTTATTCCACTACCGAGTCGTGATCAAGTACGTGTTATTGATTCTGTGTAGACACGTTACTTCATTCTTATTGATTCCGCGTAAATGCGTCATTCCATTGCAATTCTCAATATCTCGAATAATGGAATTCCAACTCTCAATATCTCGAATAATGTTTGCTGGAGCCGTATATGGGTTATAGTGTAAGACAATCACTACTCGATGAAGACTATTTAAGAGTGACGTAACAAGACAAAAGATACCCATATGCCTAGAAGCTAGGGGTGGGTTATCGGGTTATTTGGTTTATTTAGTTCGGTTAATTCGGTTAATTTTTTTTTTTTGGTCAAATCAAAAACTGAACCGAACCGAATTCAAATTTGATTAAACCGAACCCCTATAACCGAAAACCCAACCTAATAACTCGAATTACCTAATTTTAATTATTTTTTCATTTAATTATAGATATTTTTAGCACAAATTTTTTTTTTCAAGCCTAAATAATGTTATATTTATACTAAGAAAAGACCTTTAGTAATTTTTTTTATATAAATACAAAAAAAAATAAAAAATATATATATATATATATATATATATATATATATATATATATATATATATATATATATATATATATATATATATATATATATATAGGGGGACTTTCTTACGAGAACCATTTTATCTGCGAGAACTGAGAGAACCACAAAAAACATACATGCACGCCTTTTAAAATAAAATAAAAATACATGCAAATCATCAATAATCGTAAGTATCCACCTATGTTCTTCAATATCATCATGAACTCATCCTCTTTTTTCACAAAAACTTTACACAAGGCCGCAATATTGTCGTTGCACGCCTTATAAGAACATACATGTACACCTTCAAAGAAAAATGTTGTATTTCCAATTTCTTATCAAATTCTTTAGAACAACTATGTTTTTTTAAAAACATATATGTTGTTTTTAGAACATATGTGCAAAAATACAATTATTGAAGGCGTGCTATATATATACAAAAATACAATATTGTTTTTAGAAAGTCTCACTATATATATACAAAAATATATATATATATATATAGTGAGACTTTCTTGCGAGAACCATCTTATCTGCGAGTCTGAGAGAACCACCAAAAACATACATGCACGCCTTCAATAATTGTATTTTTGCACATATGTTCTAAAAACAACATATATGTTTTAAAAAAACATGGTTGTTCTAAAGAATTTGATAAAAAATTGGAAATACAAAAATTTTCTTTGAAAGTGTGCATGTATGTTCTTATAAGGCGTGCAATGACAATATTGCGGCCGTGTGTAAGGTTTTTGTGAAAAAAGAGGATGAGTTCATGATGATATTGAAGAACATAGGTGGATACTTACGATTATTGATGATTTGCATGTATTTTTATTTTATTTTAAAAGGCGTGCATGTATGTTTTTGGTGGTTCTGTCAGTTCTCGCAGATAAGATGGTTCTGAAATGAAAGTCCCACTATATATATATATATATATATATATATATATATATATATATAAGTCCCACTATATATATATATATATATATATATATATATATATATATATATATATACATATTCGGTTTTCGGTTTTCATTGCGAAACCCATATCCAAACCGATAACCGAATATTTAGTTAGGTTCGGGTTTGACCAATTCGGTCCGGTTACGAATTCGGTTATTGCGGATATAATATTACGCATGTGTACAAGCATACAGCATCTGAAAGGTTATTAATATATAGTTTTGGATGCATTTAACTAACAATGTACTTTGGGGAGCATTAAGAGCACATGGTGCAGTAAGCAGCCTTGCTTCTTCATTTGGGACCCACCGGTGCCACATCACTTTAACAAACCTCCACAAGTAACCCCTCACTAGTAAATAACTACAACTTACTCATTCGGGGCCCACCACTTACAACTTTATTTATTTTTAAATATCAAAATAAATTAAATTCATTTCATTAAACTAAATTCAAATACAATACAACATAATAAAGAACATACGAAACAACGATACCCAAAAAAAAAAAAAAACGATACTGGAAATAACGATACGAAAAAAAAAAAAAAAAAAAAAAAAAAAAAAAAAAAAAACAATACAGGAAATACAATACAACATATTAAACTACTCGTCGTCGTTGTTGAGTTGATTTTTTTTATGATTTGTTGTTGCCTCCGGCAAATAATAGCGGCTTTTTCTGGTGCCGTCTGGTCGGAATCAATCATGAGAAACTTCATCTCCTCCATCACTAACGTCTTCAGTTCCTTCTGTCTTCTTGTCTCGTACACGGCCATTTGAACATCGGCTTTTTGTGAATATTTTTCGGAAAAGGTTTCCGAAAAACTACTCGTTTGGCTCCCACCGGAGCTCGCCGCGCTTGACGCATCCGTCGACTTTTGTTTCTTTCTAGCTCGGCTTTTTCTACCGCCGTCTCTTTCGGGACGAGGTCGTTTGTCAGGTCTGAATATATCCTCGAGACATGTAATGTCGATCGGGTCCTCGGCATCCCATTTTGGGTAATTTTTCAACACCTCCCAAACGTGAGCATACATGAAACTCTTCGAACCAAAGCGTTGTTCGAAGTTCGTCTTCGCATTTTCGAGGTGATCAACGTCATTTTCACCACTTCGACGCTGCAAATATATTTTTGGTACGAGGGTCACGGTCAGTCTGCTCGTTGAACGACTCCACAATTTGGTTCCAAAAGTACTATTCGGAAAGGTCATTTCCCATCGATACGTACCTTTTGTCAGAAAATTGCTTCGCCGTGCAGACGGCGAAGCTCAAACCGGCGAAAAAAACGAAGGCCTTCGATGCAGTGAAGAGAAGTGGCGAGAGGCCACGTAGGAGTGGCGAAGCATAATATCTATTGCACCTTGTGCTTTAATAACTATTGTTTCAACTTTGTCTACGCTTCGTTAAAAAAAACTTTGTCTACAGTTGTTGATTTTTATATGAATAATAAGCGGTGTTATATTGAACTAATATATAATTGAGTTTAATAGATTTTAAACACGTTAAAAAAACTCATGTATTATTTTTTTATTTACCATGGGACATACCTTGGTATAATTTTGACTCTTTGAGTAAATTAACTTGACTAGAAAAAGAAAAAGACTCTAGAATTATTTTTGCACCTATTTAATTCAACGTGCCGTAAACAAATTAAAAGATGTTACGATGCGATGTACCTTGATGTCTTCTTTTAATATTAAATTACCATTGATAGGACCATTGTTTGATAACACGTCAAAATGACGCCTTCAAAGTGGGAACAATTATCCTTGTAGTTTTATGCTTATAAAACAATAATTTTTTGCCTCTTCTTTCTATGTATATCTTGTATAGTCTACTTGAATCTATCGATATCCTTTTAGGGTAAACCAGAACTATGTCTTTTACATCTCACTTACATTTTCCAGATAATTGTATGTAAAATTTCATTAAGAAGAAGAAGCATATCTGTACTTAAAACCACTTAATGGTGTAACAATGTTAAACTACCCATAACAAGTATTGAGACCATAGTGGTCATGCCTGACCATGAGTGATCTGTTGCTACACAACCATGGAAAACATGCGTGGTCGAGTGGTTTTGGATTCGTTTTACATTTTCCAGACAATTTTATGTAAAATTTCATTAAGAAGAAGAAGCATATGTGTACTTAAAACCACTTAATGGTGTAACAATGTTAAACTACCCGTAACAAGTATTGAGACCATAGTGGTCATGCCTGACCATGAGTGATCTGTTACTACACAACCATGGAAAACATGCATGGTCGAGTGGTTTTGGATTCGTTTTAGTTGTCCAGACCACCAAACGGAATATGGAAAAATTTTACACCTTTTTGTTTTTGTATGCGAGTATATTATGGAGTATATATGTGTTTAAGTGGGTTTAGTATTGAGAGTTTAGTGATTGGTTTGATAGTATGAGTGGATGCCGATGTTACGCTAATATGATACCCGAAATAAAACATACAAGACTATATGCATCGATCAAAAAGATGATGAAAAGGTATAGTGATAGATTTTGATACTTTAGCAGCAATTTATTACACTTATACCAAAAATCTTCGTATGATATCTAACGAATGTTTTCAACGACAATTGAACCCACAACTTTTTAGTTGATTAGCAACTAATATCTAACTATAACAAAGAATTTGGTTACAATAACCAGCTTTTTTTTTTTTTTTTGAGCAAAGATCTTTTGTTCAATCAAACACACTTATTTGTGCATTAATCTATATGTGGGGTGCTTGACACTTAAATAACGAAAAAGTGATTCAAGTGCATGCCATAAAAAATAAACCTTATATTGTGTTTGGTTCAACGTACCTTGCAAAGTTAAATTATGATGAAGATCGATCTATGTCTTAATTTACAATTGTTATTTTGTCACACAGGACGATAACATACTAACATACAAAGTACGGAAACGTACAAAGTGATGACAAATGAATTAGAGAAAGTGACATTGTTAAATAATAGTTTTGAAATTTATAAAATATATTTTGTATATGCGAAATGATTCACTTATATTTTAAGTGTTTGTTAATCGCAGCCTTAATGGTTGTTACACAAATGATTTTCATTACAACATAACTTATGAATTATTCCATTAGATTATAATTTTGTATAAGTTAACGATTCGAAAAATTAGATACACAACTAACATTATATTTGATTGGATAAATTGTTTTCTTACAACCGGTTGTCGTAAAACATACTCCTTTAACCACAAATTTTATGGTTGACGTTAGCAAAACCATATTTATTATAATTTCAGCCAAAATGTCCAAAATTCGAAGTTCGTAAAAATAATCATATTTCACCATTGTATCAAGATAAAGGGATAATTTTACATTACACTAAAAGGGGAAAAATAAAGGACGGGAAAAGCTAGGGTGCTTTTAAAATTGGGATAATGACACGAAAAGGCCCATACTTGCCACCTTTTGTCATTGTATGTTGCGACCTTTTTTTTTTTTTTTATTTTGGCACAAATTTTTCAAAATCGTGTCATTGTGGGGTCTGTGTGACCATTTTACCCTTCAAATTTTGAAAAAAGTAAGGGTAAAATGGTCATTTTCATGGCTGAAATAGTCACACAGACCCCACAATGACACGATTTTGAAAAGTTTGTGCCAAAATCAAAAAAAAAAAAAAAAAAAAAAAAGGTCGCAACATACAATGACAAAAGGTGGCAAGTATGGGCCTTTTCGTGTCATTATCCTTTTAAAATTTTGCATTTCCTATGAATTGTTTTATGTTTTGTGAAAAATTAAATCACTTATTTTTTTTTCTATAAAATTGGAAATAGAGAACTAAGAACCTTTTTTCTTCAACTAAATGCACCCGATCCGGACAAAATATGTATAAGAAGCAACAGGCTTTGTGGCATGTCATTGGGCCAAATCAATGTTTGTGATGTGTAATAGATTTGCTAGAGAAAAATTACGAAAAGGGCATTTTTCTGGAAAAGTTTTAATATAAATATTTTTTTTTATATTTAAATTCAAAAAGGTAATCTATAACAGCTTTATTTATTAACTCTAAAAAAAAGCTAAAATTAGAAAACAAAAAAAAATATATATTGTGATATACTATATATTAGTATCATTAGTGCTATTAAATATGTGCTTAATTAAATTAGTTAACAAAACAAATTCGCGAAACTTTATAATTAACAATTGAGGGTAATAGCAATTTTACTTTTTTTTTGAACGGCAAATTATATAAAAAGACTAGCAAGGAGCTAGGAAAATTACAGAGATAAAGATCTAGGACATTTCATCCAAGAGATCCAATCAAAATTATTTTTACACCTATTTGAACACCAAGTAAAAGAGAGTAAAACAATCTCATCAAACAACATATCCATACGCGGTTGAGATGTTCCAAACAAGGTCTGGTTACGAAACTTCCATATCACCCACCACATAACGTAAAAGACACCTTCCAATATATCTTTAAAACCTTTAGGGAGACGAAGAATGTGAAACCAATCAAGCCAATCTTTATAGGAGAATAAATCCGTACAATCCAACTCCCACCATCGAGCAATTTTGGTGATAAGACCCCGGGCCATAGTACATGAGAAAAAAAGGTGCGAGCAAGATTCCCCTGCGGAGCTACAAATAGGACAACTAATAGTAGGAATTTCTATCCCACGTAGCGACAAGTTAAGCCTTGTTGGAAGCTTATCCAAACTCACTTTCCAAGCCAAAATATTAATCTTAATTGGGACTTCCGTAACCCATCTAGTGGGAGCACCGACCATGAGCAAAAGATGATCATCGATAAAAAGACGAGTAGATTTAACCGAGAACTCACCCGAGGGATCGAGGGACCAAATCCATCTATCATCAGAGGTCGAAAGAATGGTTGATTTAACATCTTCAGTGAGCTTGGAAAACTGTTCTTCTTCTAAACTCCCACGAGGAGGTCTTCTAAAAGACCAAGAAATAGAAATAGCATTGATTTTTTCCGCCACCGTAGAATTTTTATTGCATTCCAACGCAAACATACGCGGGTATAATTGCATGAGGGGAATATCAGTGAGCCAAACATCAAACCAAAATAAAGTATTCATACCATTTCCAACTTTCTTTTTCATATGAGACAACATATTGATACCTTTACTAGATAAATTTTTGCACTCACGGATTATGTTTATCCAGGTAGAAGAACTAGCAATTTTACTGCTTTATATGGTAACGTTAAAGAAAGAAGATAGAATTTGAATATGTATATTATTTATTTATTTATTTATTCTTTTTTTTTTTGATATACTAGTATAATTTGTGCTTTTAAATAAATGTTCGTTAAGTAGTTAATAAAACGAGTTCATTCAATTCTAATACTAATAGATGAGGTGTATTAATTTTTAATGGTTTATAATATTAACTTTTACTAGTTTATCCAGTAATTTTTAGAAAGTGCTAAAATTTGAACATCAAATGTATATTTTTGTGGAATACTAGTATAATTTGTGCTATTATATACTAAGTGCTTAATTAAATAGTAAACAAAATTAGTTCATCCAACTTCATTAACTTGTGGTGTATTAGTAATTTTACTATGTGGTGTATTAGTAATTTTTACTAGTTTATCCAGTAACTTTTAGAAAATGATAATTTTGAATAATAATATATATTTGTTGTGGCATACTAGTATCATTTGTGCAATTAAATAAGTGCTCAGTTAAAGATTAACAAAACGAGTTCTCAACTTCATTATTAAAAGATGGGGTAATAATAATTTTTACTTGTTTATCCAGTAACTTTTAAAAAATTCTAAAATTTAAACAAAAATGTATATTTGTTGTGGTATATAAGTATCATTTGTGATATTAAATAAGTGTCTGGGCTAATAGTTACAAACCAGTTGACACAACTTCAATATTAAAAGATGTGGTAATAGTAATTTTTACTGGTTTATCTTCTAACTTTTAAAAGATGCTAAATTTGAACAAAATTTATACTTCTTATGACATATCATTTGTGTTAGTTAGGATCAAAGAAGAAGAATAATTAAAATGAGAATGATAATAAGTAACCACAACTATACATTTCAGATGCACCTACAAAAGTTGATATATCTTCCTTAAAAATTTCTCTCTTAATTTGAAATGTGTGGCTATAATTACTTCTCACCCTTCTCATTTTAATTATTCTCATCACCGGATCTCTTCCCTTCTCATTTGTGTTATCAAATAAGTGCTTAATATATAGTTAACAAACAAGTCACTCAACTTCATCAATTTTTACTATTTTATCCAGTAACATTTTCAAATACTAAAATTTAAAAAAAATATATATATACTCCGTATTTAGTAAGATATATTAGTGTTATCTATGATATTCAATAAGCGTTTAATTAAATAATTAATATGGATAATAACTTTAAAAAGCATCATATTTGTCTAAAAATACTCTTCTGTGTATCGAACAATAATTTTTGCTTATATGTGTACTAAACTTTCAATTTCAAACTTTTTGAGATACTTTGTGACATTTTTGCCCTTTAAACTGTTAAAAATTCAGGGGCAAAAATGTCACAAAAGTACTTCAAAAAGACCGAATTTGAAAGTTTAGTACCCGTATAAACAAAGAAATTTGTTCAATACAAGGGCAAAAATGTTACAAAAGTAACTCAAAAAGACCGAATTTAAAAGATTAGTAACTCAAAAAGTCCGAATTTGAAAGTTTAGTACCCGTATAAGCAAAAAAATTTGTTCAATACACAAAAGAATATGTTTTAACAAGTATGATGATTTTTAAAGTTATTATCCCTAATTAATAAAACGAACTCACCCAAGTTAAGTATTAAAGTTTATTTTAGCAAATATGAATCGTCGTTCTTCTATTAAACTATTGGCTAGTCGAGTTATACTGTTGAAGTATATATTATACTGACACGTAGCCAACTCATGGGTCATTTGTTGGTTTGATCGCGACTCGGTATATTTCTTCATAGATGACCCAACAATACACAGGAGGGAAACGACTTCAGAAATACATTGCATCTATGCAAATTGCAAACGTCAGAAATGCGATGAATGTTGAAGGCTTCTTAATTCAACATTATAAAACAATAGATAAGATCATTATCTGATAACTTATTTAAATTGATGTTACATCAACTCTAGTACTCTACACCATCCTTAGTGATCCTACTGTTTTATGGGAACAAAACAAAAATATGAAACGGATGATATCTAATATTCATTTCATTAAATAACAATTTCCATGTAGTATTTCATTTTTAGCTCGGGTTTTCAACCTTTAACACATATATCATTTTTGGCTCATTTTTTTCAAGATCAATAACTGTTAATGTGATAAGGAACATACCCCTTATTATACTTTTAAGGACTTTTCTTGCTTACGTGAACACAATAATGCACTTCTAACAAACAATCTATTTGTGTGAACTTAATTTTATTTATTTGTAATGTGGGGTTTCATGATACCAAAGTTATCGAAATACATGACGACATCCATTTTTATTTTGTGTGTTTAGTTATGTCTAGATTGATGTTACATTTAGAACTCTAGAAAACATAAACAACTAACCTAATGTTTTTATGCTTTCAAAAGCATAGAAATCCATCATTTGGATATAATTCTTTTTTCGAGAGGTATAAACTATTCTTAAATCATCTCAATTTTTTAACTCATGTCTCCAAACGCCTAATTAACACATATCTATAACATCTAGTACATCATAAGTATTTTGTTTAAAAAATAAACCTGGTCATTCCATGTCTAACATTTTTCTCATGATTGATATGAAGCTATATTTTGTGGGCTTATCGTGTTAACATGACACAGTAACGCACTTGTATAGCAAACTGCCGATTTAATTTGTCCATTCATCTTTATTCGTCGTGTGGTGTTTGACACTATAAAAGTAACCAAGTTATCCAAATACGTACATTTTCATGTGTGAATGAATCTGCCGATTGTTATTTCGCTTAAAGGCTTAGTTCATAGCATTTGAGAAGTCAAAATCAATATGGAAACACTTTAGATAGTGTGAATGAAAATCACCTTTTATTGTTTTAATTTTGATGTTATAGTACAACCCTTTTTTTTGTTGAATGGCGATGTTATAGTACAACTAAACTTTGTAATACAATAATTAAAGGATTATGTAAACCTAAAGTTGCCTTGCGATCGAGTAATGTAGCATTTGCGCAGTTTCTTCTTATATTAAATAAAATCATTTATAAAGTACAATTAAATGATGATTCCTTTGAATTGAGAATAGAACACCTCTCATTTCCTAACAAAAAGTTAAAACTAAGAGTGGTGGGTACCCTGGTGCCCTAGACTTGGTGTTGTAGCCAAAAAGTACTGTCATGTCAGCAAAAACCTCTATGACACTAGAAATCTTATAGCACCACATTTTAGCCGTTACTCTTGACACCAGAAAATGCGGTGCCGTAGGACTTTTTTTTTTTTTTTTTTTTTTTTTTTTTTTTTTTTTTTTAACAAAATATATAATCTAGAAAAAAAATTACAACACAATAATTTTTATAAAAAAAGAAGTTGAACTTATATAAGAAAGTGTTACTCTTTTACTAGCCCAATATCCAATAGTCCAAACACACCAAGTTAAAAAAAAAAAAAAAAAAAACTTGTCATCTTCTTCCTGCTCCAAACACACACAAAGTCAAATCCGAAACCTGTATACGTAAACTTATGTAAGAAAATATAGCTGTAGATAGATAAGCATAGGAATTTCCTGATTTACTATTCACTAGTTCTCATGATTTACACTGAATTTGAACCATTTATCTTTGTTTCTAAATCTTATAATATCACCTACTATTTATCTATCTTTTTTTTTTGAACAGCGGAATACTTGTAACACTCCCATTTTCGAGATACGCAGCGGAATATAAGCTTGGGGTGTTACTTCATGGTTCACAGTCATGAGAATAAAAAACAACTCGAAAAGAGACGTTTTTAAATAAAATTGTTATCATTCATTTATTTAATATCAGAGTACATAAGATAGGTCCCAGAGGGAGGTTCGAAAATACATGATAAAAGTTACATTATTCATTGAATGATAACAAAGTGGACACTCTTGTAAAAAGAAAGTCCACAGCCACTTCGTGCCATCGCCATACTCCTAGTTACCTGAGATAAACATGCTTAAAAAGTCAACACAAAGGTTGAGTGAATCTATAGCGTTTAAAGTTATAATCAGTTTGAACACAAGCTAAGTAAGAGAAATCAGTTATATCACAGTTCGGGAATATTGCACTAAACCTCATGACACGCAATGCGTTAACAGTTTCCAGGTTCCACAAACATGATTGAAATGAGAGTGGTCTTGCCCCCGAGTTCAAGAAATCAAATATAATGCATCTACCTAACCGGCTACCACGAAGATATCCATCCGGTTAGAACAAATGGGTCGTCAGGCCAATAGATCTATTCACATATTCGCGCTCACCCAGCAGGTGACTAATGGTGCATGATATGAGGGTCTTTTAAATAAATAATTCAATCTCAATAATAAAGTAAGTTAGCCTAGTGCAATAACAATCAGGAAAATACTTGTGTTCGGTTTAATAGCATGTATCTCCCCACATATTTGGAAAACACGTAAATAAGAAAAGTGGGACTATAAACTCACCTGAATAATCTGGATGAAAACAAAGTTTAAATAAGGTTGATAATTGTCTCCGGCTTGCAACCTGGGTTGGTTATGTCAAGTTCTCAGTAACTGTTTCTGAACATATAAGTTTTATCATTTGCTCCGTTCGTTTGTTATCGTATTCTTATTTCTTATTAATAATTCTAGTAAGTATAATAATAATAATAATAATAATAATAATAATAATAATAATAATAATAATAATAATAATAATAATATGAATAATCTGTATAGTTATTAAGTTATAATTGAACATTTTCACTTCTTCCCCTAAAGTTTTACATATTGACATTCGTTACCCTTGAACTTTCATAAAATGACAAGTTTTACCCCTTAACTTTTACAAAATTACAATTTTTACCCTTCATCTTTTATTAAATGGCAACTTTTACCCTTACAGTTTCAAAAATGACAGTTTACACCCCTAGGGTTTAGGTCGACAATAAACTTAATCCTTTTTACAAATTTAGTTAGTGTTTTGGCAAGTTTTACCCCTGAGACTCCCTATGCGTATAACTCGACATCCTTGTGCTTCAAAAACATTTTATATCGAATGATTTAGGACAAAAGCTTTTAAAACCATTTTTAAGACCATTTTTACACAAGATCATACCCTGGTTCGAACCCATGGTCTCTAAAATAATTTTTTATATGGTGCGCTATCCAGTGAACTCGACACAGAATCAACTCGACAAAAAGGAGTTGGTTCTCTCTCGTTACTTGACCAATTCGACTGATTCTTTTTCCTAAACTTAGCCATCTTAGTGATCTTTAATCATACGAAAATCTAGATTTTTAGGACCTTGTTTACTAGTTGAAATTTAAATCACAAAACCCATGTCTGTTGTTCGAGCGATAGAAAGAAAATGAAAGAAAAGTTTTAGTTTTTGATTTTCGATTATACTATCTAGTATTTTTAGACCATTCTCAGTATATTTAACGTATTTAAGGTATTTCTAGATCATTTTAAGGAACCTAGGGTTTAACTCATATGTATATATATATATATTACTACTCGATAAAAATGAAAAGAAACAAACCATTCGATCCTGACTTTTCTGGGTTATGCTACGTTTTATAAATTATTTTTATATGCTATTAGAGGTATAATAAGTATAGAAAATATTTGAAAAGAGATGAGTACATACCTCTTGGAGTAAAAGTCGATTAGGGCAATTCTTGGGAGTTAGGGTTCGGTTTGGCTTCTCCAACGGTTCTAACCTTCTTCTAAGCTCCTTATAGATTACTAATATCTTAGTTGTGAGTAGTAGGATCAGAAATGAGGTTGTATGTGGCTGTGATGGTTTATTCGATTAGGGTTAATGGTGGATTAGGGTTTCAAGGGTTAGTGTCTATTTATAGATGGTAACTAGGGTTTCTAAGGGCTTCTAAGAGAAGTATGGAAGTGTGTAGGCTGAGATGTGTGGCTGTGATTGGCGACATGTGGGGAGGAGGGGGAAAAAGTGAGGTGTAAAGTTATCCATCATACAAGTGTCCCTCATTCTAGAAGAAGGGAGTGGTGTACAATTAGGGTTCATACATGTGGAAGATTAGGGCTTGGATATTTCTAGGGTTTAGTTGATTTGGTGTTGAAATCGAACTAGGTTAGGGTAACTAGAAGGATTTGGTTCGTTAGATGCAATAGGGTGTAGTACCTAGGGCTTAGTTGGGTAGTACTCTAGGGTTTTAGGCATAGTTAGGGTTTCTAGGTTTAAAGTTTCTTTAAAAATGATTTTTATAATTTTAGAAAATATTTTTGATCATATCGAATTGTATATATATGTAGGAAAATGATTTTGTGCTTTGGGAGGTTGTACTCTAGGCTTGAAGGACTTGTACTATGGTTAGGAAAATAAGAAAAATATAATTTTAATTATTTCCTAATTTTATATAATTTTTATATAATTTTTACTAAGCTTTATATACCTTTTAATAAGTTTTTAAGTTTTTATGCATTGATGGGTTGTACCTTGAGTTTAAGGACTTGTACACTTATTTTATAAATAAATAAACTCATTTCAAAAATTAATATATAAAATTATTACAATTTATATCTTTAAAACATTTATTATTAAGTTTTATATAAAGTTATTATAAATAATTAGCTTTTTGTGCTTCAGAGACTTGTACCTTAGTTTAGAAGACTTGTACTTTGATATTTTATAAAAATATTAATTAGGGTTTGTGGTTTTATTACATATAATAATAGTTTTTGAGAAATTAGGGTTTTATCGGGAGTTTAGTGGAATTAGGGTTCCTGTGCTATAGTGACTTGTACATTATTTAAATAATCTATATGTTGATATTTTTATGGTTTCGTTATCTTCACATATTGCTATGGTAGTTTAGAGTTTCATAAAACTCTCATTAGTTAAGAAACATTCAGTTTTAAACGTACGTTAGCGAAATAACGTAAAGTGGTAAGTGGGACCTCATAACGTTTTAGGTCAATGATGTTTACATAGGTAAATACTAAATCAGTTAAGGTTGGGTTGCAAGCAGGGTTGTCAGGGATGTGATCTTCGTCACATAAGATAATAGTTATAATCAGAAAAAAAAATTCTACGTGGAAAAAGATAAGTACTAGAAAATTATATAGGGAAATCTTACAGTGGTTACATTATCCCCCCGTTGAAGGGAATCTCGTCCCGAGATTCAGTCAGTGTTGGTTGGTGAATTAGGAAAAAGATGCGGGTACTTGGCCCGGATTTGGTCTTCTCGTTCCCAGGTAAATTCTGGTCCTCTCTTGGAGTTCCATCTAACCTTTACGATAGGAACGCGACTTCGTTTCAGTTGTTTGATCTCTCTATCCATAATCTCCACAGGTTCTTCCACAAAATTGAGCTTATCATTGAGATGAAGCTCTTTCATGGGAATCACGAGTGTTTCATCTGATAGACACTTCTTTAAATTTGAGACGTGAAAGATAGGATGTATTTTACTAAGTTCTACGGGAAGTTCAAGTCGGTAAGCTACTGGACCGATTTTCTCCAAAATCTTAAATGGCCCAATATATCGAGGATTTAACTTTCCCCGTTTTCCGAATCTAACTATTCCTTTCCATGGTGACACCTTTAACATAACTGTGTCTCCTATTTCGAACTCCATAGGCTTCCGTCTGGTATCTGCGTAACTTTTCTGTCAATCTCGGGCTGCCTGCAAATGCTGTCGGATTTGCACAATTTTATCGGTGGTTTCCAGTATTAACTCTGGCCCAGTAAGTTGGAATTCTCCGACTTCCGCCCAACATACAGGTGACCGGCACTTTCTTCCATAAAGTGCTTCAAACGGTGCTGCTTTGATGCTTGCATGGTAACTATTGTTCTATGAGAATTCTGCCAAAGGCAAATGTCTATCCCATCCTTTACCAAAATCTATTACACATGCTCTAAGCATATCCTCCAGCGTTTGAATAGTTCTCTCGCTCTGTCCGTCAGTGTAGGATTCTACGAAAAACCCTTGTAGTTAATCTCAATGATTAATGATGATCTTGTATTACCATTTAATAAAGCCCATTTTTACGGGAAAATTTAAACTTTTCTATTGTCATTATTAATATCGCGATACATCTCATATATATATATATATATATATATATATATATATATATATATATATATATATATATATATATATATATATATATATATATATATATATATATATATATATATATATATATATATATATATATATTGTATACACCGAACTCGAGATAACACTTCCCTCGCGACAACACATTTTCACGATCAACGACAAGAGACAATACTCACGATAAAACTTAACATATCTATTATAATACAATTAACACAAAATCATTTACACTAAGTACACCTAACTAAAATTAATTACACCTAATAAACTCAACAATAACTAATTAAACTTAACCACCCATTTAATTAACTCCTAATCCAAAACCAACCGGGCCCTTAATGTTTCGACCCATCACCACACAGCCCATCAAACCCACACAGCCCATCGCCAATATATATATATATATCTACATTATATATAACAGGAGGCGTTACACGTAGATAATGCCACATAAGTCCACGTCATTGCCATGTAATTGTCATTAAAAGCCATGTCATCACATTTAGCCACCTAAGCATTCTTTTGATATTGATATATCCGGAATTAATTTGTTCAAAAATGTTTGTCCAATACAAGATTCAAACACAGGTCTTAGCATCCAAACACATGCACTTCAACCAGTGGAGCATGCCACTTTTTGTGATTTATCATTACATACCTAGAATGATATACTTACACAAATCCGAATAAACCTTTCATTAGCTGCACCCCTTTTTGCTTCAATATTATTTTAAAAACCCCAACGCTTTAATTCTCAGCTGAAAACCCTATTGTGCTTCTTTTTTAGTCGTGCACCATTCTATCCCTTCCAAATTCCTAAAACCCTAATTTTCAAATATACACAAATGCCTGTTCATCGCAAATCAAGTAACATAGTTGTATATGATAAATTATAATTGATGCATGGTGTTTTTAGTTGTATATGTTAAATTAAACGATAGTGTGGGTTGTGTAGATAACAAGATGTATGTGTAGATTTGGTCACCTATGGCATGAACGTGTTACATACGGTTTTATTATACGTTAGTATATAGGCTTAGTAAACTGTATTTAATTGAATAACATTGATCTCTGAGGTCTTGCTTATACGTTATTGGCTTTTTAAGTTTTCGGTAATCCATTGTAGTTGAACTCATCCTTTTCTTTCTTTAGTTTATGTATGTTGTTGTTAATTGTTATAATGCATAAAGGTTGATTTAAGTGTAATTTTGTTTTTAATTATATCATATGGAAGAAAAAAACATGTTCTTGACTGGCGCAAACGGGTTTCCATCATCAATGGCATAATAACAAATAAGCAACTTTACCTAACTACACACCTGTCAATCATATTACGTAATACATGTCTCTCTCGTTCTTCAAAAATCTTATTAGGGTTTTAACTAATGGCTTACCTCAGTATGTTCAAATGGACAAGATCATTCGGTACATACAATCTTTACAGCTCCTTTATTAGTTACAACTTTTTATTATGATCATTCAGTATATACAACTTTTCATATAATTTTAGTTTCCCTTATGTGTCATCTCAGGGTATGTACATCACTTATATGATTATGACGAGAAGGTTAGAAGCTGAGGTAAATAATTGTCTTATTTGCTCGACATGCAAGTTATATTTCTTTTATTTTCTGTTTTATTTTATGGATGGTGATTGATCTTTGGTTCTTGCTTTTAATGTTGTGATTGTTTTAGATAATAATCTATTATGTTATCTCATTAGTTTCGACAAACCAGTTTTATAAAACCCTTCCCTTTAGCTTTATAGTTTTTCAGTTTTTGAGATATATTCTCTTATATTTGTGTGGAATAGTTCAAATTGAATGAATTACAACCAAACCTAATCACAGTGATGATAATGATTGCAGTTCCTATGACATTGAAGAATGGTGTGCAATTTTGTGTTTTTGATAATAGAGGAATGGGTTGCAGCTCGGTTCCTAAGTTAACAAATTTATGAATCATTGATTATTCAAGATTTTTTTACGAATTAGAGTTTGACCCTCTGTGGATGCAAATAAGAGTTTTTTGATTATTCAAATTTTAAAAAATCTTGGTTTCTATGTGACAAATTTGTAGGAAGTGCCTGAAAAATCAAAACATGGGGCAGTTTGTTGGATTTGTGTTCGTATTTGACCCGCTAAGACATGACAGTGATGAGACCACTTTCAGTGGGACGTGCGTTCTCCAAGGCCGACATTGTCTAATATTCAGATGAAAGTTAGAACATGGATGTGGATGGCTGTTTGTGGAAGATTCCGTCCTCGAAAATCGAGCTTTCTTTCTTGAATACTTTATGAAATCTCGAAAGTCTCCCGTGAAGTAAGTCTCGACTTCATATTTGTTTCATAGTCATAATATTGCAGCTAATTCTGTAAGTTTTCTTTAAGTTTTGTTATATTTATGATTCATTGTTACATTCATTTTTATGGTTCGAGGTTATATGGATAATAGAAGAATCTACAAATGGAGATGAACCCGTTTACCAAGAATAATCTTATTTGTTAAGGTTAGTGGTTTCTTTCTTCATCTTCTGATATGCAACATGTATACTGATGCTATTGTTATGATGAATATGGTGCTTCCATTGGTTTTTCATAGCATTTAATTTGATGACAATACATACTCTTCGTAAACGATAACATTTTTTCCTTCCTTTATGCAGCTGAGAGTTTGGACAAGGAATATATTATGCAGTGGCGGGCACATCGGAGTTAAATTCATCAATTCTTGAAGCAAGAAAGACTCTAAATCCTTTGTCAAATGCATCGTCGGAAGTTCACCTGGAATGGCTTAAACGATTATTGCCTTCTGTTTGTGGCAGCGCATCAGGTGACGCTTCTACAAGTATACTATTTGAGTCATATGGGTACAATACATATCTGTGACTCAAATATACTAATAAACAGTTTGACTATCTTTGAAATGCAGTATTCAGAGACGGTTTCTTGATCTGCTTTATGGCGTGTGTGATATCTCGAATGCGATACATATTGTTGAAGAATTATTGCAGGTACTAATGTGAAAGATATAACTTTATGTGCTCTATTTTAAGATATAACTTTTTGTGCTCCATTTTTTTATTCTCATCGTAGGTTCACTTTAACACACAATAAATTTTATAAACTTGAGCTATAAAAAATAGTTCAATTGAATTCATGTTTATTAATGACGACATCACATCAGTTGCCTACAGATATTATTTGCATAAACAAACTCAAAATAGTTTACAAACTTTTTGTTTTAACTTCAACCACTTTACGGGATAACGACTCACATGCATACACCCTTATATAAGGTGGTTTCTAAATAAAAAGCTATTAACAGATTTATTATTGCATATTTATATTTGTACTCATTTATAGCTAGCGGCAAAATGTAAAAGGTTCTTATATTAGCAGACATCGTTGTTATTCTTTTACAATATTACCAACGACTTTTGTAATTAGTGCTATTACGTCGACCTTCAAATTCCCTTAAGCTTGGACAATGCACGCCTAAGTTATACATTGCATTGTAATTTTTTTGATAGTGATTAAGTATGAGCTAATCCAAACACTACATAAGCTGGTGTTGTTTTAGGTACAAATGAACGGGAAGCGGCGGTCTGTCATAGACGCAAGCGTTCAACGGCCCCAGGTAATTACATTTGTTGAAACAGAAATGAAAACATGTCAACATAGTATTATTGATGTTGGGCAGATATGCAGCTGCAACTGATGTGAATACAGGTGATGATGCACTGAGCACTACTATTGCAACACTGATTATTCAGGTAAGTTTTTTTTATATCAAGTATATGAAACTAAAATAGGCCAAATAAACAGGCATGAATTTTAGCTGGCTCTTTCTCTGTTTACACGCACTCCGCCTTAAGAGTTTATCAGGCGGGCGGTTTAGGAGCAGATAAGAGACCAAGAGCCATAGAGCCCTAGAGGCGACGAGCAGGAGATTAATCGAACTCTTTTGATACCGGCCTGACTTCAGCAGATAAGTCACAAGTAGTCTTATTTCTAGGATTACACGGTAAATTGTTAGGGCGTATTTACCGGAACTGACTAAAGAAGAAAATCCTTCGTCTTCAATGGGGTCTGCTCTACAACTATGTTTGCTCACAATTTTTCCTGCATGTTTTTATTCAACATGCTTGCATTATTCCTTAATAAGAACATGGTTGCATTATTCCTTAAGCTTTTGTGTTTGTTTTCAGAGTGGAAGAACAAGTGTAGGGGATACAATATACAAGTACATGACTTTCGCAGGCAGACTCTCCCCTAAATACGTACCTGATTGTCTCAACATAAGCTTAGAACATGAGGAATTGGAGTTACCATATTCTATTGAGGCCTCAATGTATCTCACTTGGCGTCAAAGAGAGAACACTGTCTATGGTGCAGCAACAGGTCTGTTCTTCTTGGCCTGCTGTGGATTTATGAATGAGGTACATTTGGATTAGACTATTACATAAGTGTGTTTCGACCCGACCAAGTTACTGAAGTAAGATGATTTTTTTTTGGATCAGGTAACTACAGAGATAAAGTGTATTTGAATTAGGCTGCTGCAGCATAAGGTTTTGTTTGGTTTAGGCTGCAGCAGAAATAGCATGAGGTTGGTTGAGGTTACGATAGGAATGCGTTAGGAAGGTCAATCCCTCCCCTACGACAAAAAAAAAAGCCGGCCGAACTTCTAACAGCCCGCCCGCTTCCATCGAACAATATTGTGGCAACGTGTTCCATCTTTGCAACTTGCAGTGCATAAGTATGATGCCTTTTTAACTTTCGAATTTCAGTTTCACTCATTTAAGGTCAATAGAAAGTAACTAAGCTTATTCATTTTTTGCTCCTATACGCGTAAATGATTTGGGTAACATAATGTAATGAGTTAAAACTTTTATAATCGGTCTTGGAGTAGCTGTAACAAAAGTGATTATTTTGCCGTCTTTTTGTATGTAAAAACTTTAAAAATCAAAAATTTGTCCAACACTCAAACAACTGAAATTCTGTATTTTCTGATATAACATAATCACTACTAAAATGCAGTATCAGTTACTCTCTTGGTATAGCTTTAAGTTCGTTATTTGTTGTTGTATGACAGTGAGTGTAATTCCTTTTTTATGAAAACGCTTTTTAACTGCATATTGATAAAGGTCCTTAATTTGCATTTTAAGTTGTGTATTGGTACTAATGTTGTTAAATTATGGGCGTGGTTAATCTTACTGATAGAACGACACCAATAGTATGCTTTGGTTGTTCACGTGTCGTGATGAATAGAAGGACCGCAGCCAACTGACGTTTGTATTTTTTTCCCAGGGAAGCAACCACCAGCCGTTTTTGCATTATTTGTGGATGTATCAGTTGTGATGTTATGTTCTCAGTCAGTTTATATCAGCTGAGAGGCTGGTACGTTGCCCATGCTTGCTTTACTGATGTTTCCGAACAAAGTATCGTTGCAGCCACACATGTTCCTCGGTCTTAACATTGGGGTAAGATAGATGCTATTATATAAGGGTTGCATTGGTGTCGTTCTATCAGTAATGTTAAACATGCTGATAATTATTATCACCATTAGTACTTACCAACTCATACTTAGTTATACTTTTTATTTGCTCATTGCATTATGCTGAGAATGGAAAATGTGAAGACACACCCCAGCTGTTAGACCCGTTTCCCGGAATACAAATAGGCCCCACCCTAGATGAAGTTGACCCGAGCCTACGTATGTTTGACTAAGGATATGTGGTTGAATCTTTTAAGTGGATGTTTGATGAGGCCTAGATGCGGCGCATCAAGAAAGTTACATGCGGCGTATGGTAGAATGGGAAGTAAAACCGACTTGTTATAGTCCATGCGCCGTATTGGAGAAGGAGATACGGCGTATATAAGATGCGGCGCATCTAAAATATAGATGCGGCGCATCGACCTTAAATAAGCAGAAATGACAGAAATGCCCTCTCAGCTAGTTTATATGTGTTAGGTTCTAGATATCTCCACACAATTCTTGTGTGTTCCTGTGATGTCGAGATAGAGAGAAGAGAGGGAAGATGATGGAGCATTTGGTGATGAGATGATGATGGTTTAGTGGTGATAATTCAAGGGTTAAGCCTATAGCTTGTTTCTTACATAAGGTATGATGTTCATAATGTTTAATTAGAGTTTAATTGGTGATTTAAGGGTTAGGGTTTATGAACCCTAACTTGGGAAGAATTGGGTAAATGGTGTTTTAAGATAAATAAGAGGTAATGATGATTATGTGATGAGTTTATAATGGGTTTAAGTTAGTAAATGATGGGATTTATTCTCATATAATCAATATATGATTATATGATGATTAGAAGTGTATAGAGGTTAGTTATGGTTGTATTAGTCATGATTATAGTTAATGATTATGTATTATATGTTATGTATGATTATGTGTCTTAGGGTGTTTATGATGATGGATGATGATGGATGCTTGGATATGCTTAGCTTGGAGATAAGGTAAGTAAAATGATGATGGCATGTATTATATGGATGTCTAACATGTATGTGTTATGTGTGTTTTGTGACTAGTGATAAGGAATTGGATATGTGCTTATGTGCTAGGATGATTATGATCTAGGTGATGATTTGGTTATGATGGTAAGTTGATGTTAGATGGTTATGCAAGAATTAGAGAATGGAGTAGCTAAGTAAGTGGTTAGAGATAGGTGATGCTTATGTGTTTTGATTGAAGTATGATGGTATGTGATTATCGTTTTACTTACTAAGCGTTATCGCTTACGGTTTAGATGTTTAACCATTTTGTAGGTTCATGTGTGGCGGAATGAAAGATTATGTGTGGTAGCTTAAGGATTTGGAAGCGGTTGGAAGATAGTGAGCATTAGGAGCTAGGTAGGACGCCGAGCTCGAGTCAAGGTTGTGCCCCCGAGAGTCTTTTATGAGTCGTTTATTGTGTGTCAAAGTCGGGTAACGGTTTGGGAGTCTAACGAGTTGTCAAATGTGTTTCAAGTGTTTTTAGTGAATGTTTAAGGGGCGTTTGGACTTAAGTGTATTCGTACCCATGTTGGAGTCAAACGGGTCAATTGCCGTGTATTATGGTTTTTGTGGTTTTGAATGTAAAGTGAGTGTTTTGGGCATAAGTTATAATGTTGTATTGAGGTTAAAGTGGATTGTGGGGTGTGTTGAGTATATGCTGGTTTTCCTGCTGAGGTTCTGTCTAAATTGGTCGATGCGGCGTATCTAAGATATCAGATGCGGCGTATCAGAAGTTTAAGATGATGCGGCGTATCTAAGATATCAGATGCGGCGTATCCGAAGTTTAGGGTGATGCGGCGTATCACTTCAGGTTGATACGGCGCATAGTCTATCGACTTAGATACGACGTATCCCTAAAAAGGATACGGCGTATCCTTGGTCTGAAGGGTCGTTTGGTTGTGTTATACAATTGATTAGGAAATGTTTTGAAAGGTGTTCGAGTATATGTTCTTGCAAGTATTTTAAAGGGTTAAATGTGATAGATTTTGGATATGTAAATGAAGAATTTGTATGAGTCCGGTAAAGTCAAGCGTTTCCGCGTCAAAAGTTTTAAATTTTAGTCAAACCGGGTACGGGGTGTTACAACTTGGTATCAGAGCTTCGGTTTAAGTGAATTAGGTTTCCACTATAGGTTGCCTAGTCTTAAACCACTCGTAGAAGCCTTTAACGTAAGTGTTAGTAATGCGGAACGTAATAGTTAAGTATAAGATGGATTATGTGTTATGATAGATGAGCTTAAGGATGATAAGTGATGAATGTGTGTTATGTGTTATTGTGGATGTGATAGAAGTCCGTGGAGGACTTGGAGTGTTTGAATAGTTAGTTAGCCTTGCACCTCGTTTGGTGTCGATGTTTATTTTGTGATTATGTGAAGGTATGATAGAGAAATAGAAAAGGGATGCAAGTAGAAATGCTAAGTGGTATTGGAGATGGGTTAGTGATTAGATTAAAGTTATATGATGCCTTAGTTATAAGATAGGCTATTGTTTGCAGCTAATTAAAGTGTTAAATGTTAAGCATTATCGTTTATGCGATGCTAAGCCTTCGGTAGTTGGTTATATGTCTAAGTAGAAAGAGATTGTGTTTGATAGCATGAATGCATAGAAGTGTATGAGGTATGATAGATGCATTGGAATGCATATTATGTGAGACTTGAGCGTTATGTGCGAATAATGATTTTTGAGCTAATGTGGTTGATAATAGGAGTTGGGTGAAGCATGGATTAGATCTAATATAAAGTATAATTGCCATATACATGTGTTGACCTAGTTGTGGCCGAAAAAGTTAAAAGAACAAATTGACTTATGAAATAAGATAAGTATGAGAAGTGTTTGATGAAGTATAGATGCTTTGAAAGCTTGGAATAAAGTAAGAAATGAACAATAAAGTATGCTTGTAGTTGATGATTAGAAGGACACGAATGATATAGTAACGATTAGATGCTTGAAGACACGATTTCTTATAAGAAAAACTAAAATGAGAAAGTAAGGGTGTATGAATAAGATGTGGTGAGGTCATGTATCATATAAAACATGATAACTAAAACATATTAATACCAAATGGGTAGAAATGATGAATGAGATATAGATTCCGCTAGAAGTAAAAAGTAACTTGAAATATGCTAGAAAGAATTGTAAAACATGAGTATAATCATGTCAATATATCTGTATTGAAACGTGCATGATAAGATTAATGAGAATGTTATATAATAAATCTATGCAAGGTTTATATGCGTAAAATTCGAATAGACTAAAATGAAACGATAATATAAGTTGAGAATGTGGTCAACGCGGGGTTGACGAGTAATAGTAAAAGTGCGTTGTAAGGACACGAAGAAATGCGTAAATTGTAATGGACAAACTTTATATAGAACTTGTCTAAAATAAAGATAACATGTACTGAGTTGTTGACGAACGTAAGAATGAGTTTATAGTTGGGTCGTAGATGTATAAGTAAGTGGATCAACGTAAGGGTAAACAACACAAGATTGTGTATGATAAAAGAATAGCCATAGCAAGACAAGAAGAGAGATGATAACTGGTATTAGGGATGGAATCAATAAGTAACTTAAGGTGTTAACTCATAAATAATGGATTGTGATGACGAGAAGTGTACTCAATTATAATGTGTAATGATAAGATGAAATTGACACGCTAATTGTTAGGGGTTGTTGACATAAGAAAAACGAATAAGATTTAGTAACAACGCTTTAAGTATGGATCGTGATGATATTGGGGGTACTAACGTATAGTGTGAAGAGACAAGACGAAACTAACGAGTTAATATTAAAGTGTTTTGATAACTTGAGGGTTAAAGAATGAGGATAGAAAGAGATGGCATGAATTGTGACCCACATAGGGTCTCATTAAATTTAGGGATTAAGGACTAAAGTTAAATTGGTATAGAGACGGGGTAACGGTAGGGTAAAGTACTTGAGAGTTAAGCGTGAAAGTGAAGTTGCGATTAAACGGGGATATATATATATAACGGACGGAAATTAAATGAAAAAGTTTGAGTGTCAGAAATTAAATGCGATAAGTTAAGAATGTACATGGTATACTTAACATGACGTAAAATTTGTAGGATTGAAGTAAGGTGTGTTGGTAAGATAATGACAAAATAAAAAGAGTACGTTTAAACGCTAATGATCAAATAGGACGAGTCAAGTGTGCAAGCAAAAATATAATAATACATTGTGCGGTAACATAACGAACTTACGAAAATAGAATGCGTAAAAAGAAAAGGTAACGCTAATGAAGGTGTTAACGTTATTAATCTATGAAGGACATATATGTAAATGGCGAGAAAGAATAATATCGCTTAAATACATAAATAAATCAAGAAATGAGATAAGATATGAGAATAAGAATGCAACGAGTTAAGAATGTAAGAAAGGATGGAATAGAGCGAAATTTCTTAAGTACTAATAGCCATAATGAGATGGGCATGTATGAGGTTAAGGTATTGCCATGAAATAATTATATTACGGCTAAGGCGATCAGCTGTAATCACTATAATGAACGCATGAGTTACAGTTGGTAAAATGTGAGAAGTCTAGATGTAAATCAGTTGAGTGGACTAAACGGTAAAGTAAGAATGTGAAAATGATTAATGAAGGCTAAGAATGCAAGAGGTAAAGTAAAGATGTGAAAATAACTAAAGCGAATTAAGAATGTAAGGAGTGTGTAAGAGATAAAGGCGTTGTTCTAAAATTTTCATATTACTGCTAAGGCGATTAGCGGTAATTACTATAATAATCGAATGTAATAATGTGTGTGTGGTGCTTATGACTTGGATATGTTGTTAAGGTGATAAGGTGTGAATGTAATGATCCTTCGGGATGAATGTTAAATGTGGTATCCCTCGGGATGACCAAGTAAAGGAATGTTAAGGAATCCTTCGGGATGAATGTTAAAGATCCTTCGGGATGAAAAGTGTTGCCTTCACCGGCAAGGGGTAGCCTACGTCCATGGCATATAAAAGTATCCCCATGATGAATGTGATAATGTGAAGGATCCAAGTCTAAGAAAAATAAAAATAATGTAATAAAAACAATGAGAAAATAATGAAAGTTAAATTGGGAATTAGGAGTAGTGGTGTTATGTCGGGAGTACATAACCACTAATTTATATTTCTTGATTTACATCGATTGGGACGCCTCTCCATGTAAATGAAGAATTATAAACGAGTGGGCTTATGTGTTGCCGACACGGCACGAGTAGGGTTAGAGAAGTAGAAGGCGGGAGTTTAGAGTTAGCTGAGAATCATAAGGACCAAGAATAGGAGGATTAAATTTAGATTGTGTCTTGTAGTGAAATCTTGTGAGGAATCTAGGTTTTGAGTCTTAAGTTAACTGGCGGAATAAAGGAATCGTAATGATGTTTCAAAATGTTGTATACGTAATTATGTTGTGGTGCAAAATGTGAGTATGGAAACAGGTTGTGATGATGTCTAGTGTAATGAGGTGATAATGTTAAAGTATGGCGCTACAAAGCTAATCCCTATAATATATCTATAAGCCTTAGAAGGCAATCAAAATGACATGAATGAATAAGCAGGCTTATGTGTAGCCGATATGACGTGAGCATGAAAAATGAACGGAGAAAATGAAAAGTAAAACGTGTTAGACGTTATAAGAAAAGAAAGATATGAATAAAACTTATGACGACATTAAGGTCTTATGCGGAGCCTTAAGATAGACGCTTGGAATGAGTTGTGTGTTGAATTGATAAGAAATTTGGGTAAATTTTCTTAGGATTTGATAAGATAGATTGCTTAGGTGATATGTAAGAAAGAATTTTGTAAGGTGCCGTTTGTATGGTACCTTGTATATTTTAAGTCAAGCTGCCGGTTTTGATTTGATATATGTTGGTAATATGTGGAATGGGAGATTGGCCGGATTATGATGTTATATTATGTTTAGTGTATTGATGATGGCGTGTTATAGTAATGAAGTTTGACTTATCTAGAGTCAGGTATATAGATGTTCCCGGATGACAAGTAGTCATTATAGGAAATCTTAGAAACGTTGCGATGATAAGTGTAGATTATAGTAGATTACGCGTTGAGATTATGGTGTAGAAGTCTAGAGTTGCAAGATCATTGAGACCGCTGCACTAAATGAACTAAGAGTTAAGGGGCTAAGAATGAGAGGAGATATGAGATTAAGTGTGGTTAGAAATAGAACGACAGATTTCGGGGACGAAATCTAAATAAGGGGGTAGAATTGTTAGACCCGTTTCCCGGAATACAAATAGGCCCCACCCTAGATGAAGTTGACCCGAGCCTACGTATGTTTGACTAAGGATATGTGGTTGAATCTTTTAAGTGGATGTTTGATGAGGCCTAGATGCGGCGCATCAAGAAAGTTACATGCGGCGTATGGTAGAATGGGAAGTAAAACCGACTTGTTATAGTCCATGCGCCGTATTGGAGAAGGAGATACGGCGTATATAAGATGCGGCACATCTAAAATATAGATGCGGCGCATCGACCTTAAATAAGCAGAAATGACAGAAATGCCCTCTCAGCTAGTTTATATGTGTTAGGTTCTAGATATCTCCACACAATTCTTGTGTGTTCCTGTGATGTCGAGATAGAGAGAAGAGAGGGAAGATGATGGAGCATTTGGTGATGAGATGATGATGGTTTTGTGGTGATAATTCAGGGGTTAAGCCTATAGCTTGTTTCTTACATAAGGTATGATGTTCATAATGTTTAATTAGAGTTTAATTGGTGATTTAAGGGTTAGGGTTTATGAACCCTAACTTGGGAAGAATTGGGTAAATGGTGTTTTAAGATAAATAAGAGGTAATGATGATTATGTGATGAGTTTATAATGGGTTTAAGTTAGTAAATGATGGGATTTATTCTCATATAATCAATATATGATTATATGATGATTAGAAGTGTATAGAGGTTAGTTATGGTTGTATTAGTCATGATTATAGTTAATGATTATGTATTATATGTTATGTATGATTATGTGTCTTAGGGTGTTTATGATGATGGATGATGATGGATGCTTGGATATGCTTAGCTTGGAGATAAGGTAAGTAAAATGATGATGGCATGTATTATATGGATGTCTAACATGTATGTGTTATGTGTGTTTTGTGACTAGTGATAAGGAATTGGATATGTGCTTATGTGCTAGGATGATTATGATCTAGGTGATGATTTGGTTATGATGGTAAGTTGATGTTAGATGGTTATGCAAGAATTAGAGAATGGAGTAGCTAAGTAAGTGGTTAGAGATAGGTGATGCTTATGTTTTTTGATTGAAGTATGATGGTATGTGATTATCGTTTTACTTACTAAGCGTTATCGCTTACGGTTTAGATGTTTAACCGTTTTGTAGGTTCATGTGCGGCGGAATGAAAGATTATGTGTGGTAGCTTAAGGATTTGGAAGCGGTTGGAAGATAGTGAGCATTAGGAGCTAGGTAGGACGCCGAGCTCGAGTCAAGGTTGTGCCCCCGAGAGTCTTTTATGAGTCGTTTATTGTGTGTCAAAGTCGGGTAACGGTTTGGGAGTCTAACGAGTTGTCAAATGTGTTTCAAGTGTTTTTAGTGAATGTTTAAGGGGCGTTTGGACTTAAGTGTATTCATACCCATGTTGGAGTCAAACGGGTCAATTGCCGTGTATTATGGTTTGTTGTGGTTTTGAATGTAAAGTGAGTGTTTTGGGCATAAGTTATAATGTTGTATTGAGGTTAAAGTGGATTGTGGGGTGTGTTGAGTATATGCAGGTTTTCCTGCTGAGGTTCTGTCTAAATTGGTCGATGCGGCGTATCTAAGATATCAGATGCGGCGTATCAGAAGTTTAAGATGATGCGGCGTATCTAAGATATCAGATGCGGCGTATCCGAAGTTTAGGGTGATGCGGCGTATCACTTCAGGTTGATACGGCGCATGGTCTATCGACTTAGATACGGCGTATCCCTAAAAAGGATACGGCGTATCCTTGGTCTGAAGGGTCGTTTGGTTGTGTTATACAATTGATTAGGAAATGTTTTGAAAGGTGTTCCAGTATATGTTCTTGCAAGTATTTTAAAGGGTTAAATGTGATAGATTTTGGATATGTAAATGAAGAATTTGTATGAGTCCGGTAAAGTCAAGCGTTTCCGCGTCAAAAGTTTTAAATTTTAGTCAAACCGGGTACGGGGTGTTACACCAGCATGAGTCGTGTATCACCTCTGAAGAACCGAAGATAGTACTGGACGACCGACTTCATGGGGAATTGAAGCCGTCTAAGGTGGTTGAGGTGGCTAATATTTTTACATTCGATTTATTTTTTTCGTAAAGTAAAAGTTTTCCTGATATTTTGACCTACTATAAGCTCAATAATTGAGGTTAAAAACATGATAAAACGTAGGTAGTTATATATATTTATCTTATTACTAAGTTTATGTATGAATCGTTAAGCTACTCCTCTATTATTGGTCCGCCTAAAAGTACGAGCGTAGCAACCCACTAAATGCTAATTTGTAACAATCTTAAACAAGGAGTACACATTTACATTAGAACTACTCACCTTCCGTGTATTTCAATAGCATTAGCACTTTCAATTTCTAAAAAGCATTAGTAATTCACATTGCGGTTTGCATGACTTTTTGCCTATTGTGCTTTCTTAGTGATTAAAATAAATGCCTACTCTTTATTTATAATATATGATTAAAATGCATGTCAACTTATTTAATAAAGAATCAAAAACTAACATGTTCATGAATGTAAATTATTTAGGCTTTAAATTTCCAAAAAAAATTGTGACGACATAAAAAAAATTGGAAATTGCTGCTCACCGGCCCTTGCACAGTGAGAATTATTTTGATGTGAAATTGTTTCATCTTCATTTTTGCATTACATTTAGAGTGTTAATGTATGTTATTAATGAGTCCATGGTGTGTAACTTATAATATATTATATTATGTTGTCTAACTGAATTTATAAATGTTGCAGTAACGGGTCAAAGCCAGACGCTTCAATAAAATGTGTCGGCTGTCAAGGTTCTGGAATGAAGGTGTCAATCAGGCATCTTGGCCCATCTATGATTTACCAAATGCAACATTCATGTAAATAAGTTTGTAAACACGAAGGTTGTCAAGCTTTATATTTTCACTCATATTCGATAATCGTATATTTCTTTTCGTTCTTAATCCATTCAATATATAATTTAGTATGTTTATATCTTTTTTTTTTTTTTTTTTTTTTTTTTTTTTTTTTTTTTTTTTTTTTTTTTTTTTTTTTTATCCTACATATTATTGACCTTTGCCGGAGTTTATGGATTCTGGAATCATGTGTCAAAGCTTACATACTCTTATCCGTTAAGTTATACCTTCCTACCAAAAAAAAAAAAAAAAAAAAAAAAAAAAAAAAAAAAAAAAAAAAAAAAAAAAATCCCTTAAAAATAAGTTTTATCTCATATTAACAGTTTAATAATGAATGATCCACAATAATTTTCTTATATATTATTTACCAATAACTAATAGCTTCGTATACATATATCTTAATATTCGAAAAGTATTCGTATACATATATCTTACTAATAGCTTCGTTTTTTTTTTCCTTTTTTTTTAATCATTACCCGCCTTCTTTCGCTATAGTAAATCATGTCAATGATAATTATAAGACATGCCCGCCCATCGGGCGGGCTTCGACCACTAGTGTATATATATATATATATATATATATATATATATATATATATATATATATATATATATATATATATATATATATATATATATATTGTATACACCGAACTCGAGATAACACTTCCCTCGCGACAACACATTTTCACGATCAACGACAAGAGACAATACTCACGATAAAACTTAACATATCTATTATAATACAATTAACACAAAATCATTTACACTAAGTACACCTAACTAAAATTAATTACACCTAATAAACTCAACAATAACTAATTAAACTTAACCACCCATTTAATTAACTCCTAATCCAAAACCAACCGAGCCCTTAATGTTTCGACCCATCACCACACAGCCCATCAAACCCACACAGCCCATCGCCAATACCAGCCCAACACATTAACCACCTTACTCTTTCTTTCCTTTTCTTTTAAACCCGATCACAACCCACTCTATAAACGCCCTCGTATCTTAATAATATCGAACGTAACCTATACAAATCTTTACACCATCGAATGCACCACCCAACTAACTATCATTGTGCAAAAACACAGCTGGAAATGTCGAGTATTAGTACAGTAACAAAAGTCATTTTGTTTGTCCTATTTTCGAACCAAGCATATAAATATAAATTGCGAAACACAACCATATCACACCCCGCTTTTTCCTAAGACTTTCTAACAATATTTTTAACATATAATGGTACTTAAAAGGGAGGAATGAACTGCAACAAGAGCTTGTAGCTCGCTAGTCCAAATTTTGTGCCAATATTAGTAGAAACCGAATGGAGGAAGACTCCAAAAGCAAGAATCCAAGGCACCTAACTTCAAATACTCATCTCACACTCAACCTATGTCAGAAATTCTACTTATGTGTCCATCTAGTAACAGTAGCTTCAATGATTAAGTCAAATGGTCAATAGAATGTGTGTGATATTTCGCCTATAAAATAACCCATCCGATCTTCCCATTACCCTACCACCTATCACTTTCTTTCACTCTCAAAACATTCCTTAAAAAGACCAGCAGCCTTCTGTCGAGAGTTTGGGAGCAGACGAGCAAAGGAGGAATACGTATAAAACGTATTCGAGTACTTACGAGCTACTGCTTCATTTCTTTTGTGTTTCCTTCGAACTCCATAGTCTCTTCACCACCTTTTCTAAGGTGTGGTATGTGCTTAACCTCTCTTCATTCTTTACACGTTGATGTCATTCACTCATAACTTGCATGCACTTTATACTCGAACGTACTCCATTTCTTTTGTAGCATATAGTCACGTTAGAATAATGTAAAGGATTATATGTGTTAAATCAGCTCACTTTAAAAACCAAATGAGATCACCAACGTGCATGACAACATTTCATGCATCACTCTTCATTCGACCGCATAACTTGTCACACTTATGTTTTGCATGCATGAGACATTTAAGGAAACCTATGTAAAATAACGAGCCTCCACTGTGGAAGGCTTAACAACCATCTCACACACTCCACACTCGAATTTAAAGATCCCACTTCATGCATTATCAAACGTATGAAAACTCTAATAACACACATATATACACTAAGTCGAACTCGAACTCAAATCTTAATATATACGTTAAGCTGGGTTGAAAGAGATAGAAAACATTATAGATTTTACTAGTTAAAAACTACTTCGAACCGTCTACTTCACACCATTGTTACTTCGTAATTATACATATAACGTGTGTAAATTTTTACACCTTTCGATAGTCTACATGGCCTAGAACGTTTTTCGTATTTTAAGATTTTACTCATAAACTCATCTCGACATTTGAAACGAACCATTTTGAATACTACTTGACTGGATATTTTAAACAAGCAAAAATAATCAAAGTGTTTAAAACTGGAAAAATCATCTCGATATAACCAACTCATGACCTGTTTACTTCGAATTCATGAAAGTAACACATATATATTTTTTCTCCTCTCGATAGTACACCTGGAAAACTACATGTTTCGTGTTTTAACTTCGACCTTATAAACTCCCTAACACGTTCGAATTAAATCGTTTTATAGGGTACTCGCTAGTACCTAAACCTTAAAACCTAGAAAATTAATTTTAACTTTTTCGGTTGGGTTCATTTAGAGCCCAATAAGACTTTGCGATGGGTAAGCCCAACAGGCCCACATAATACGTTTCCAGAATCATAAAAATAGCCCAAGTTTAAGCCCAAAACAATTTACACACCCCCGCCTCTAGATTTCTTAACGGGCCACTTAGGTAGCTCGTTAAAGGCCCATTGGTATTTAAAATAAGCAAGTAATCGAATAAGCAGTTGGAATAAGTTGAAAACCACTTAAATAAGCCTTAGGAAAAATCGTCATAATTTTCTTTGCCTTTTTGTCATTTTTGGACTAAAAATGTAACGCGACCTAACCAAAAGGACTAAAACTGCCAAACTATGAAACATGCGGACTGAAGCTGTGAAAACAGTTTGTACAGGACTTGAATTGACCAATGAATAAACTCCAAGCCTTATATGGACATATGGACAATTTTTGGACTATTTTGGACTATGGACTTGACAAGGACTAACGACGTAACGCGAGCCACAGTTAGGGTAAAAGATGTAAAATCTGGGAAGAACAAGGACCAACTGTTATAACTTGACATTCTTATTTTATTTTTCATTTTTGCACCACACCTTTATCTCATATGCATTTTTACGCATTCTGTTTGCATATTAGTTAATTTTCGATACTTAGTAACATTAGAAACATTTCGAGTTAATATTTCATAGCATTTCATTCACTCTTTGAAGATATAACCTTACGAGAGCACGAACACAATAATCATATATGTAGCATCATTCTGAAAGTAACACCTTCACTTTCAACGATCCGATCGTTGCACCCTTCACCATTCATACACACACACCACTAGAAATTAGTCAGATTCTCTGATATTTATATATTTACCAGGTTCCGTATCGAAGTTGTTATAATCACCCCTGAGTTTACTTTCACCATCACCAGTAACGCTTAAGGTGAGTCATGGCCTCACTTTTTAAACTCTTTATACTTTTAAACTCCGTGAGGGGGATACATGCTATAAACAGATCACAAGTATTTTTCTGTATGCTACCAGACTTGATATATGCCTAAGTTACCTTATTGCCACAAGACCCTTTATCATGAGCCATTAATCACTGCGGTGAACGCGAATATAATGAATAGATCTATTAGAGGCTGACGACCTATCCCACTAATACTTGGACGGAATGCTTTTGCTAGTCGTATTAGTCGCGATACATTATATTTGAGAAAAATAGGAATTGGCAAATCACCTATTACACGAGGGCAAAACCTTCATCATTAATTTGATGAACACCTCCGTTTATGCGGTACTTTGTTAACGTTTGCGTGTCATGAGACTTAGGGCAATATATGAACTGCGATATCAACTTTTAAACTGATTGTATCTCAAATACAATCCTACTTGTGAATCGAACTGATATTTAAACTTCAAACTCCATGATTTCACTCAACATTATGTTGACTTTTAAGCATGTATCTCAGGAAACTAGTGGAGCAAATCAAGGCATGGAGCGGGCGTACCCTATCTAAATAAAGGTGTAAAATAAAGTTGTAATTCAGTTAAAATGTTGTTTCTTTGGAGAAACAGTTAGCACTCTTATGTAACGCTTTGTAACTGAATTTGTATTATGGACCTATATAAACTAAAAATGCCTTTACAGGCTGTTTTTCTATAATTTTGTTTTCGAACCTCACAGTAATACCCCAATTCGACTTCCGTTGTTACTTTAAAATTTTGGGGGTGTTACAGTCAGTTTGTGGATGATAAGCCATACTCATATCTAATTTTTTCCCCAAAGCTTTCTGAAGCTTTTCCCAAAATCGAGATGTGAAACGAGAATCACGATCCGAAATAATAGAAATTGGTACTCCATGTCGTGAGATTATCTCTTTTAGATATAATTTGGCTAAATCTTCTACTTCATCGGTCTCTTTGATTGGCAAAAAGTGAGCGGATTTCGTAAGGCGATCAACTATGACCCAAATAGTGTCATATCCACTTGACGTTCTAGGCAATTTGGTGATAAAATCCATTGTTATTCGTTTCCATTTCCATTCAGGAATCTCAGGTTGAGTCAATAGACCGGATGGCCTTTGATGCTCCGCTTTAACTCGTGCACAAGTCAAACATTTGCTGACATACTCAGCTATGTCAGCTTTCATGTTTGGCCACCAGTAAAGCTTCTTGAGATCCTGGTACATCTTTTCAGATCCCGGATGGATAGAATATTTGGACTTATGTGATTCGTGCATAATCACATTTCTTAAATCACCAAAGAGCGGTAACCAACTCCGGTTCTTTATACAACGAGTCCCATCAGGACGGATTTCAAATACTTTGTCCATACCTCTCAAATTCTCAGCCTGAACATTTTCTTCTTTTACTGCTTCGGCTTGTACCTTGAGAATTTGGGATGGTAAATCCAAATTAATGGTCATTACTAAAGCTCTAACTCGAAGAGGCTTATTTCGTTCCTTCCTGCTCAGCGCATCTGCAACGACGTTTGCTTTCCCAGGATGATAACGAATTTCACAGTCGTAGTCGCTTAATAATTCCAACCATCGGCGTTGTCTCATATTCAATTCCTTCTGGTCGAGAATATGTTGAAGGCTCTTATGATCTGTATACACAACGCATTTTGTGCCATACAGATAATGTCTCCAGATTTTAAGAGCAAATACAACTGCTCCTAGTTCAAGATCATGAGTAGTATAATTTCCCTCATGAGGCTTGAGTTGTCTAGAGGCATAAGCAATCACTTTATTCCTCTGCATCAACACCGCTCCTAAACCTTGGTGTGACGCGTCGCAATACACCACAAAATCATCACTTCCTTCTGGTAAAGCTAAAATTGGAGCTTCACAAAGCTTTTGCTTTAACAGCTGGAAAGCTTTCTCTTGATTTTCTCCCCAGACATACTTCTTACCTTTCTGAGTTAATTCCGTTAAAGATTTGGCAATCTTTGAGAATCCCTCAATAAATCTCCGGTAGTAACCAGCGAGTCCTAAAAATTGTCGCACTTCTGTAGGAGTCGTTGGTATACGTGAATTCTTAACAGCTTCTATTTTGGATGGATCCACGTGAATTCCATGGCGGTCAACCACGTGTCCAAGAAACTGCACGGTATGAATCCAAAAATCACATTTGGAAAATTTAGCGTACAGCTGTTCCCTCTTGAGTAGTTCCAAAATAGTCTTCAAATGCTCTGTATGTTCCTCTTCACTCCGAGAATAGATAAGAATATCATCAATGAACACGATCACAAATTTATCCAAATAGGGTTTGCATACACGATTCATGAGATCCATGAATATAGCTGGTGCATTGGTTAACCCAAATGGCATTACTTGAAACTCATAATGACCGTATCTTGTTCTAAAAGCTGTTTTAGGAATGTCCTCTTCCCTAACACGCAGTTGATGATACCCAGATCTTAAGTCGATTTTTGAGTAAACGCTAGATCCTTGTAGTTGATCGAACAAATCATCGATCCTTGGTAGTGGATATCGATTCTTTACCGTAAGTTTATTCAACTCTCGGTAATCAATACACATTCTAAGAGTTCCGTCCTTCTTTTTAACAAATAGGACAGGTGCTCCCCAAGGCGATGAGCTAGGTCGAATAAAACCTTTATCCAATAACTCCTGCAGTTGATTGGATAGTTCTTGCATTTCCGATGGCGCTAAACGGTATGGTGCTTGTGCTACTGGTGCTGCTCCTGGCACCAAGTCGATCTGAAATTCTACCTGACGAACAGGTGGTAGTCCAGGTAACTCTTCAGGAAACACTTCCGGAAAATTTCGTACTACAGGTACATCTTCCAATCGTTTTTCATCCATTTTCTTCTCAGTTACATGGGCTAAAAACGCTGGACATCCTCGGTTGATATATTTCATGGTTTTATTGCAAGATATTATGCTTAACTTGGTTTTGCTTTGATTACCCTGATCCGTTCAAAATGTACGTATAAATATTATGCAGACGGATACACGTGAATAAATACAAATCACCCCTTTGTGAAAAAGGATATTTGCAAAAACTCACGTTTGTGTGTGTGATACCAGGTAAGTGATTACCCGGGTCGTTTCCCAACGAGGTGTGAATGGACGATCGTGAAAGGTTCGAGATTAAAGTGACTGATGTATGGAATTTGGGTTTTTTGATTTCTTTTTTTAATTCTAATTGATATATGAAAAACAAATATACAAAAGAAAATTAAACGCGAATTAAATAAACTAAAAACGCAAAACGGGAATTCTAAACACGAGCCTAAAAGTAAAATCTTACAAAAACTAATCCTACAAGTACAAATTTATTTTTCTTAAATCCTAAATAATAAAAGAAAATTTTACAAAAAAGATTTATATTTTTCTGATTTTTATATTTTTTATTATGAATTAAAAACAGTTTTAAAAAGAAAAATACATTAAAAATACTAAAACTATTCTAAAAATTTTGGAATTTTTTCTATAAATACTATATGATAGCAGAATACTAGGAAAAAATAAAAAAGGTTAGATAAGCCCACTAATAAGCTAATTGGGCAAATAAGCAGTTTAAATAAGCACTTCAAATAAGCAAATAAGCACTAGAATGCACCAAAAGCTCAGGTATAGTGTAATAGACCTAAACAAACCTAATTCAACTCAAAAAACTAAAATAAGCCCAGGCCGTCAGCAGAAAGCAATGAGCATAGCAACTAAGTGGCAAACTACCCTACTTGTGGCTGATTTTTAAGCACTGTAATAAGCTCTAAAACACAAAGTAAGCATAGATATGAAAAGCCTGCTATGTGGGCTTCCAAAAAGCCAAGACTCACACTGTGGGGTCCACAAATGAGCTAGAAATAAGCTGAGTAATAGCAACAGTTAGAATTAAACTAGATTAGAACTAGGATTATACAAAATAAGCTATAAGCTGTAAAATAAGCTAAGGGCTAATGGAAAAGGTTAAATTGAACTGAGATAAGTATAAATAAGCTAAATGATGAAGAAAAAGCTAGGGAAATAAGCTAAAAAGCTCAAAATAAGCCAGATGTCTGCTGAATTGCAAAGAGAGCAGGGCAAAAAGGGCAGTTTTCAAGCCCCTAAAAAGCTGCTTAGAAAAATTCTAAAAAATAAACTAAAAATATGACTAAGTACACAAGCTGGCCAACTCTATGCGTGCCAAATTTCAGCTTATAACTACTTAAGATGAAGAAATGAAAAATAAAAGAAAATCGATGCAGATCACAAAAATACGAAAATTTAGTAGGACTAGGTTTGGTTTTGTGCAGAGGCCACAAATCAAAGAGGGACTTACTAGGCTTTTTGGCTATCACTATATGGACCATGAGGAACTCAAAAATGCCAAGGATAGGGGCTAAATAAGCTTGTGGCTTATTATGGCTTATTTGGACAGCCCAAGACCTAGGATTGGAGCAGTGTATCCAAATCTATGAAACCTAACAAAATGACTCTAAATAACTTGAAAACAACTTATTTAAACTAATTTAAGCAAGGTTCAAACTAATGAAATGGTAAATGTACAGTACAAGTAGGTTTATTACCTGTTTGACTTCTCAAACCAAACACCCCTTATAAGGGTCTGTGTGGTTTTTTAGATGAAACAGACCTGAATTAAGCTAGGATTGGAAAGACAGCTAATCAACTAGATATATTAAGCACTAAAAAGTAATCTAGAATAAAAATTAAGCAGTCTAATAAGCTATCTTATTATTTAGCTATTTTTGGCTTTTTTTGAAGGTTTTAAGAAAAAAATAGAACAATGACTATATCAAACTATAAAAACAGATGAAATACAATTATAAATGACTAATAAGCAGAAAATGACAATAATAAGCTAAGATTAAGCACTAGCACAGTAGAATAGAAAAATAATGCAAAAAACTTAAGAAATGCTTACAACTGTTGGGATATGAAACAAAGGAAACTGAATAAGAGATAAGCCCAGCTTGTCAAATCCAAGCTATAACCCCAATTTAAGCTTTCCAATACAGCTTATCACACACAACTGCTTATTTGGCTTATAGTTGACTTTTTTGACTTTTTCTTGGTTTTCTAAGGAACAGAACTGAGTAGCCACAATAAACTCTTAATAAGCTGTCACCGGCTTATAAGAGCTTATCTAACATGAAATAAAGCTTTTAAACTTAAGTAACAACTGATTTTAATCAAATAACTTAACATGAAACTTGAACTTGAATTGCAACTGAAATGATACAAGGTTTTGGAATATAATTAAAACTGAAACATGAGATTACAATAACATGAGATTGATTAACACTTAAAGCTTAATCTAATTGACTTAAAATTAAATTACACTACGAATTGGTCTAAAAACTATGACAACTTCTTCTATGTGTCTTCTCTTCCTTTTATAGCTATCCCAAAAATCTTCTCTCATCCCTCTGATCAAATCCCAGTTGTTGGATAGCTTCAAATCAATCTCATTCGTTGGAATGGGTTTTGGCGGGAAACTTGGGAAGTGGGTTTTTAACCTTTTCTGAGCACATAGGGGAGTAGGATAGTATGTGAGGAGGGGGGTGGTGGAGTGTGTAAGAAAATACAGAGGCAAGTGGGTGGTGTGATGGGTTAAGGCGGTGGAGATGGCGGTATGGTTTTGCAGACCATTGGCGGGTTTTGGTTTAGAAGGAGAAGGTGTTTGACCGGTATTGGTTTTTAATTAAAATGGAAAGCAGGCCGGGTCATGGGTTGGGCTTTTTAATTTGGGCTGTGGGTTGATATATGGTAGGGCTGGGTTTATTTATTAGGCTTGGGTTTTTTTTATTTGTTTTGGTTATAAAGGGTTAAGGATTAGATTTAGGCAAAAGTTTAGGGACCAAATTTGTAAATTCTAAAAATCCAGGGACCATTGCTGTCAAATCTGAATTTTATCTCAAAGGACCAATCTTGTGTCATTTTGGGATTTTTGGGGGTTGACTTTGACTCTGTCTTTAACTTTCGTCTTTACTTGATCAAATGTACAATTGTCGTCGAGTCGATCCAAAAATGCTCGTTTCCGTTCTGTTTTCAATCCTTTTGCACATGAAACAGATAAAAACACAATTCAAGGATATTTTCTGTATTTTGAAGCATTTCTGAGTGTTTTTAAATGTTTTTGCAGTTCAGATGGGACAAAAATGATGAGTATTTACACACTCATCATACCCCGAATAATCAAAGTCTCATTCTTAAAAGGAATGTGAACCACTTTCTCGTCACATAATATCTTGGCATGATATTTGGATAACCAATCCATGCCAACGATTACGTCCAAGCTTCCTAATTCAATAGGTATAAGGTCGATGTCGAAAGGTTGATTTAATAGGGTTAAGGTACAACCTTGGATTACAGAGTTAGTGCCTACTAATTTTTCATTAGCTAGCTCAATTTCATATGTTTGGGTTAAGGCAGTGGGATTGAGTTTGAGTAATGAAGCGAAAGTAAGAGATATAAAACTTTTATCGGCTCCAGTATCAAATAATACTCTAGCTAAATGTTGATTGAGAGGAAACGTACCCGTGACTATGTCCGGGTTCTGCTGCTCGTTACCATCACCCAACACGTACACTCGTCCGCGGGCACCATTGTTTGAATTAGCATTCATCTTCGGGCACTGATTTCTGTAATGTCCTTTTTCACCACATCCGTGGCATGTCACGATCACCGGCTGCAGATTTGCTCCTGTCGCCCTACAGTCTTTGGTCTGATGTCCTACCTTTTGACACTTTATGCACTTAACGGTGCATGGACCAAAGTGATGTAACAGGCATCGACTGCACTGTGGCTTTGTGCCGATATAACCACTCTTCTCAGCAGGAGTGGTAGTATAGGCTCTGGCTGCTTCTTGTTGTCGGTTTTGCTGATGATGATATTGGTTACGGTTTTGGTGGTAGTGGTTTTGATTGTTGCGGTTGTTGTTGTTGTTGGAACGATATTCGTAATGATGGGAATTCCTTCTATCATCAAACTTTCGTTTGTGATCATTGTTTCCCTGAACTGAATTTCGCTTAATTTCCCTATCCATCAGTTTCTGAGCCGTGGTCATTGCTTCTTCCAATGATTGAGGCTTTGAAACAGTAACATCCCCCTCGATGCTCCGAGGTAACCCTTCAACATATTTCTCCAGCAACTTCTCAAGATCAGGCACCATATTAGGACATAGGAGAGCAAGCTCCTGAAACCTTCTATTGTATGCCTTGACATCTGTTCCTTTCACTGCTAGCTGGTGAAATTCATCCTCCAGTTTCTTGATTTCAGCACGAGGACAATACTTATTTAACATTCTCTTCTTGAGATCATCCCAAGTGAGTTGATGAGCTGCTTCTATTCCCATTGTCCGGGAAGTAGCAGACCACCAAGATAAAGCATCATCTAACAAAGTCCCTGTTGCGAAGGCAACTTTGCAATCATCAGAACACCCGCTCCTTACAAAGACCACTTTCATACGTTCAAACCAACGAGCTAATGCTTTAGCTCCTTCGGTTCCCTTGAAGAAAGTCGGTTGGCAATTCATGAAGTCTTTGTAAGTACACTTGCGAGCATTGGCTGACTCACCATCTCCATTGGGTCGGCTTGAGCTTCCAGTACGAGCCATTTCCGCTGCTTGAGTCTCAAGAGCTGCAGCGACACTGTCTGCAACAAGTTTTTGAATAGCAGCTTGTGACATGGCTGGTTCTGGGGATTTGCGAGACATATTTCTATTATCACCACATGAAAATATATATTCAGATTTTTGTGATTATATCATTCACAGCAAAAATATCTTAACCATATATAGCCATAAATAACTTGTTATCTTGTTATACATAACAAAATTGATACAAGTGTCACATTTAGGCTACATATCTTATGGTTGATATAAAGTACAAAAGCTGTTTTGATACAAACTACATATTAGTGCCATGTCTATACTATATATTCCAAAATTTAGACGTAGCACTCAAAAGATAATATATATAGTGATTAGATATACTGTCCTCCAGGAGCCCCCTTAAGCTAACTGCCGAGTTCAGCTATCATACTAATGAGAACCTGCATATTCTCCTGGTACAACATCTGCATTTCTGCGACCGTCATTTCTAAAGTCGCAATCCGATTTTGTGCTGTTTCTAACTCCTCATTCTTTTTGATCATTTCTTCTATTAGCTTTAGTTCATTTTCATAGACAATGGGTATTTCACGTCTAACCTCCTCGTAATGCTTCGCAGACTCTTCGCGGTTTTCATTTACCTTTTGCTTTATCACCTCCTGATCTGTCATCAAATCTTCTATTCTGCATTCAATACCTTCAATGCGCTCCAGTGGAAGTTCGTCGAGATGTCCCAATGCAGTTTCAATCTGCTCCTCTTGGCGCTCTAGCCGTGACAGAAGAGTAGAGACGGACGGTTGACGTTCCAGTTCCGCCTGGGAACTTTCTCCTATTTCGAAAACTCGCGGAGGGGTAGAGACATCGGGAGTGGGAGATTGAGGCATGGCATTATATCGAGCAATAATAGCTTGAACCTCATCACTCAATTCAAACGGTATGGATGGAGGTGTGAAGTCGGTAGATGATGGTGGTGGCGGAGGTAAAGACGTTGGGGGTTATGAGTTCAAAATTAGGTAGCATATATGGATATGGACGGGGTAAAGGTGAGGAAAATACTGGGAGAGTTCTCATTCGTGCGGTTCTCCGAGTTCTCTCTGGAGGTCTCTCCAAAACTGAAGTGGGATCTGGTTCAGAGGATTCTCCTTTTGCAATCATATGAGCTCTTTCTCTGACTTGCACATAAGGATCCTCAGAATTTGGCACGACATCTGGCATCAAGGTATCTTCTGATGGCTCTTCTATAGGGTATGATTCCGAATCATGCCCAAAAGCTGGGGGAATTTTGGGTACTACCGTAACATCCTCTACTGAATCCAACTCTGTTACTTGTCTAGGTTGTGTCACGACGTCTGGAACGATTGCGATGTTTTCGATTTTCGCGTTCGACATAGAGATAATAGAATGAAGAGGGAAATTTATAACTCTGTAACCACCCAAAAGTTATGAATATTCTACTATATAATTAAATAATGAATAATAATTCATATATAAATAATGTTTCAATATCGTCGTGGCACGAAGGACTCTGGCTGAGTTTTTGTGAAAAGTGGTTATAGTTCAATGTTTGAAAACATTTGGTTCTCTATAACCATGAGCTCTGATACCAATCTATAACACCCCCATTTTTGAGATACGCAGCGGAATATAAGCTTGGGGTGTTACTTCATGGTTCACAGTAATGAGAATAGAAAACGACTCGAAAAGAGACGTTTTAAAATAAAATTGTTATCATTCATTTATTTAATATCAGAGTACATAAGATAGGTCCCAGAGGGAGGTTCGGAAATACATGATAAAAGTTACATTATTCATTGAATGATAACAAAGTGGACACTCTTGTAAAAAGAAAGTCCACAACCACTTCGTGCCATCGCCATACTCCTAGTTACCTGAGATAAACATGCTTAAAAAGTCAACACAAAGGTTGAGTGAATCTATAGCGTTTAAAGTTATAATCAGTTTGAACACAAGCTAAGTAAGAGAAATCAGTTATATCACAGTTCGGGAATATTGCACTAAACCTCATGACACGCAATGCGTTAACAGTTTCCAGGTTCCACAAACATGATTGAAATGAGAGTGGTCTTGCCCCCGAGTTCAAGAAATCAAATATAATGCATCTGCCTAAACGGCTACCACGAAGATATCCATCCGGTTAGAACAAATGGGTCGTCAGGCCAATAGATCTATTCACATATTCGCGCTCACCCAGCAGGTGACTAATGGTGCATGATATGAGGGTCTTTTAAATAAATAATTCAATCTCAATAATAAAGTAAGTTAGCCTAGTGCAATAACAATCAGGAAAATACTTGTGTTCGGTTTAATAGCATGTATCTCCCCACATATTTGGAAAACACGTAAATAAGAAAAGTGGGACTATAAACTCACCTGAATAATCTGGATGGAAACAAAGTTTAAATAAGGTTGATAATTGTCTCCGGCTTGCAACCTGGGTTGGTTATGTCAAGTTCTCAGTAACTGTTTCTGAACATATAAGTTTTATCATTTGCTCCGTTCGTTTGTTATCGTATTCTTATTTCTTATTAATAATAATAATAATAATAATAATAATAATAATAATAATAATAATAATAATAATAATAATAATAATAATAATAATAATAATATGAATAATCTGTATAGTTATTAAGTTATAATTGAACATTTTCACTTCTTCCCCTAAAGTTTTACATATTGACATTTGTTACCCTTGAACTTTCATAAAATGACAAGTTTTACCCCTTAACTTTTACAAAATTACAATTTTTACCCTTCATCTTTTATTAAATGGCAACTTTTACCCTTACAGTTTCAAAAATGACAGTTTACACCCCTAGGGTTTAGGTCGACAATAAACTTAATCCTTTTTACAAATTTAGTTAGTGTTTTGGCAAGTTTTACCCCTGAGACTCCCTATACGTATAACTCGACATCCTTGTGCTTCAAAAACATTTTATATCGAATGATTTAGGACAAAAGCTTTTAAAATTTCTTAGCCAAATTACTCATCAGTGTTTTAAGACCATTTTTACACAAGATCATACCCTGGTTCGAACCCATGGTCTCGAAAATAATTTTTTATATGGTGCGCTATCCAGTGAACTCGACACAGAATCAACTCGACAAAAAGGAGTTGGTTCTCTCTCGTTACTTAACCAATTCGACTGATTCTTTTTCCTAAACTTAGCCATCTTAGTGGTCTTTAATCATGCGAAAATCTAGATTTTTAGGACCTTGTTTACTAGTTGAAATTTAAATCACAAAACCCATGTCTGCTGTTCGAGCGATAGAAAGAAAATGAAAGAAAAGTTTTAGTTTTTGATTTTCGATTATACTATCTAGTATTTTTAGACCATTCTCAGTATATTTAACGTATTTAAGGTATTTCTAGATCATTTTAAGGAACCTAGGGTTTAACTCATATGTATATATATATATATATATATATATATATATATATATATATATATATATATATATATATATATATATATATATATATATATATATATATATATATATATATTACTACTCGATAAAAATGAAAAGAAACAAACCATTCGATCCTGACTTTTCTGGGTTATGCTACGTTTTATAAATTGTTTTTATATGCTATTAGAGGTATAATAAGTATAGAAAATATTTGAAAAGAGATGAGTACATACCTCTTGGAGTAAAAGTCGATTAGGGCAATTCTTGGGAGTTAGGGTTCGGTTTGGCTTCTCCAACGGTTCTAACCTTCTTCTAAGCTCCTTATAGATTACTAATATCTTAGTTGTGAGTAGTGGGATCAGAAATGAGGTTGTATGTGGCTGTGATGGTTTATTCGATTAGGGTTAATGGTGGATTAGGGTTTCAAGGGTTAGTGTCTATTTATAGATGGTAACTAGGGTTTCTAAGGGCTTCTAAGAGAAGTATGGAAGTGTGTAGGCTGAGATGTGTGGCTGTGATTGGCGACATGTGGGGAGGAGGGGGAAAAAGTGAGGTGTAAAGTTATCCATCATACAAGTGTCCCTCATTCTAAAAGAAGGGAGTGGTGTACAATTAGGGTTCATACATGTGGAAGATTAGGGCTTGGATATTTCTAGGGATTAGTTGATTTGGTGTTGAAATCGAACTAGGTTAGGGTAACTAGAAGGATTTGGTTCGTTAGATGCAATAGGGTGTAGTACCTAGGGCTTAGTTGGGTAGTACTCTAGGGTTTTAGGCATAGTTAGGGTTTCTAGGTTTAAAGTTTCTTTAAAAATGATTTTTAGAATTTTAGAAAATATTTTTGTTCATATCGAATTGTATATATATGTAGGAAAATGATTTTGTGCTTTGGGAGGTTGTACTCTAGGCTTGAAGGACTTGTACTATGGTTAGGAAAATAAGAAAAATATAATTTTAATTATTTCCTAATTTTATATAATTTTTATATAATTTTTACTAAGCTTTATATACCTTTTAATAAGTTTTTAAGTTTTTATGCATTGATGGATTGTACCTTGAGTTTAAGGACTTGTACACTTATTTTATAAATAAATAAACTCATTTCAAAAATTAATATATAAAATTATTACAATTTATATCTTTAAAACATTTATTATTAAGTTTTATATAAAGTTATTATAAATAATTAGCTTTTTGTGCTTCAGAGACTTGTACCTTAGTTTAGAAGACTTGTACTTTGATATTTTATAAAAAATATTAATTAGGTTTGTGGTTTTATTACATATAATAATAGTTTTTGAGAAATTAGGGTTTTATCGGGAGTTTAGTGAAATTAGGGTTCCTGTGCTATAGTGACTTGTACATTATTTAAATAATCTATATGTTGATATTTTTATGGTTTCGTTATCTTCACATATTGCTATGGTAGTTTAGAGTTTCATAAAACTCTCATTAGTTAAGAAACATTCAGTTTTAAACGTACGTTAGCGAAATAACGTAAAGTGGTAAGTGGGACCTCATAACGTTTTAAGTCAATGATGTTTACATAGGTAAATACTAAATCAGTTATGGTTGGGTTGCAAGCAGGGTTGTCAGGGATGTGATCTTTGTCACATAAGATAATAGTTATAATCAGAAAAAAAAAATTTTCTATGTGGAAAAAGATAAATACTATAAAATTATATAGGGAAATCTTACAGTGGTTACGATACTATTTATCTATCTAGCTAGTCTTGTATAGTCATTCATCCCCTTTATTAAGTAAGTTTAATGTATTGCCTTCTGGGCACCACATTTAGTCATTTTGTAGACTAAATGCAGTCCTCATCTTTTCTAAGTAACGAGTGGGGCGACCCCCGCGTTGTTGGGGGATTCCCCAATTATTTATTTATTTATTTATTTATTTATTTTCTTTTTAATCTTTTTTCCTTTTTGCGTCAACATTGTCAAATAGTTAGTGTAACGTCACTTTTATTCGTTAGTTATTTTTTATATTTAACTTCGGATATAAAAGAGAAAGCCTTTGTTAGTTTGTTCTATTTCAAATATGTTCATTTATTTCATTATTGTAATCGATCCAACTTATCGAGTTGTCTAAACGAAGACCAAGTTTGGGCTGCCTAAACGGGCTAAAGGAAATCATTAATTTATATTATATGTTTATTATTAAAAAATTGCTAGATATCTCTATTTTTGCATAAAAGAAATTTATTCTAAATTTCATTTTTTTTTTTTTTTTTTTAATAAAAGCGCACGTATGTCAAAAGTATATTAATATTAGATATGTTTTTTTTACGGCGTTTGTACGGCGTAAATCGTTATATATTTGTTATATATTTGATAAATAAACTTTGCTATATAAACAAAAGAATTATATATAAACTTTTATACAGCTGCACGTCTTTGGCCTTTATAGTTTTAAAAAAGTTTAAAGTTATTTGATATGTTAAGGGTGCATTTTGAAAGTTCTTTTATTTAAAAACTATACATATATTAAACTTCAACATTTTTTATAAAATCGTACGTCCGTCAAAAGCATATCAATATTGTGCTTGTTTTGTTCGTTATCGAGAGACCTTTTTGCTGGTATTTTTTGTATTCAAGAAATCGCGAGATGTCTGCTAGATATTTGGTAAATAAAGTTTGTTGTATAAAAAAGGCGTAAATAAAAAGAAGTTCAAGGGTGTGATTTGTAAATATATCTTTCTTACTTGTTTTTGTCGCTGACAAAATATTTTTGGGCCGTTGGTGGGCCGCGTAAACAGACCAGGGAAACTTATATTTGGTGGGTATTTTGGTCAACAATATTGGCCAAAGTTGTGATTTAGTATATATAATATTACAACTGGCAGAGTTGTGTTTTAACATAGATAGATAACTCTAGCGAACCAAATCCAAAATAGAAAAGTATAGAAAACTACTCGTACAAAAGTACAAAAACCTATTTTAAAACCGAAAAAGCATTATAGTTCCAAGATTCAGAACACTGTTGTCATACTGACTAATAAAGAATATTTTACAAATGGTTTAAACGAGAAAATGACACAAAACCACCAATTTAACTATGCTTGTCAACTATTATTGCAACATTTTTTTTACATAATCCACCATAAAGTATGCAATGTCTCATCATGGTTAGTGTAAAATTTGAGTGTTAATAAACACCCAGTGTTTGAATATATATGACGATAAACACTACAAGATGAGATTAATTCGCTCATCCGATCCACTAAGTATCATTATCTATGTTTTCAAACATATAGTTGATAATCCTATCTTTTATAATTATGATCATGAATTAGCATTTCCACCTAGTACCTAGTAGATGATTTAAAGAGATTTAAAGGTTTGAGCCAAAAGTGTGCAAAGCATGGTTGACATCTAAAGAAGTCGTCATGTGGGCTAAAACAAAAGTAAAAAAACACGTACATTTTGAGTGGTGGGTTGAGCCATTGTGTCGAGACACGGTTTGAGCCCATGAGTGGATTGTGACTTCTTTTTTTTTATTTATTATTATTATTTTTTTTAATATCTTGGCATCTCATAAAGAGTGGTTCGAACCCATTTCTTGAAGGGTCCCATCGTCATATCGTGAGGTCCAAAGATATGTGAGAATGTGAATGTGCAATTCGGTTCTCCCTCGTCATCATTTACAAAAGACAAGCCATTGTCTTCAGGTTAATAGGTCAATCGTGGAAGACATGCATCGTAAAATCGTAAACCAAAATTTCTGAGTTTAAATATCATTTTTGTATCCCTTAAATCGTGGTTGTACGCGATTTATTTTTTCATGATAACCGTACGTGATATTGGTTAATCAAGCTACCAGAGTTGGTTCCCCTTAAAAAATCATGTCATTAATAATTTCATTATGTTGACTTAATAAGAGTTTTGGTTGATTGAATGATTCATATGTGCAAGGACTACAGAAAGAGTTATATATTAATCTTTGCTAAAATGAATTGCGAATAGGTTGATACATCACTTTCAATTCACTAATGCATGCATGAATGTATGATTAATGAAGGGGCTGAATTAGCTTAAAAGTTGATTAATGCAACTAATTAAGCATCTGGGCTGGTTGGTTTAGGGACCATATATGCTAACCGATAACTAGCCAGCTGGTCCTAGTTCAAACGATGTATGTCAACCATAGGACTATAGGAGAATCCTCAACTAATGCTATAATACATATATTAACATCACGAGATGATGTGACATTGTGAGTGTATATACATATATAAATTTCAACTTCGTACATATGTTTACAACCCTCTATTTTAAAATCTACTTAATTTAGTATATATTTTTTTGGTACAGATAAGAAAAAAACAAGAATTAAGAGTTGACTTATGTTAATGTTTATTATTCGTATTAATTTTGTGATTAACAAAGTTTATTTGCGATGATGCAACCTACGCACACGTATCTACTGTTTTTAGCTATACATACCATGAATGTGTTTATATTCCTAGTTTGTTTATCTAACTTCTACCAATTTTATCATGGATTTTGCTAACCAATGCCCATTGGGCAGAGGTTAAGGTGTAGTTAATGAACACAAACTTTCTTAATTAATTAAAAAATGTATTAAATACACATTAAATGAACTTGTAAATTACTATATTTTAACATGATTTTTCACTTAAATGAATTAAAATATTTCTTTTATAAACAAATTAACCCATACCTACTAGGCAGAGGTTAGCAAAACCCTTTTATCATTATTAGATACCAATTTTATCATTATTAGAGAGGTGGGTGCAGTTGCACCCTAGGGTCGCCACCTCAACATGTAGTATATCACACCACTATAAAATAAACATAATCCTCAATAAAATTCCTACAACTATTTTGTCTATAACGAGGGTGTGTAATGGATTGCACCGTTCACTCATATAGCTAATACTATAACTAACAGGTCATTGGGTCATACCGAATTTTACATTTATACCACACGCACACTATTTGTCTACACATCACGATGGTCCAATTTAGCAACCTACAATTTACAAGACATGAATCGACAAATAAATATCTTGCTTAGTTTTTATATCTGACACGGTTCATAGAAGAGAAGTTGTTACACAATCAAATGAGACATACTACGTATGCAAGCATATATATCATGCTTGCATCACATTTTATATGACACAAATTTACGAGTTAATACAAGATATATAACCGCCAAAAGGAGGATATGGTATTTTCTGAAACGTAACAAAATATATAGGTTGATCTTTTGATGGGCATAAGTTCTAATTCTGATATTAATTAAGACATTATAGAACTTTATGTGTATGAAACAGTTTACTTTTACTAATAAAAACCAAATTATAGCGTATAAATGAACATGTACAGATAATACAATATTAAAGAAAAAAAAATGATAGAAATAGGAGGCAACTCTAATATAATGATAATTAAAAGAAAACAATACACAGGTTGATGCTTATTTTTAATACAATTTCTTTAAAACAGATTTATGGAGACAATGTTAAGTTTGAAAATCATTTAGATTTTATAACACCTTTTGAACAAATAGTTAGAAAGACGTTACTTGAATAAAATACAAGTATTATAACTACATTTTATACTTGAAAGAATGAATTAGAATGTATCTTTACGTGAAAGTAGGATGGTGATGATATATACAATTGGTGTGAATTGTTTGTTAAAGTGTTAGGTCTATTTATAGTAAAATTATTGTCCTGCTTAAGCAAGAATAAGTATACACATCTTTCTTTATAGGTTAGATTTTTTTTTTTTTTTTAATTTTTTTTTTGAACTTAGCTTTATAGGTTAGATGACTTAGCTCGTTAAGTAGGAGTGGGCAGTTAAAGAAGATGACAAATCAATCATATAGAGGTAGTAAGAGCACAACGTGAGGAACCATACCTCCTCATTTGGGGCTCACCGGTTGGCATATCATTTTAACAAATCTACATAACTAACCCCTTCAATAACAACTAATCTCAACTTACTCATTTGGGGCCCACCGCTTACAACTTTATTTATTTTTATTCAAATTTTCAAATAAAATAAATTCATTTCATTAAAAATAAAAATACAATACAACACAATAAAAAACATACGAAACGTAAAATAACGATACGGTAAAAGACACGATACGAAAAAAACACGATACGAAATTTAAAACACAAATAACAATACGATACGAAAACACAAATCATCCAAGGATTCTCATGAAGCTTTTATATAGATTTGTAATTGTCGATGAGATCTGACTTCTCCTCCCACACTTGCAACACTTGTTCCCTAACCATCTTCAAGGCGACATGAAGTTGCAGATTTGTTTCATCATTTCTTAATAGAGTTTGTAGACCGACCCTGATAGATGGATGGTCTTGAGGTAGCTCACGCAACCTTTCGACCTTTGGAGCACGATTATGCATCTGTAGCATAATACGAGTTATCTCACCTAGCAAATTGTTAATCAGCTTGAGTTCTTTTTCTTGTTCATTGCGTAATCGGGTAAGGATAGCCTTTTGCACCTCAGCTGGTTCGTTAGCCATAGTGTTTGTGCTAAAATTAGTGATACTTGCGAGAGAGTTTGATAAGAAGTTGTGTGAGAAAACAAAGTGTTGTTAAAGTGACATTTATAGGGGAAACTAGCTAGCCGTTGGAGGATATTTTAACATTGAAATTCAAACTAAAAGTAACACTACGAACTAAAATTCAAATTCAAACGTAAAGTAACAGTACAACATATTAAAAACGATACGCAAAAAGATAAACACGATACGGGAAAAGATAAACACCATAAGGAAAACAAATCATACAACACCGTTAATCATTTCATTCATCCCATTTGGGGTGGTTTCTCAAAACCTCCCACACGTGAACATATTAGAAGCTTCTCCCCCAAATCGTTGTTCAAAAATGGTCTTTGCATTCTTGAGAATCTCACCGTCATTTTCCCCGCTTGTACGCTGCAAATGTTTGTAAATAGCGTTGAATTTTTGACATTCACTGCTAAGTCTTGTCCATTTACCCGTGACCATATTTTTGTTACGATTGTCACCGTCATTCTGATTGTTGAACATGCCTACAACCTGATTTCAAAAAGAGTATTCATTGTAGTTATCTAGGTCTTGGGAAACTGCAACCCAAACTTCTGCTAGCAATTTTTCTTATTCTTTTGACCAACGAGTATTCATTTCAAATGTTTGAACTTTGATATACAAGTTTGCGAAAATAGTGTAGTATGATATATTATTTATAGCAGTTTGAACTTTCAAATTCAAAATCAAAATTCAAATTAAAAAACAAGTGTGATATATTTAAAATTCAAATGCAAATTTGAACGGCGGGATATATTTAAAATTTAAAATTCGAATTCAAATCTCAACGGGCCGGATATGTTTAAAACTTAAAATATCAAATTCAAATTTCAAAACTAGCCTATAAATACTCATTCATATTCACAGACTTCTCACACACAAACGCATTCAAAATCGAAATTCAAAATCAAAACTCAACATTCAAAATTCAATGTCTCGCAAAGATTTCTGCCAACAATTTCCCAGTCCTCGCCAAGATTTTTCACAACAATTCCTCAGTCACCACGACTTCTCACAACAATTCCCCAGTCCCCCAAATAAACCAGTGAACACTCTACCGAAAGATATCTTTCCGGTTTTTCGACCGAAAAATGAACCGGTAAACACTCCATCGGTTGTCGAACAACAACCCAATCCATATAGACTCACTGAGGATGAACTCCGACTTCTTGAGCAAGATGAGGAAGTCAGGAGAGAAACAGAACAACGAGAACTACAAGAGGAAGCTGCTCGTATGGAGCAGGAAGCCAGGGATGCAGAGCATCTTATGAAGAACTGGTTTGACATTAAAAAAAAAAAAAAAAAAAAAAAACTGACAAAAGGACGATGTTTACCCTCGTTGTGCAGACGACGAGGGTGCTAGTGGCGAAAAAAACAAAGCACCCCGGTATGGTGGCTAGTTGTGGCGAGGGTGCCACTTGAACTGGCGAGCTTTGAGTAACATTGCACCGGGTGCTCTAAGCATAACATATAGTTCATAAGAATGGTATTATTTGACACGTATGGTTATTATACTATTTTAAATTTATCCAAACACAATGGTACACGAACTAACAATGTACATACCAACATCAATGTGGCCCAATGATGGATGCTTTTTAAGTTAAGCGTGCACATGCGGGAGTAGTACCAGTGTGGGTGACCCACTGGGAAGTCCTCGCAATGTGCAAGGGCCACTTTGCTCTGTTGGTATCAGGCAATGAAGAGGAAGAGCCTGTAAGCCAATGTTGCGCAGGTTCCAATCCGGGCCGCCCCGGTTTTCATCCGGTCGTTACTCCAGCGAGGAAACTCGTGTGGAGGCGGTACGGTTTCCGGGAGGAAGCCGCTAATAGTCCCCACAACTCCAGCGTGGACCTGGTTCAGACAACATAGTCTGGGTTAGTAGTGGACGAGGGCCTGCCAATGAGGCAGGTGCGACTCCGACCCTTAAATTGAAAGTCGCCTTCCAAAAAAAAAAAAAAAAAAAAAAAAAACTAACAATGTACATGATGGAGTACGTGTTAAGGGCCCGTTTGGTTTGTTGGTGGGTTTATGATTATGATATAAAGTTAAAGATTTGGATTTGGATTTGGGGTTTAAATTAAATGATGAGAGAGAAAATTATAATTTATTTTATAATTAAATATATTATTTTAAATTCTCATATAATAGAGTTGTAAACAAAAATAAGAGAACTAGTGGTTTATATTTGAAAGGGACCCACACTTTTATTAAAACTCTCAAATTCCACCTTAGTACTCGACATTGTTAGATAGCAAATATCTGGAGTTTAACCGAATACTGAGCTCACATTTTTTTCTACCAAATAACCAATTTCTACTTTGAGTCCAAAAGTAACATATAAAAGTATCAACCAAACGGGCCCTAAATTTGCACAATTCTTGTCTTGAAAGGGATGTCAAGTATAATAGCCATACGTGTCAAGTGATACCACTAGTATGAACTATGTTATGCTTACTACCTATCTATAGGATTGATTTGTCATCTTCTTTAACTGCCAACATCCTACTTAACTAGCCAAGTCATCAAACTTATAATGAAAGAGGTATATACCTATACTTGCTTAAGCATGACAATAATCTTACTAAACCAAAGGGTTTGTGGCCTAGCGGTAATCACTTTGGTGGTTAAGCGTGCTTGTGTGGTAGTAGTACTGGTTTGAGTGACTTGTCGGGAAGTTTTCACAAGAGGGCCACAAATCTCTGTTGGTATTAGATAATGAAGAGGAGAGCCTGTTAGCCAATGGTTGCGCAGGTTCAAATCCGAGCCGGACCCGATTTTCATCCGGCCGTTACTCCAGCGAGGAAACTCGTGTGGAGGTGATACGGTTTCCGGGCGGACGCCGCTAAAAATCCCCACTGCGCCAGCGTGGACCCGGTTCAAACAACATAGTCTGGGTATGTGGTGGATGAGGGCCTGTTGATTTCGGCAGGTGCGACTCTAATCCAAAAAAATGAAAGTTGCCGTTCAAAAAAAATAAATAAATAAATAGACCCAACACTTTAACAAAAAATTCACACCATCTCTTCATATCATCAGCATCCTACTTTCACGTAAATGTGCTTTCTAATTCAACTTTTCAAGTATAAAATTTAGTTATAATGATTGTATTTTATTCAAGTAGCGTCTTTCTAACTATTTGTTCAAAAGGTGTTATAAAATTTAAATGATTATCAAACTTAACATTGTCACCAAAAAAATTTAACGTAGAACTTAGGGTATCTTTTTTTTTTTTTTTTTTTTTTTTTTAACATCAAATTATATAAAACAGAAGCCAAAGCCAAAACGTTAAAAAGCATCACTCCTCGCTATAGAGGTAATTTCACATGTAAAGTTATCAAGCCAAATGAAATTTACATCAGAAACATAAGCAACATTTGCAACTTGATGAGCCACAAAGTTACACGCACGAGAAGTCAAGCGGAACTGCAAATTAATTTGAGATTTCCGATATTGAATATCTGAAACCAACCCCGCTAAAAGCCTGGGATGGCACATCTTCTGTAGAAGCAAGCGGAATCGCCGACTGAGAATTATATTTAATAATAACATGATTCCATCTGTTTCTAGCAGCAATGGTGCAAGTTGATCGAATGGCACTCAACTCAACAACAAGAACCGATTCACTACGACACTTTTCACCCAAACATTGTAACAAAGAGCCATTACAATTACGAGCAACAATTCCACTATCGGTAGATGAATCTTTAAAAGAAGCATCACGGGATTTGAAGTAGGGGGGGGGGGGGGGGGGGGGGTCCACTTACGTGAACTTTCATGCGAGATGCCATTGGTTGTCGGCATAGTAGTGGTATCAGAAGAAACAACTGATTGAAAAACATAATCACTGATCTGAGCTTCCAAAATAACAATAGCAATTTCTTGCTTTCCAAATAGACCATGCAAATATATAGACCATGCAAGTGTGGCAAAAGAAGACAAGAATTTTGTAGAAGCATCTTTAGATTGGAAAGGATCGATGTAACAAAGATATTACACGAGAAGTAATAGTACCTGATAAACTGTCTGAACGAATGCCCAAGAAAATAATGAAGTATTTGCAAGTTAATTGTTATGTTGTGTGTTTATAATGTATATATAGGTTCAAAACGTTTCGAGATCACACATAAAACTAACAGGCGAGTTCCTGTTATTTTTACAACCTGCGTAGACACGATATATTGATTGTATGTTATGTTTGTTATGAGTTTAGTCGTCGGGTATTGAAAAGTAGAAACAATATAATAGTGGGCCGTTATTATGTGAATTTCGGTTTGACTAGTACACGAGATGCATCTGGTTAATTAACACTAGCTCACTACTATGATACTTGCATAGTTAAGTCTAGCGCGTTATATTAGACATAGATATCACAGTAAAAGTTTCATGCTAAATCGATGTGAGAATAAGATGTGGATAATTAAACATACCCCAACTATAATCTCATTATACTTTAAAATTTCTTATTGTATGTTTAAATTATCAGTATCTGATTTATGTTAGATATATTTATGCACAAACTCATAAATTCACAAAGTCATTGGCTTACCTCTACATTATATACGTGTACATCTCAGGCGAGGACTTTGCAAGATGCTTAGCATGAATAACTCCGATGAAACCTGAATACACTACTTGTTATAGTTTCCTTAAGAATAAACATTACTTTTTAAGCTTTGTAACCTTTCTGTTTGCTTTTGTTTGTAACATAAACTCTGATATCTATATACATATAATGGAGAGAGCACCCTCTTTCTCATTAAATGCAATCAAAAGTCTTAAAATTAAAACATACAACATATAAAGCTCTTGGTACAAATCAATTAAACATACATCTCAAAATCTTAAAATCTATATATATAATAAATAAAGGTTTATTTGAATTTTGTCATGTCATTAAAGCCATGTTGGCACTTAATCCATGTCACTAATGCCATCTCATTAAATCCATGTGGCATTGCAATGTTACTAATTAGTCCCTCATTAAGAAATTTTTTGACCAAAGATATGTCAATTTCCGTTTTCCATCTTCTTATTAAGGAACGTTTTAAATGTCAGTTATTGTCATATCCTTAAATTAAAGAATACGAATCATTATTTCCTATTTTTACTATTCTATTTTGAAAACGTCAATGCTTCATTTGTAATCTTCACTATAAAGTATACTCTTGGTTTTGTATTGGAGATCTGTTGGGTCATGAAAAACCCAAGAATGCTTCAAACATGATTTGTACACAAATTAACTAAGTGTTAACTTAAACCGAGAACAATTCAAGTCACTGAGAGAACAGCCTCTTAGTGAGTCATCTTCAGGATGCTTAAAGCGAATTCAAGAAGAAGGATTCACTACTCAGGAAGGCGGTACTCCCTGAGTAGGACTTAAGCCAAAGAAGAAGATGATGGTTCAGTGAGTGTTGGACAAGAACTCACTGAACCCCAGTCTCCTCAACCAACAAAGTGAATGAAAGACAGAGGAACCAACGCCTGAAGAAAATGCGGGAACAATAGGGAAAAGATCTGAGAAGATAATAGTGTCAGCCCAACACTCTTCTCTTGTCAGATCCAACCTTCCCTATTGCGGCTAAAAGTCATGGAGTGTCAGCCAACAACTCCCAAAGTCTTATTAGCCCTTTTCCTATTGGTTCTTGGAAATGACAATTACTATTTGTAATTGTCAGACACGCAACCTCAACAACTTGTATTATATTTAATCACTTATACTTAGACTACTTGTGTATAAATAGATCAGAAAGGAGAGAAGTTAAAGTGTGCTTTGTATATTGAAAGTCTTGAACTTTTACAAAGGAACTTCTCTCCTACAAAGAGTATACAACTCATTGAGATAGCTCAGTGGGTATATTGTTACCACTCAAGCAAAACTTGAGTTTCGATAGGAGACACCCCATACCCTTGTCTATTCAATCCCAAGTGTTTGTTCCGCAAAACACTTGGGTATAGATTCGTAGAATTATTTCTAATAAGAATTTAAATGTTGAAAAATATTGTTGTTTTTATATTCACGTTTTATAACTGTTAGAATTAATCCTAAACATTGTATTAGTCATAACACGAAATAGATTAACTTTCTAGTTAACTCTAATAGTGTAAAGGGAACAACAAGTGGTATCAGAGCCTTTGGTTTATAAAATCTTTTAAACTGACCAAGAGTGCTCTAGGTTTTTAAAACCAAGATCCTACTATGACTGATATCAATGTACCCCAGCTAGTCGACAAAAAGGGTGGCAGCTACTCAGCTGTTGCACCCAGACTTGAAGCTGGGAAATTTAGCAAATGGAAGAAGCGTATGATTTGCTATCTTACTGGTATGGAACCCTACTACATCACCTGTATCAGGGATGGGCCATTTGTCCCAAAGACTGCCACAGGGCTAAACAAGCCTGAGGCCCAATGGACCATTGATGAGAGGAGGGTGGTCAATCAAGACCAACGCCTGAAAAGCATCCTTATATCATGTCTTCCTGACGATGTAATGGAATCAGTCATCAACTGTCTAACAGCCAAGCAAACTTGAGATGACTTGGTAAACAGCTTTGAGGGTCCCTCAGATACCAAGGAAAATAGGGTCATGGACCTCAAACTTGAGTATAATACTTTCAGGGCTAAAGACTCTGAAAGTCTCTCACAGACCTACACCAGATACATGACTTTGATAAATGAATTATCAAATGATGGTGTTGTACTGTCCAAACATGAGACAAATGTTGGCTTTGTCAACAGTCTCCCTGAGAAGTGGCTCAACTTCTCACAAGGCCTGAGGAATGCTAACCACATTCAGACCCTTGAGCTCCCTGAAATTTATGGGAAGTTTGTCTATGAAGACAACTTGATCTCAAGGAGATACCCTGACTCAAAAGCTTTTGAGTCCAAAAAGGTCTTAACCTCCACACCCATATCAACTGCTTTCTATTCTAATGGTGATGTGCAGGATATTCAAGAGGATTCTGAAGAAGAAATTGATGAAAGGACTGATGAGGAGTACCTTAATGACCTGAACTTGAAATTCCAAGAAAGGGCACTCCTTGCTAGTTCAAAACGTTTCATCAAAAGAAATCAGTCCAACTTTACAAAATCAAAAGCAAATGAGACCACTGAATGCTTTAAATGTGGTAAAAAGGGTCATTTTGCTAGGGACTGTTATTCTAAAACTATTTCAGAACCCTCTTACAAATTCTCAGGAACTAGCAAGTTTCAACCTAAAATGTTTCAGTCCACCCAACAATTTCAAAACAAGGGTCAAAAGGATTTTGAAACAAAATATAGGAATATCAAAGCTAAACTTGCACTTCTTGAAACTAACCCCATATTGCCTCAGGCTACTCAAACATCTAAACCTATTCAGACAAAGAACAAGGTATTAGTAGCTGAAGCATATGATTGGGATGATGAAGAGGTTTCCTCAGATGAGGAAATAAGAGTTAGTGCACTAATGGCACTTTCTGAAGAGGATCAGGTGGCTGTGGGAAAAAGCCATGCTAGAAATGGAGAGTGGGTCAACATCACCATGAAGAAGGTAAATACTTTACTTTCTATGGATGATGATTCTGATTGGCAGTCTTACATGAATTATATTTGTGTTGATTTAAAGTTTGTTGAAGAACAAAGGCTTAACTTGTTTTCAAAATATAACAATATTGTGTCAGAATTGAACAACTGTAGAGGTGAACTGCTTGTACTTAAGCAAGCCAAACTAGAAACAGTAATTCTACAAATTCAGAACACTGAGATTTTGAAACAAAACCAAGTCCTTCAAACTGAACTTAACAAAGAAAAGGCTATCATTCAAAGCTGGACCAAGAAGAACCTTAAGGTTTTTGACACTGTGGGATTAATCTCTCAGAAAACCATTGGTATTGACCCTCTTATGGTTGATCCAATTGTGAGTCAAAATGAAATAAACTTTGTTCCAGCTGGCATATCTTTTGAGCAAGAATTGTTTCCTAAGTCAAATGACTGGATTGTCAGGGACAACCCAGTCAGTAAGTTACCAAACTTTGAGACTGGAAAGATCTTGCTTCCTGAAAGTCAGGCTTTGAAAAATATGCTTGGACTCACTGAAAAACTCAGTAAGCTTGAACTCACTGAACCACTCACTGAGTCCTTGAATGAGTCTGAATCAGAATCATACACTCCACTTCCTCCACTAAATACCCTTCAGGGTGCTGCACCTAACTTAGGCCTCCCACCTATGGTCTTCTCACCACACTCTCCAAAGGAGAGATCAGGAAGGGGAACAACCATCCTGAAGAGTGCAAACCTTGATGTCTCAGTAAATACTGATGACTCATCAACTTCAGTCCCTTCTGAAGTAACAACCCAAAGCCCTGACTCAAAATTTGATCAGTTGGCTGAAATGGTCAGGAAGCTAGGAGAGAAGATTGCATCTTCTGAGAAATCTTCTCAATCCAAGAAAGAACAAAAACCAACTTCATCAAAGACCAAACCCAAACCCACAAAACCCCAGAAAAGATGTGAGCTATGCAACTATACAAATCATCTCACTGATGATTGCTATAGAGTCCTTTATTGCATGATTTGCAAAAAGGAAGATCACAGGACCTCTGATCATAAACAATGCTCAGTCATGTCAAACTTTTCAGGACTTAAGGCTCAGTGCCTTAACTACCCTTCTGATTCTAAGCAGAAACAGAAGCAAAAGGCCAAGCCTTTTCCACCCTGCCCTTTGTGTGGATTCAATGACCATCACCCTGAAGATTGTCAATATGACAAACACTGTGAATCTAGTGGAAGTTCCACTCAGAAATCCTCAGGAAAAGAGAAGGTCATTCAGTCAAGAAGAGGAATGAAACAATCCTCTCAGACTACTGAGGTACCCCTGCAACCAAATACAAAACATGTGGTAGCTCAGTCCACTCAACCTCTGACCATGAATCAATTAATACTTTCATAAAGACCTACAATACCAAACCCTCCATGAAATGGAGTCCTAGAAAGAACTGACCTGGTTTACTATTTGTGCAGAAGCATGCCAGGGATCCTGTTTGGCATCAAGACAGTGGATGTTCAGGGAGCATGACTGGTGTTAAGGAGTGTCTGCACAAATATGTGGAAGAACTAGGACCCAAAGTGATATTTGCTGATAATTCATCATGTCTCACTAAAGGTTATGGTTCAGTAAACTGCAATGGTATTGTCTTTACTAGGATAGCATATGTAAATGGTCTTAAGTATAATCTGATCAGTGTCAGTCAACTATGTGATGCAAAATACATAGTTCAGTTTGATGATAAGCAAGGAACCATCTTCAATGCAAATAAGGAAATTGTCCTTATTGCACCAAGAAGACAAGATGTTTATGTATTAGACATGTCCAGTCTAACTCAGGATGGAACTTGTCTCTTTGCTAAGGCCACTGATACACTCAACTGGCTTTGGCATAAGAGACTCACCCACCTGAACATTAAGAACATTAACAATCTTGTAAAACAAAACAAGGTCCTTGGCTTACCATCTCTTGTGTTTTCTAAGGATAAACCATGCTCAGCTTGTGAAAAAGGTAAACATCACAGAGCATCCTTTAAAACCAAAACCAACTTTTCCATCAGGAACTGCCTACATCTTCTCCATATGGATCTATTTGGACCTGTCAGTCCAAGGTCTACTAACCATGAGAAGTATACTCTGGTCATAGTGGATGAATACTCTAGATACACCTGGGTATTCTTCCTGATCAAAAAGAGTCAGGCAGCTGAAACAATCATGTCCTTTGTCAGGAACATTAAAAATCAAAATGACATTAAGGTCAAACAAATTAGAACTGACAATGGGACTGAGTTCAAAAATAATGAACTTGAATGTTTCTATGATGAGAAAGGTATTTCCCAAAACTTTTCCTCTCCATACACACGTGAACAAAATGGTGTTGCTGAAAGGAAAAACAGAACACTCATTGAAGCTGCTAGGACAATGCTTTGTGGATCAGTCCTTTCCAACCATTTTTGGACTGATGCAGTCAAAACTGCCTGTTATACACAAAACAGATCCATAATTGTCAAGAGACATGGGAAAACTGTTGGGTCATGAAAAACCCAAGAATGCTTCAAACATGATTTGGACACAAATTAACTAAGTGTTAACTTAAACCGAGAACAATTCAAGTCACTGAGAGAACAACCTCTCAGTGAGTCATCTTCAGGATGCTTAAGGCGAATTCAAGAAGAAGGATTCACTACTCAGGAAGGCGGTACTCCCTGAGTAGGACTTAAGCCAAAGAAGAAGATGATAGTTCAGTGAGTGTTGGACAAGAACTCACTGAACCCCAGTCTCCTCAACCAACAAAGTGATTGAAAGACTGAGGAACCAACGCCTGAAGAAAAGGCGGGAACAATATGGAAAAGATCTGAGAAGATAATAGTGTCAGCCCATCACTCTTCTCTTGTCAGATCCAACCTTCCCTATTGCGGCTAAAAGTCATGGAGTGTCAGCCAACAACTCCCAAAGTCTTATTAGCCCTTTTCCTATTGGTTCTTGGAAATGACAATTACTATTTGTAATTGTCAGACACGCAACATCAACAACTTGTATTATATTTAATCACTTATACTTAGACTACTTGTGTATAAATAGATCAGAAAGGAGAGAAGTTAAAGTGTGCTTTGTATATTGAAAGTCTTGAACTTTTACAAAGGAACTTCTCTCCTACAAAGAGTATACAACTCACTGAGATAGCTCAGTGGGTATATTGTTACCACTCAAGCAAAACGTGAGTTTCGATAGGAGACACCCCATACCCTTGTCTATTCAATCCCAAGTGTTTGTTCCGCAAAACACTTGGGTATAGATTCTTGGAATTATTTCTAATAAGAATTTAAACGTTGAAAAATATTGTTGTTTTTATATTCATGTTTTATAACTGTTAGAATTAATCCTAAACATTGTATTAGTCATAACACGAATTAGATTAACTTTCTAGTTAACTCTAATAGTGTAAAGGGAACAACAAGTGGTATCAGAGCCTCTGGTTTATAAAATCTTTTAAACTGACCAAGAGTGCTCTAGGTTTTTAAAACCAAGATCCTACTATGACTGATATCAATGTACCCCAGCTAGTCGACAAAAAGGGTGGCAGCTACTCAGCTGTTGCACCCAGACTTGAAGCTGGGAAATTTAGCAAATGGAAGAAGCGTATGATTTGCTATCTTACTGGTATGGAACCCTACTACATCACCTGTATCAGGGATGGCCCATTTGTCCCAAAGACTGCCACAGGGCTAAACAAGCCTGAGGCCCAATAGACCATTGATGAGAGGAGGGTGGTCAATCAAGACCAACGCCTGAAAAGCATCCTTATATCAGGTCTTCCTGACGATGTAATGGAATCAGTCATCAACTGTCTAACAGCCAAGAAACTTGGGATGACTTGGTAAACAGCTTTGAGGGTCCCTCAGATACCAAGGAAAATAGGGTCATGGACCTCAAACTTGAGTATCATACTTTCAGGGCTAAAGACTCTGAAAGTCTCTCACAGACCTACACCAGATACAAGACTTTGATAAATGAATTATCAAATGATGGTGTTGTACTGTCCAAACATGAGACAAATGTTGGCTTTGTCAACAGTCTCCCTGAGAAGTGGCTCAACTTCTCACAAGGCCTGAGGAATGCTAACCACATTCAGACCCTTGAGCTCCCTGAAATTTATGGGAAGTTTATCTATGAAGACAACTTGATCTCAAGGAGATACCCTGACTCAAAAGCTTTTGAGTCCAAAAAGGCCTTAACCTCCACACCCATATCAACTGCTTTCTATTCTAATGGTGATGTGCAGGATATTCAAGAGGATTCTGAAGAAGAAATTGATGAAAGGATTGATGAGGAGTACCTTAATGACCTGAACTTGGAATTCCAAGAAAGGGCACTCCTTGCTAGTTCAAAACGTTTCATCAAAAGAAATCAGTCCAACTTTACAAAATCAAAAGCAAATGAGACCACTGAATGCTTTAAATGTGGTAAAAAGGGTCATTTTACTAGGGACTGTTATTCTAAAACTATTTCAGAACCCTCTTACAAATTCTCAGGAACTAGCAAGTTTCAACCTAAAATGTTTCAGTCCACCCAACAATTTCAAAACAAGGGTCAAAAGGATTTTGAAACAAAATATAGGAATATCAAAGCTAAACTTGCACTTCTTGAAACTAACCCCATATTGCCTCAGGCTGCTCAAACATCTAAACCTATTCAGACAAAGAACAAGGTATTAGTAGCTGAAGCATATGATTGGGATGATGAAGAGGTTTCCTCAGATGTGGAAATAAGAGTTAGTGCACTGATGGCACTTTCTGAAGAGGATCAGGTGGCTGTGGGAAAAAGCTATGCTAGAAATGGAGAGTGGGTCAACATCACCATGAAGAAGGTAAATACTTTACTTTCTATGGATGATGATTCTGATTGGCAGTCTTACATGAATTATATTTGTGTTGATTTAAAGTTTGTTGAAGAACAAAGGCTTAACTTGTTTTCAAAATATAACAATATTGTGTCAGAATTGAACAAATGTAGAGATGAACTGCTTGTACTTAAGCAAGCCAAACTAGAAACAATAACTTTACAAATTCAGAACACTGAGATTTTGAAACAAAACCAAGTCCTTCAAACTGAACTTAACAAAGAAAAGGCTATCATTCAAAGCTGGACCAAGAAGAACCCTAAGGTTTTTGACACTGTGGGATTAATCTCTCAGAAAACCATTGGTATTGACCCTCTTATGGTTGATCCAATTGTGTGTCAAAATGAAATAAACTTTGTTCCAGCTGGCATATCTTTTGAGCAAGAATTGCTTCCCAAGTCAAATGACTGGATTGTCAGGGACAACCCAGTCAGTAAGTTACCAAACTTTGAGACTGGAAAGATCTTGCTTCCTGAAAGTCAGGCTTTGAAAAATATGCTTGGACTCACTGAAAAACTAAGTAAGCTTGAACTCACTGAACCACTCACTGAGTCCGTGAATGAGTCTGAATCAGAATCATACCCTCCACTTCCTCCACTAAATACCCTTCAGGGAGCTGCACCTAACTTAGGCCTCCCACCTATGGTCTTCTCACCACACTCTCCAAAGGAGAGATCAGGAAGGGGAACAACCATCCTGAAGAGAGCAAACCTTGATGTCTCAGTAAATACTGATGACTCATCAACTTCAGTCCCTTTTGAAGTATCAACCCAAAGCCCTGACTCAAAATTTGAGCAGTTGGCTGAAATGGTCAGGAAGCTAGGAGAGAAGATTGCATCTTCTGAGAAATCTTCTCAATCCAAGAAGGAACAAAAACCAACTTCCTCAAAGACCAAACCCAAACCCACAAAACCCCTGAAAAGATGTGAGCTATGCAACTATACAAATCATCTCACTGATGATTGCTATAGAGTCCTTTATTGCATGATTTGCAAAAAGGAAGATCACAGGACCTCTGATCATAACACAATGCTCAGTCATGTCAAACTTTTCAGGACTTAAGGCTCAGTGCCTGAACTACCCTTCTGATTCTAAGTAGAAACAGAAGCAAAAGGCCAAGCCTTTTCCACCCTGCCCTTTGTGTGGATTCAATGACCATCACCCTGAAGATTGTCAATATGAAAAACACTGTGAATCTAGTGGAAGTTCCACTCAGAAATCCTCAGGAAAAGAGAAGGTCATTCAGTCAAGAAGAGGAATGAAACAATCCTCTCAGACTACTGAGGCTACCCCTGCAACCAAATGCAAAACATGTGGTAGCTCAGTCCACTCAACCTCTGACCATGAATCAATTAATACTTTCATAAAGACCTACAATACCAAACCCTCCATGAAATGGAGTCCTAGAAAGAACTGACATGGTTTACTATTTGTGCAAAAGCATGCCAGGGATCCTCTTTGGCATCTAGACAGTGGATGTTCAGGGAGCATGACTGGTGTTAAGGAGTGTCTGCACAAATATGTGGAAGAACCAGGACCCAAAGTGATATTTGCTGATAATTCATCATGTCTCACTAAAGGTTATGGTTCAGTAAACTGCAATGGTATTGTCTTTACTAGGATAGCATATGTAAATGGTCTTAAGAATAATCTGATCAGTGTCAGTCAACTATGTGATGCAAAATACATAGTTCAGTTTGATGATAAGCAAGGAACCATCTTCAATACAAATAAGGAAATTGTCCTTATTGCACCAAGAAGACAAGATGTTTATGTATTAGACATGTCCAGTCTAACTCAGGATGGAACTTGTCTCTTTGCTAAGGCCACTGATACACTCAACTGGCTTTGGCATAAGAGACTCACCCACCTGAACTTTAAGAACATTAACAATCTTGTAAAATAAAACAAGGTCCTTGGCTTACCATCTCTTGTGTTTTCTAAGGATAAACCATGCTCAGCTTGTGAAAAAGGTAAACATCACAGAGCATCCTTTAAAACCAAAACCAACTTTTCCATCAGGAACTGCCTACATCTTCTCCATATAGATCTATTTGGACCTGTCAGTCCAAGGTCTACTAACCATGAGAAGTATACTCTGGTCATAGTGGATGAATACTCTAGATACACCTGGGTATTCTTCCTGATCAAAAAGAGTCAGGCAGCTGAAACAATCTTGTCCTTTGTCAGGAACATTAAAAATCAAAATGACATTAAGGTCAAACAAATTAGAACTGACAATGGGACTGAGTTCAAAAATAATGAACTTGAATGTTTCTGTGATGAGAAAGGTATTTCCCAAAACTTTTCCTCTCCATACACACCTGAACAAAATGGTGTTGCTGAAAGGAAAAACAGAACACTCATTGAAGCTGCTAGGACAATGCTATGTGGATCAGTCTTTTCCAACCATTTTTGGACTGATGCAGTCAAAACAGCCTATTATACAAAAAACAGATCCATAATTGTCAAGAGACATGGGAAAACTGTTGGGTCATAAAAAACCCAAGAATGCTTCAAACATGATTTGGACACAAATTAACTAAGTGTTAACTTAAACCGAGAACAATTCAAGTCACTGAGAGAACAGCCTCTCAGTGAGTCATCTTCAGGATGCTTAAGGCGAATTCAAGAAGAAGGATTCACTACTCAGGAAGGCGGTACTCCCTGAGTAGGACCTAAGCCAAAGAAGAAGATGATGGTTCAGTGAGTGTTGGACAAGAACTCATTGAACCCCAGTCTCCTCAACCAACAAAGTGATTGAAAGACTGAGGAACCAACGCCTGAAGAAAAGGCGGGAACAATAGGGAAAAGATCTGAGAAGATAATAGTGTTAGCCCAACACTCTTCTCTTGTCAGATCCAACCTTCCCTATTGCGGCTAAAAGTCATGGAGTGTCAGCCAACAACTCCCAAAGTCTTATTAGCCCTTTTCCTATTGGTTCTTGGAAATGACAATTACTATTTGTAATTGTCAGACACGCAACCTCAACAACTTGTATTATATTTAATCACTTATACTTAGACTACTTGTGTATAAATAGATCAGAAAGGAGAGAAGTTAAAGTCTGCTTTGTATATTGAAAGTCTTGAACTTTTACAAAGGAACTTCTCTCCTACAAAGAGTATACAACTCACTGAGATAGCTCAGTGGGTATATTGTTACCACTCAAGCAAAACTTGAGTTTCGATAGGAGACACCCCATACCCTTGTCTATTTAATCCCAAGTGTTTGTTCCGCAAAACACTTGGGTATAGATTCTTGGAATTATTTTTATTAAGAATTTAAACGTTGAAAAATATTGTTGTTTTTATATTCACGTTTTATAACTGTTAGAATTAATCCTAAACATTGAATTAGTTATAACACGAAATAGATTAACTTTCTAGTTAACTCTAATAGTGTAAAGGGAACAACAAGTGGTATCAGAGCCTCTGGTTTATAAAATCTTTTAAACTGACCAAGAGTGCTCTAGGTTTTTAAAACCAAGATCCTACTATGACTGATATCAATGTACCCCAGCTAGTCGACAAAAAGGGTGGCAGCTACTCAGCTGTTGCACCCAGACTTGAAGCTGGGAAATTTAGCAAATGGAAGAAGCGTATGATTTGCTATCTTACTGGTATGGAACCCTACTACATCACCTGTATCAGGGATGGCCCATTTGTCCCAAAGACTCCACAGGGCTAAACAAGCCTGAGGCCCAATGGACCATTGATGAGAGGAGGGTGGTCAATCAAGACCAACGCCTGAAAAGCATCCTTATATCATGTCTTTCTGACGATGTAATGGAATCAGTCATCAACTGTCTAACAGCCAAGCAAACTTGGGATGACTTGGTAAACAGCTTTGAGGGTCCCTCAGATACCAAGGAAAATAGGGTCATGGACCTTAAACTTGAGTATAATACTTTCAGGGCAAAAGACTCTGAAAGTCTCTCACAGACCTACACCAGATACAAGACTTTGATAAATGAATTATCAAATGATGGTGTTGTACTGTCCAAACATGAGACAAATGTTGGCTTTGTCAACAGTCTCCCTGAGAAGTGGCTCAACTTCTCACAAGGCCTGAGGAATGCTAACCACATTCAGACCCTTGAGCTCCCTGAAATTTATGGGAAGTTTATCTATGAAGACAACTTGATCTCAAGGAGATACCCTGACTCAAAAGCTTTTGAGTCCAAAAAGGCCTTAACCTCCACACCCATATCAACTGCTTTCTATTCTAATGGTGATGTGCAGGATATTCAAGAGGATTCTGAGGAAGAAATTGATGAAAGGACTGATGAGGAGTACCTTAATGACCTGAACTTGGAATTCCAAGAAAGGGCACTCCTTGCTAGTTCAAAACGTTTCATCAAAAGAAATCAGTCCAACTTTACAAAATCAAAAGCAAATGAGACCACTGAATGCTTTAAATGTGGTAAAAAGGGTCATTTTATTAGGGACTGTTATTCTAAAACTATTTCAGAACCCTCTTACAAATTCTCAGGAACTAGCAAGTTTCAACCTAAAATGTTTCAGTCCACCCAACAATTTCAAAACAAGGGTCAAAAGGATTTTGAAACAAAATATAGGAATATCAAAGCTAAACTTGCACTTCTTGAAACTAACCCCATATTGCCTCAGGCTGCTCAAACATCTAAACCTATTCAGACAAAGAACAAGGTATTAGTAGCTGAAGCATATGATTGGGATGATGAAGAGGTTTCCTCAGATGAGGAAATAAGAGTTAGTGCACTGATGGCACTTTCTGAAGAGGATCAGGTGGCTGTGGGAAAAAGCCATGCTAGAAATGGAGAGTGGGTCAACATCACCATGAAGAAGGTAAATACTTTACTTTCTATGGATGATGATTCTGATTGGCAGTCTTACATGAATTATATTTGTGTTGATTTAAAGTTTGTTGAAGAACAAAGGCTTAACTTGTTTTCAAAATATAACAATATTGTGTCAGAATTGAACAAATGTAGAGATGAACTGCTTGTACTTAAGCAAGCCAAACTAGAAACAATAACTCTACAAATTCAGAACACTGAGATTTTGAAACAAAACCAAGTCCTTCAAACTGAACTTAACAAAGAAAAGGCTATCATTCAAAGCTGGACCAAGAAGAACCCTAAGGTTTTTGACACTGTGGGATTAATCTCTCAGAAAACCATTGGTATTGACCCTCTTATGGTTGATCCAATTGTGTGTCAAAATGAAATAAACTTTGTTCCAGCTGGCATATCTTTTGAGCAAGAATTGCTTCCCAAGTCAAATGACTGGATTGTCAGGGACAACCCAGTCAGTAAGTTTCCAAACTTTGAGACTGGAAAGATCTTGCTTCCTGAAAGTCAGGCTTTGAAAAATATGCTTGGACTCACTGAAAAAATTAAGTAAGCTTGAACTCACTGAACCACTCACTGAGTCCTTGAATGAGTCTGAATCAGAATCATACCCTCCACTTCCTCCACTAAATACCCTTCAGGGTGCTGCACCTAACTTAGGCCTCCCACCTATGGTCTTCTCACCACACTCTCCAAAGGAGAGATCAGGAAGGGGAACAACCATCCTGAAGAGAGCAAACCTTGATGTCTCAGTAAATACTGATGACTCATCAACTTCAGTCCCTTCTGAAGTAACAACCCAAAGCCCTGACTCAAAATTTGATCAGTTAGCTGAAATGGTCAGGAAGCTAGGAGAGAAGATTGCATCTTCTGAGAAATCTTCTCAATCCAAGAAGGAACAAAAACCAACTTCCTCAAAGACCAAACCCAAACCCACAAAACCCCTGAAAAGATGTGAGCTATGCAACTATACAAATCATCTCACTGATGATTGCTATAGAGTCCTTTATTGCATGATTTGCAAAAAGGAAGATCACAGGACCTCTGATCATAAACAATGCTCAGTCATGTCAAACTTTTCAGGACTTAAGGCTCAGTGCCTGAACTACCCTTCTGATTCTAAGCAGAAACAGAAGCAAAAGGCCAAGCCTTTTCCACCTGCCCTTTGTGTGGATTCAATGACCATCACCCTGAAGATTGTCAATATGACAAACAATGTGAATCTAGTGGAAGTTCCACTCAACCTCTGACCATGAATCAATTAATACTTTCATAAAGACCTACAATACCAAACCCTCCATGAAATGGAGTCCTAGAAAGAACTGACCCAGTTTACTATTTGTGCAGAAGCATGCCAGGGATCCTGTTTGGCATCTAGACAGTGGATGTTCAAGGAGCATGACTGGTGTTAAGGAGTGTCTGCACAAATATGTGGAAGAACCAGGACCCAAAGTGATATTTGCTGATAATTCATCATGTCTCACTGAAGGTTATGGTTCAGTAAACTGCAATGGTATTGTCTTTACTAGGATAGCATATGTAAATGGTCTTAAGTATAATCTGATCAGTGTCAGTCAACTATGTGATGCAAAATACATAGTTCAGTTTGATGATAAGTAAGGAACCATCTTCAATGCAAATAAGGAAATTGTCCTTATTGCACCAAGAAGACAAGATGTTTATGTATTAGATATGTCCAGTCTAACTCAGGATGGAACTTGTCTCTTTGCTAAGGCCACTGATACACTCAACTGGCTTTGGCATAAGAGACTCACCCACCTGAACTTTAAGAACATTAACAATCTTGTAAAACAAAACAAGGTCCTTGGCTTACCATCTCTTGTGTTTTCTAAGTATAAACCATGCTCAGCTTGTGAAAAAGGTAAACATCACAGAGCATCCTTTAAAACCAAAACCAACTTTTCCATCAGGAACTGCCTACATCTTCTCCATATGGATCTATTTGGACCTGTCAGTCCAAGGTCTACTAACCATGAGAAGTATACTCTGGTCATAGTGGATGAATACTCTAGATACACCTGGGTATTCTTCCTGATCAAAAAGAGTCAGGCAGCTGAAACAATCATGTCCTTTGTCAGGAACATTGAAAATCAAAATGACATTAAGGTCAAACAAATTAGAACTGACAATGGGACTGAGTTCAAAAATAATGAACTTGAATGTTTCTGTGATGAGAAAGGTATTTCCCAAAACTTTTCCTCTCCATACACACCTGAACAAAATGGTGTTGCTGAAAGGAAAAACAGAACACTCATTGAAGCTGCTAGGACAATGCTATGTGGATCAGTCCTTTCCAACCATTTTTGGACTGATGTAGTCAAAAATGCCTGTTATACACAAAACAGATCCATAATTGTCAAGAGACATGGGAAAACCCCATATGAGTTATTCAAAGGAAGAATCCCTGACATCAGCTACTTTCATGTCTTTGGGTGTCCTGTGTTTATTCATAATAACAAGGATCACCTAGTGAAATTTGATGCAAAAGCTGATGATGGATACTTCCTAGGATACTCACTTGTCTCAAAAGCCTTCAGAGTGTTCAACACTAGGAGACAGCAGACTGAGGAAACATTTCATGTTACCTTTGATGAGAGCACTGATGCAATCAGGTTCTCAACTGCCTCAGTAGAAGAGATAGGAATTGATAATTCAAGTCACTGAGAGAACAACCTCTCAGTGAGTCATCTTCAGGATGCTTAAGGCGAATTCAAGAAGAAGGATTCACTACTCAGGAAGGCGGTACTCCCTGATTAGGACTTAAGCCAAAGAAGAAGATGATGGTTCAGTGAGTGTTGGACAAGAACTCACTGAACCCCAGTCTCCTCAACCAACAAAGTGATTGAAAGACTGAGGAACCAACGCCTGAAGAAAAGGCGGGAACAATAGGGAAAAGATCTGAGAAGATAATAGTGTCAGCCCAACACTCTTCTCTTGTCAGATCTAACCTTCCCTATTGCGGCTAAAAGTCATGGAGTGTCAGCCAACAACTCCCAAAGTCTTATTAGCCCTTTCCTATTGGTTCTTGGAAATGACAATTACTATTTGTAATTGTCAGACACGCAACCTTAACAACTTGTATTATATTTAATCACTTATACTTAGACTACTTGTGTATAAATAGATCAGAAAGGAGAGAAGTTAAAGTGTGCTTTGTATATCGAAAGTCTTGAACTTTGACAAAGGAACTTCTCTCCTACAAAGAGTATACAACTCACTGAGATAGCTCAGTGGGTATATTGTTACCACTCAAGCAAAACTTGAGTTTCGATAGGAGACACCCCATACCCTTGTCTATTCAATCCCAAGTGTTTGTTCCGCAAAACACTTGGGTATAGATTCTTGGAATTATTTTTAATAAGAATTTAAACGTTGAAAAATATTGTTGTTTTTATATTCACGTTTTATAACTGTTAGAATTAATCCTAAACATTGTATTAGTCATAACACGAAATAGATTAACTTTCTAGTTAACTCTAATAGTGTAAAGGGAACAACAAGATCTCATTAAACGAGCGGAAAAAAAAATCACATTGCAAAATCCCCTCCTACGGCTTCTCATTATTCATTCATTTTGTTTTTAAATGAGAACCTTAATCGATTAAGGATAATTTACCACAATGTTCGATTAATGTATCCTCACTATCTTGATAGGTTCATTGTGTTTACTTGTAAGACTTCACCTTTGGTCCCTGTATTCCAAATTGAATCTTTATTCTATTTTTGAAACTCAGGTTTAGTTGTGATGTTTTTTTATTTTTGTAAGGCTTAGTTATGATGCTTTGATCGGATTGCGAATTTTATGATATCATATTTAGGTTGCAGAAAACCCCAAAGCAGATGCACATCATAAGTTTATTTACTCAAATGATTACTTTACATTGAGTTAAGGTAAAATTTAAACTCTTTTTTTTAATATTTTAACTGAATCGATTTTTAACATGATTCTTTGATCTCAAAGTGAACCTATGATCCATTAAGAATGTTAAATATTTCTTATATACTAAGACGACAACTAGAGGCAATGAGCAACCCACCTATTCAAAATAAAGTATGAGATGATAGCTAATTTAAAACGTAGATCAGTACCAAGATTTTTATTCTTATTGGCCAGGTGGTATGGTTTTACCTTCTATTTACTAATTGGAGGTGATCATTGGCCTTATTAGTTTGATTATTATGTAATTATATTTAGGGATTAATTAAGTCGTAGAATAGCAATGTACTTTTCAAAATGTCCTGTTTTGTTAAGTGTACTTTTTTTTTAAGTTGTAGAATACCAATGTACTTTTGAAAGTGTCACATTCTGGTACGTGTACTTTTTTAAGTTCTAAAATAGCAATGTACTTTCCATAGTGTTCTAATTTGGTACGTCATCCCACGTATCAAACTGGAACACTTATGGAAAGTACATTACTATTCTACAACTTAAAAAAAATACAAGTACCAAATTCGAACATTTATAAAAGTACATTGCTATTCTACAACTTAAAAAAAGTACACGTACCAAAACGAGACACTTTGAAAATTATATTTTTATTCTACGACTTAATCCCTTATATTTAAATCAAAATTGAAAAGCTTACTTCTATCACAAATTAGATATTTTAAGCAGTTATTGTGGGTGCCAAGTCTTGATAATAGCCATAACCAAAATCCTATATTACTTAAGATGTTTATAATCAACAATGTAAGCACGACCGTTCCCTAAGTTTACAACCAATACTTCTCGAAAAAATTACTTCTATTCTATACTCTTATATTACTTAAGATGTTTAAGTATATATTTTACTTACAACTTGTTATTAGCTACCCGTGATTTATCACGGGTTTATAGGCTAGTGTATAATAAAGATCGTGTTATGTTCGAATAAATTTTTGGGTGTCATAAGCTGGTATCTGTAACATCTGAAATTATGATATGTAACTTGTGGCATTTTTTTATTTATAAAAACAAAGTTGTTTGTAACATAAACTTTGATATGTATAATAAAGATCGTGTTATGTTCGAATAAAAAGTTTTGGATGTTATAAGTTGGTATATGTAACATCTGAAATTATGATATGTAACTTGTGGCATTTTTTTATTAATAAAAACAAAGTTGTTTGTAACATAAACTTTGATATGTATAATAAAGATCGTGTTATGTTCGAATAAAAAGTTTTGGATGTTATAAGTTGGTATATGTAACATATGAAATTATGACATGTAAATTATGGCATTTTTTTATTAATAAAAACAAGGTTGTATAATAAGAACTCAATGAAATCGATTAAAGTGAGTCGGTTAATAATGCAAAACGATACATACCTTTAATTTAAAGACTGTCTACATGAGATTGACGAAACAAGAGTGCAAAGATTGTGAGAGTAAGAAGACCCTCAAGAATGAGTTTATGATCAGGTATAACTAGGAGGCAATGTGCAAACAGTGCAATCTAGCAATTTATAGATTACATTTTAGACACACTTCTCAATTATTATTATTATTATTATTATTATTATTATTATTATTATTATTATTATTATTATTATTATTATTACTATTATTATTACTATTTATTTATTATTATTATTATTATTATTATTTTTTAATAAAACATCATTCAATTAAAAAATCATAGGATTTACAAGAAATTAGAGGGGAGCCGGGATATTAACTGGGCTCCCACTCCTCTAGCAATTGCAAAGCCAATCCTATTATTATTATTATTATTATATTATTATTATTATTATTATTATTATTATTAGAGTAAATTGCAGAAATCGTCCTTGTGGTTTGCCAAAATTCCATGTATCATCCCTGATCTTCAATAATTGCAGGCAGCCTCCCTGTGAGGAAACCTTTGGTTCGTTTTGGTCCTTGGCACTAACGACCGTTAGTCCCTCTCAGTTAGCTGATAATATTTGAAGGGCATTTCTGTCTTTCCAAGGGTGGTCCCAATTGACCCCTTTTAAGTCCGGACTTTTTGACTCTTCAATTCCAACTCGATGGATCCCAACTCAGAAAGAAATATAAACAAAGACTAATACCGTAATCAAATCTATTTGAGCCCTTATTTTATATACTGCGTTCCACTTACAATCCCTAAGATTTGAAAAACCAACATGAGTTCACCACTCCAGCTTTGGCACATAAGAGGTGATGGACAAGCTTTTAATGCTACCTCAGTTTATGGTAAAACCTTAATATTTTTTTTATGTTAATTATTTAATGTGTGTTTTGTGTTAGTTGTTAGTAATTTATTGTTATTTGATGATGAAACAGACCAATATCCAAGCTTGTTTACAATGAGGATCCATCATGGTGGAAGGTTCACTGACATGCCAAACAGGAAATATGTTGATGGTGAGGTAACATTTATCGATTTAATAGATAGAGTAAACTACAAAATACATCCCTGTGGTTTGGTCAATTTCACACAATACATCCCTCTCAAAAAAGTTGCGCCATACACATCCCTCCGTTAGTAAAAGTCAGACACAATACATCCCTTCGTTGAAAAAAGGACTAACGGCGCAAACCATTTCTCCGTTATCTCCTAACGAGATAGAAAATGTTTACACCGTTAGTCCTCTGGGTTAACTCTATTTGCACCGTTAGTCCTTTTTTACGTTTTCGTCCGTTTTTTTACGTTTTCGTCCGCTTTTTTACGTTTTCGTCAATTTTTTTACGTTTACGTCCGCTTTTTTACGTTTTCGTCCGTTTCGTTTCAAGGATTGACTTAATCAGCTGACTCGAATCATTTGTAAAAATTCGGAAAATTTATATAAATTCGAAAAAATTTATAAAAATTCGAAAAAACTTATAAAAATTCAAAAAATTAATAAAAATTCGAAAAAACTAATATAAATTCGAAAAATTTATAAAAATTCAAAAAATTTATAAAAATTCGAAAAAACTTATATAAATTCGAAAAATTTATAAAAATTCTAAAAATTTATAAAAATTCGAAAAAACTTATATAATTTCGAAAAATTTATAAAATTTCAAAAAATATATAAAAATTCGAAAAAATTTATAAAAATTCAAAAAATTTATATAAATTCGAAAAAATTTATAAAAATACAAAAAATTTATATAAATTCGAAAAAACGTATATAAATTCGAAAAAACCTATATAAATTCGAAAAATTTATAAAAATTCAAAAAATTTAGAAAAATTCAAAAAATTCATAAAAATTCAAAAAAATTTATAAAAATTCGAAAAAATTATTATATAAATTCAAAAAATTTATAAAAATTCAAAAAATTTATAAGAATTCAAAAAATTTATAAAAATTCGAAAAAATTTATAAAATTTAAAAAATTTATAAAAATTTAAAAATTTAAAAATTCAAAAAACTTAAAAATCTAAAAATTTTATAAATTTTTTGAAATTTTTTTTCGAATTTTATAAAAATTTTAAAAGATTTTTCGAATTTTATAAAAATTTTAAAAATTTTAAATTCTTTTTCGAATTTTGAATTTTTTTTCGAATTTATATAAATTTTTCGAATTTTTAATTTTTTCGAATTTATATAAATTTTTTCGAATTTTGAAATTTTTTTCAGTTTATATAAATTTTTCGAATTTTGAATTTTTTCGAATTTATATAAATTTTTTCGAATTTTGAAATTTTTTTCGAATTTTATAATTAATTTTTTAAATTTTGAATTTTTATAAATTTTTTCGAATTTTTTAATTTTTTGAATTTTTATAAATTTTTTGAATTTTTATAGTTTTTTCGAATTTTATATTAATTTTTTGATTTTTTATAAGTTTTTTCGAATTTTTATAAATTTTTTCGAATTTTATTAGTTTTTTCGAATTTTTATTAATTTTTTGAATTTTTATAAGTTTTTTGAATTTTTATAAATTTTTTCGAATTTTATAATTTTGATTTTTATAATTTTCGAATTTATATAAATGATTCGAGTCAGCTGATTAAGTCAATTCTTGAAACCAAACGGACGAAAACGTAAAAAAACGGACGTAAACGTAAAAAAAAGGACGAAAACGTAAAAAATCGGAGGAAAACGGACGAAAACGTAAAAAAGGACTAACGGTGCAAATAGGGTTAACCCAGAGGACTAACGGTGTAAACATTTTCTATCTCGTTAGGAGATAACGGAGAAATGGTTTGCGCCGTTAGTCCTTTTTTTAACGGAGGGATGTATTGTGTCTGACTTTTACTAACGGAGGGATGTGTATGGCGCAACTTTTTTGGGAGGGATGTATCGTGTGAAATTGACCAAACCACAGTGATGTATTTTGTAGTTTACTCTAATAGATAACAATAAGTGTAAGGTTGATATCTTAATCACAGTAATGTACCAGTGTCTAGGAACTGAAGAGAAGTTGTTTTATCACTACAAAATACCACTTAAAAGTTTGGATATTGGATTAAGGACTTTGGCCAATGATAGTGATATGACTGAAATGATTAAGTATGTTAAACGACATAAGACAATGTATGTGTATGTTGAGCATGGTACAACAAATTTAGAAACACAAGTAGGTCCTTCTAATGCTATAGGGAATGAAAATGATGAGTGTGAGAGTGAGCCTAAAGATGACTGTGAGAATGAGGCTAGTGATGAGTCTGAGGGTGAGGAAAATGATGAGTCTGATAGTGAGGGTAACGATGATTCTCAGAGTGAGGATACTGATGAGTCTGAGAGTGAGACTGAGGAGCATAAGGTTGATGAGGAGCATATGGTTGATGAGGAGCATATAGTTGATGAAGTAGAAGTGAACATGAATGGGTTTAGGTTTGAAGTTGAAGGTGAGTTTGTTGACCCAATGAAACCTAATTTGGAAGTTACTTAAAATGATTTAGAGGTACTAGATTTTGATTCATTTGAAAGTGATGTGGAGGATGATGCAGAAAGTGCTAGGAGAAAAGGGTCTTAGAAAATTAAGAAAACAAAGTGGTAACTCAAGATCAAAAACCAATTTCTATGTTGGTCAGGAGTTACCAAATAAGGATGTAGCAAAGAATATGATAAGAGCACATGTAGTGGAGACTAGGAGAAACATAATGATAGTTAAGAATGATAAAATTAGAGTAAGGGCACATTGTTTTGGGATGGTGCCAGTGACTGTTAAAATGACAAAGGATTTGATCAAGAGTGGGTTCAAGCCTCAAGATGTGCAAGTTGATGAAATTAGCAAAAAAAAGGAGGGAAATACAAAAGGAAAGGAGGGAAATACAAAAGGAGGGAAATACAAATTCAAACTTCACATTTATCACAGATAGGCAAAATGTTAGAATATTACTTCATTCTTATCTATTTTTGGTATTTACTTAATGACTTAATTTCTTTTTTTGGTATTTACTTAATGACTATATTGTCTGTTTTTGGTATTTACTTCTTTGTAGGGTTTGTTACCAGCTATTGCCAAGCTTTTTCCTGCAGCTGAGCATAGATTTTGTGTGAGACATATCAATGAAAACATGAACCTGATTTGGAGAGGTAGTGAATACAAAGATATGCTATGGAAGTGTGCCACTGCTTTAACTAAAGTGGAATTCAACAAACACATGAATGATCTTAAAGGCTACAACAAGAAGGCTTATGAGTGGTTAAAGAAAATACCACCTTTGCACTGGAGCAGATCACACTTCTCTGGTATGTAACACATGAATGATCTCTGCTAAGTAACATATTGAAAAACAGTGTGCATCATTTTCATACATTACCTTTTTGTAATAGGGAGGGCAAATTGTGATATTTTGATCAACAATATTTGTGAAATATTTAATACACAACTATTGGATGCTAGGGATAGTCCTATAATATCTGCCCTATAGAGTATGTTAGAGAGTACCTCATGAAGACGATAGTCATTGTTCAAAAGGTAATTGAAAATAGTGAGGGACCTTTAACTCCAGCAGTTACTAGTATTTTTAGATCAATCAAACAAGTTCTATAGACTATACTGTTGATTGGAATGGGGTTGAATTGTTTCAAGTTAAGGGTCCATGGGTTGAGCAATGTGTGGTTAACTTGAACCAAAAGGTATGTACTTGTAGGAAGTGGGAAGTATCTGGTATTCCCTGCAAGCATGATGTTGCCTGCATTCATGACATGGCAGACAATGGCACGGATGTAGGGTTGCCAGAAGACTGGGTTCATCAATCATACAAATTGCAAACTTGGAGGGATGTGTACTCCTTTATTTATGCTTCTTTATGCTTCTAAAAGTCAATTTATCAAAGCATTCAATACCATCTAACCATTTCTGCACAAACATACAGATACATGAAACTATTTACCAACCTAGCATTCAATTACATTTACTATATGCTTGACTATTTTGACTAAAAGGGTCTTTAAATTGGAGTTACTAGTACACAACATACTCAGCAAAACACTATCAAAACTACTCAACAATGTCTTTCAATCCAGACATCATTGAAATTTCCACTGACTCAACAATGTCATCCAATCCAGTTAACAAAAAGTCCAGCTCTAAAGATAGCTCTGTACTTAGCTCTATGCCTATCTATGTCTCAAGTTATTATTCAACTTCTGAGGATGATGAAGCTCTTTCAAAAACTTCAAAAAAGTGTACAAGGTCAGTCAGTGCTCATGTTCAAACTCATTCACTTTCAATACCAGGAAAGAGGATTCAAGTTCTAGGGATCTGCAATGAGCACAATTGGGAAAAAATCAAAGGAAGAGGAAAAAGAAGCATGCCAGACACAAAAGGGAAAGGAAAACAGACCATGGGGTAGCTTTTAAGGTTTACTATGCAAGACTTCATCTTTTGGTGGTAGTAATGTAATATGCATCTATGGATGCAAGTACTTTGTAACAAAAGTCCATGTTGTGTTTATGCTTTTCCAGTTTCCTGTTTGCTTGTAACAAAATGTTTCATCTATGAATGCAAGTAGTTTCCTCTACCTGGACTGTACTCAAAGCCAATATCCTAGTAACAAAATTCCATTCATAAAACATTGTTTACATTATAAGATATTGTTACATTTACATGAACATAACTAAACATAATCCTCAAAATTGTTGACCATTACAAAGTGCTAAGATCAACTACTGCTTATGTTTATCTATCATACATCACATACATGATTACATATAAAACATAACAAGAAACAATAACCAACTACATATCAACCAAATCTTGATTCGACGGTTTTCAATTACCATTGTGTTCAACCTTTCTTGAAGCTGATTTCTTGATGTTAACAATCCAGGGATGATAGCTCTTGAACGAGCACACATTGGAGGATCAAACCATTAGAAGAAACCACAATTGGGCATCTAAAAACAAAGCAAAACCAACATACAATAAGTGCAACAATTCTTACATAAAATCCAAACTAATTAAGTAAACTTACATTCTGAGCACAAGACCAAAACCTATGGTCAGGGTTTGTGTTAGTCCAAGAAGTGCGAATAACTACTTCATTAGCACAAAAACATGTCACCATTGCCAAGAATCTTCTTTGTGTTTGATATGTATTTTTAATTAGGGTTTTAAGTTTTTTTTTTTTTTTTGGGAAGAAGAAAGTCACGGTGTGTGACTTATAAAAGGGGTGGGAAAATGGGTCAATTGGGACCACCCTTGGAAAGACAGAAATGCCCTTCAAATATTATCAACTAACTGAGAGGGACTAACGGTCGTAAGTGCCATGGACCAAAACGAACCAAAGGTTTTCCCACAAGGAGGCCGCCTGCAATTATTGAAGACCAGGGACGATACATGCAATTTTGGCAAACCACAAGGACGATTTCTGCAATTTACTCTTATTATTATTATTATTTTTTTTATTATTATTATTATTTTTTTTTTATTTTTTTTTATTATAAACATCACTTTATTAGAAACATATAGGATTTACAAGAAGTTATTATTATTATTATTATTATTATTATTATTATTATTATTATTATTATTTATTTGTAATTTCATATATAATTATCTTGGCAACTGGCAAGTAAAACATGATCCACGAGCCTTTTTAAAACAATAAACATGACATGATAAACAGTAATTTTGTATATAAAACAAACAGTAGTTTCTCTAACTTGTGTGCTAAAAACAAATGTTACGATGTACTTGTTGTCTTATTGTTTTATAAGAAGGAATAGCAATTAGAAACCATCTTCAAGGTCCGAAATTTCAGAATATATACCAAGGTTCAAATTTTGCTTGAAATTTATTTGTGGATAGTCAAGGAACAGTTTGGAAATGCCAACGAGAACACCGGTTAAGTCGTGTACATGAAAACAAAAAAAGCCTCGATTTCCTCAAGCAACAATTGTCGTTTCAAGGTTTATATATAGCAATTTGAGCAACTTCGGGTATAGCATTGAGGCACATCTAGTTTAGTTTATCAACATTTTGCCTTACACATATATTTTCCTAATTTATTTTTCAAATTGTTAAGAAAATTGAATAAGTTCATGTAGTAGATACATCATGTTTATTTATGACACAAGTTATTATATATATTCGCAAACAAAAAACAATGAATATGGTGAGTGATATATAAGGAAGTGATTAATTAAGTAATAAGAACAACTAAATAGTGTTAGTTTAACTTATAATACAGTTGTTGTTAGTTAATTAAGTCAAACATAGCTGTGTTTGTGCATGGGCGCCGACAAAATCAGAAAAGGCGGTTATTAGTTGATTATATATTAAGCTATTTTAAACCGACCTTTTTATGTTAATGATAAGATTACAGCTTAGCATACTTAACAGACTTTTTTTGGGATTAATGGAATGACAGCCAACATACAGTACTTAATATTGTAAATTCCTTATATATATAGATCTTAACTAGTCATATTTTATAATTTTAAGATCTGCATACAAGATTTTCTCTCTATATCTTATTTCATATGATTTCATATCTGGATACTTCAAACCAATGTGATTGGTTTGGATATTTTCTCTCTAAGCATGAAAAAATCAAAAAGCTCTAAGCATTTTTGGTTGTAAAGTTCAAATAAATAACTACTGTGGTAAGAGACTGAATTATATATGAATCAGGGCCGTTTACTTTCAACTTAATGTCCTGTTGGTAACAAAACTGGCTGAAACAGGAAACTTTGGTGTTTCTTTTTAACTTATTGCAAAAGAGAATCCTTAATGAGTAAGGGGGCAATTAAGCATACTGTTTCTATTCAGGACGTCTTAATACGATTTTTTTCCCGAACTAGTGTAGGGAAAAAATAAATTCGAAAAATTTAGAAAACTTCGAAAAACTTTATAAAAATTCAAAAAAAATTTAAAAATTCGAAAAATTTATAAAAATTCGAAAAATTTATGAAAATTAGAAAAATTTATAAAAATTTTAAAAAAATTCAAAAAATTTTAAAAATACAAAAATTTTATAAAAATTGAAAAAATTTATAAAAATTCAAAAAATTTATAAAAATTCAAAAAATTTATAAAAATTCGAAAAATTGATAAAAAATCAAAAAATTCAAAAATTTTATAAAAAATTCAAAAAATTTATAAAAATTGAAAAAATTAATAAAAATTCAAAAATTTATAAAAATTCAAAAAAACTCGAAAAATAGATAAAAAATCAAAAAATTTGAAAATTTTATAAAAAATTTATAAAAATTCAAAAAATTTATAAAAATTCAAAAAATTCAAAAATTTTATAAAAATTTATAAAAATTCAAAAAAACTTATAAAAATTTTGAATTTATTAAATTTTTTTTCGAATTTTTATAATTTTTTTTGAATTTTTAAAAAATTATAAATTTTTACAAATTTTTTGAATTTTTAAAAAATTATAAATTTTTATAAATTTTTTGAATTTTTTAAAATTTTTTATAATTTTTTATAAAATTTTCGAATGTTTAGAATTTTTATACTTTTTTTGAATTTTTAAAAAATTATAAATTTTTACAAATTTTTTGAATTTTAAAAAAATTATAAATTTTATAAATTTTTTGAATTTTTTAAAAATTTTAATAAGTTTTTTTTCGAATTTTTATAATTTTTTTATAAAATTTTCGAATTTTTTGAATTTTTATAATTTTTTTTGAATTTTTAAAAAATTATAAATTTTTTGAATTTTATAAAAATTATAAATTTTTATAAATTTTTTGAATTTTTTAAAAATTTTAATAAGTTTTTTCGAATTTTTATAATTTTTTATAAAATTTTCGAATTTTTTGAATTTTTATAAATTTTTTGAATTTTTAAAAATTTTCGAATTTTTTTTAAAATTTTTATAAATTTTTTTCGAATTTTCATAAATTTTTCGAATTTTTATAAATTTTTTCCACCTACACTAGTTCGGGAAAAAACTCGTATTAAGATGGTCAATTAAGCATAAAAAAGAAACAACATATATCCACACAGGACCTAACTAGAAACAGTACACATATATCCACACAGGACCTAACTAGAAACAGTACACATATATCCACACAGGACCTAACTAGAAACAGGAAAAAAAAGAAACAGCCCCTGAATTATATATGAATCATGACGTACAAGTTTTAGTCTAAAGTTTAGTTTCTGCAACTAGTTAATTACTAATTGAGAAAAGTTCATTTAAGGACTAAACTTTTGTTGCATACTGAGGGATAAATCTTCACCATTCATCTAATTTGAACTAATGGTGAAGATTAACCTAAGATTTAATAAGGAAACCTAAGTCCATTTTTTTTTTTTTTTTTTTTTTTTCTTTGTCTTTTTGTATTTTTTATTTATTCACTTTTTTATTTTTCTTTTTTTTAATTAACGTTTTTTTAAATCAAGTTTTTTTTTTTTTTTTTTTTTTTTTTTTTTTTTTTTTTTTTTTAATTAACGTTTTTTTTTTTTATTTTTTTTTTTTTTTTTTTTTTTTTTTTTTTTTTTTTTTTAATTCACGTTTTTTTTAAATCTTTTTTTTTTACGTTTTTTTTTTCGTGCGTTTTCATACATATTCGTCCATTTTCTTTTTCGTCGGTTTTTATACGTTTTCGTCCGTTTTTATACGTTTTCATACGTTTTCATCTGTTTTCGTATGTTTTCAGATGTTTTCGTCCGTTTTCATACGTTTTCATCTGCTTTTGTCCGTTCTCATACGTTTTCTTACGTTTTCGTCCGTTTTCATACGTTTTCGTCCGTTTTTATACATCTTTGTCCGTTTTCAGACGTTGTCGTCCGTTTTCCTACATATTCGTCCATTTTCATACGTTTTCGTCAGTTTTTATACGTTTTCGTCCGTTTTTATACGTTTTCGTCCGTTTTTATACGTTTTCATCTGTTTTCATCCGTTTTCATACGTTTTCGTCCGTTTTCTTACGTTTTCGTCCGATTTCATACGTTTTCGTCCGACTTTATACGTTTTTGTCTGTTTTTATACGTTTTCGTCCGTTTTCATACTTTTTCATCTGTTTTTGTCCGTTTTCATATGTTTTCGTCCGTTTTCTTACGTTTTTGTCAGTTTTCATACGTTTTCGCCCATTTTTATACATTTTTGTACGTTTTCAGATGTTTTCGTCTGTTTTCCTACATATTCGTCCATTTTCTTACGTTTTCGTCCATTTTTAAATGTTTTCAGCCATTTTCATACGTTTCTGAATATCACAAGCGGTATTCTATGATACTCAGGATATCACAAATGATGATACTCAGAATATCACAAGTGATGATACTCAAAATATCAAAATTGATGTTACTCAGAATATCACTTGTGATATTCTGAATATCACAAGTGATATTCTGAATATCACAAGTGATTTTCACGCTTTTTTAATTCACGTTTCTGAATACTTGTCCGTTTTCGTCTGTTTTCCTACATATTCGTCCGTTTTCTTACGTTTTTTAATTCACTTTTTCGTCCGTTTTCCTACATATTCGTCCGTTTTCTTACGTTTTCGTCCATTTTTAAATGTTTTCAGCCATTTTCAGACGTTTTCATACGTTCCTGAATATCGATATTCTGTGATACTCAGAACATCACAAGTGATGATACTCGGAATATCACAATTGATGATACTCAGAATATCACAAGTGATATTCTGTGATACTCAGAATATCACAAGTGATTTATGTGATATTCAAAATATCACTTGTGATATTAAGAATATCAATTGTGATATTCAGAAACATATGAAAACGGACGAATACGTATGAAAATGAACAAAAATGTATAAATACGGACGAAAACGTAAGAAAGTGATAAAGAAAACGTGAATTAAAAAAACGTGAAAAGCACTTGTGATATTCAGAATATCACTTGTAATATTCTGAATATCACAAGTGATTTTCATGTTACAAAACACTAGTTGAAAATCACTTGTGATATTCAGGATATCACTTGTGATATTCAGGATATCACTTTTGATATTCAGAGTATCATCATTTGTGATATTCTGAGTATCACAGAATATAACTTGTGATATTCAGAAACGCGAATTAAAAAAAGGTGAAAATCACTTGTGATATTAAGAATATCACTTGTGATATTCTGAGTATCATCAATTGTGATATTCTGAGTATCACCGAGTATCATCACTTGTGATATTCTGAGTATCACAGAATATCACTTGTGATATTCAGGAACGTATGAAAACGTCTGAGTATCATCTATTGTGATATTCTGAGTATCATCACTTGTGATATTCTGAGTATCACAGAATATCACTTGTGATATTCAGAATATCTGAGTATCATCAATTGTGATATTCCGAGTATCATCACTTGTGATATTATGAGTATCACAGAATATCACTTGTGATATTCAGGAACGTATGAAAACGTCTGAAAATGGCTGAAAACATTTTAAAACGGACGAAAACAAATGAAAATGGACGAAAACGTAAGAAAACGGACGAATATGTAGGAAAACGGACGAAAATGTGAATTAAAAAACGTAAAAAAATGGACGAATATGTAGGAAAACAGACGAAAACGTAAGAAAATGGACGAATATTTCAGAAACGTGAATTAAAAAAAGGTGAAAATCACTTGTGATATTCTGAGTATCATTTGTGATATTCTGAGTATCATCACTTGTGATATTCTGAGTATCATCACTTGTGATATCCTGAGTATCACAGAATACCACTTGTGATATTCAGAAACGTATGAAAATGTCTGAAAATGGCTGAAAACATTTAAAAACGGACGAAAACATATGAAAATGGAGGAAAACGTAAGAAAACGGACGAATATGTTGGAAAATGGACGAAAACGTCTGAAAACGAACAAAAATGTATAAAAACGGACGAAAACGTATGAAAATGGACAAAAACGTAAGAAAACGGACGAAAACATATGAAAATGGACAAAAACGTATGAGAACGGACGAAAACGTATAAAAACAGAAAAAAGTATAATATCGGACGAAAACGTATGAAAACGGACGAAAACGTAAGAAAACGGACGAAAATAGATGAAAACGTATAAAAACGGACGAAAACGTATAAAAACTGACGAAAACGGACGAAAACGTATGAAAATGGATGAATATGTAGTAAAACGGACGACAACGTCTGAAAACGGACAAAGATGTATAAAAACGGACGAAAAGGTATGAAAACGGACAAAAGCAGATGAAAACGTATGAAAACGGACGAAAACGTATAAAAACGGACGAAAACGGACAAAAGCGTGTAAAAACGGACGAAAACGTCTGAAAACAGATGAAAACTGATGAAAACGTATGAAAACGTATGAAAACGTATAAAAACGAACGAAAACGTATAAAAACTGACAAAAATAAAATTGACGAATATGCATGAAAATTTACGAAAAAGAAAAAATAAAAACGTTAAAAAAAAACGTGAATTAAAAAAGACAAAAAAAAAAAAAAAAAAAAAAAAAAAAAAAAAAAAAAACGTGAATTAAAAAAAAGACAAAATAAATAAATAAATAAATAAGAAAGACAAAAAGACAAAGTAAAAGGAAAAAAAGACATGGACTTAGGTTTCCTATTAAATCTTAGGTTAATCCCCATTAGATCAAAGTAGATGAATGGTGGGGATTGATCCCTTGATATGTGAACAAAGTTTTGTCCTCAAATGATCTTAAATCAATAGATTATATAGTGAGTATAAGATAAGATTACATATAAAGTGGGAATAGTGGAATTGCTTTTATCTGGCCATGCTAGCTTAGATTCGATACATGTATTTAGATACAAGAGAACAACAACAGCAATATGTAATTCGGTTTGCCAACAGGGGCAGAGGCGAAGACAAGAGGGACAGGGTGGGCACATGTCTCCCAGCGAAGGGAAAAAAAAAACTGCTGTGTAAATTTTTAAAAATGTCTGGTAATTGTCTGGATAGGGCCGGACCGGGGGGGGGGGTTGGGGTGCACTGGAACCTTATGAATGTTTCTTGCATAGTATAAAATTATGTCAAATATACCGATTTTTCTAAAATGAACATGGTCCTCAATTTTGGGTCATGATTTTTGGTACTTTTCATAAAACGAACCTAATGACTCTTGGTCATGAGTCCGCCATTGCCTACAAACATTTATGGTATTAGAGTTTTAGACACAAAGTCTCGGGTTCCTTTCCTCTTACGTATCTTGGGCTACCTATCGGTTCTAACATAAGCACGATATCCGATTGGAAGACCTTACTTGACTGGTTCATTCGAGGCTCTCCTCTTGGAAGGCGAATCTTCTTTCAATAGGGGGCTGTCTTATGCTAATTAAGGCGGTGCTAGGAAGTCTTGGGATTTACTTTCTTTCGATCTTCAAAGTTCCTAAATTTGTGTTGAATTCTTTGGAGAGATCCTGTGCCTCGTATTTTTGGGGAGGCTCTCAGGAGTCTAAAAAGCTTGCTTGGATTAAATGGCCTAATGTTATTTCTTCATTCGACAAAGGCGGTTTGAACATTGGTAGCTTAAAGTCTTTCGATCTTGCTATTCTTCAAAAGTAGTGTTGGAGAATGTACTCTAACCCGTAAGCTCTTTGGGTTAAAGATATCATGGATTTTCACGGTCAAGAGGGGGTTTCGATCAACAAGGTTGCAAATTTAATGGTACTTGGGCTAAGATAGTTGGATCTGCTAACTTCTTACACTCGAATGGTATTCTTCCGGCTAACTCTCTTCGCTTCCAAGCGGGTTGTGGCATGCGTATCTACTTTTGGAAGGACACTTGGCTTGGCGATTCCCCGTTTTATAATCGCTACAACAGACTCTATCATTTGGAACAAGACAAAGAATGTCTATTCATTTATCGCATTGAAAACGGGGAATGACGTTGGAATTGGTCTAGAGCTGACCTTGGCGTTCGTAACTTGGCTTATTTGAGAGATATGCTAATCGAGATTAGTCATGCCGACATAAATTCCGTTGAAGACTCTTGCGTCTGGTCGATTACAAGTGAGGGAGTGTTCTCAGTTGGGAGACCCGTCGCTACATTGACACCAAGCTCTTAACCTCTTTGGTTCCTTTGACAACTTGGGACAAAACAATCGCTCGAAAAGTTAACAATTTCATGTGGAGAATAAACTTGGACCGTTTACCTCATCACTTGAACCTCTCGTCTCGTGGTATTGAAATCCCGGTGATCTCTTGCTCTTCTTTTAATAGTAACGTGGAATCCAATCTTTACATCTTCATTGAGTGTGATATTGCTATTGATGTTTGGAGACTTGTCCGAGTTTGGTGTGATAACTCCTTCCCTTTCTCCACGTCTATTGAGCATTGGAAGGATTGGTTGAGCTTGTGGCATGTTTCTAAACAGAAGATTCAACGTTTGTATATCATCATCGCGTCTTCTTTGTGGCGGATTTGGCGGTTCCGTAATAGCATCACTTTTAGCTCTTATCCTATGAGAAAAAGTGACATCTTTAATAATATTCTTATGTATTCGTTTTCTTGGCTTAAATTTAGGGGTTATAAGATTTGTAGTTGGATCGATTAGATAAAATCTCTTATGTAATTAGCTTTCTCCTTGCTAGTTTTGTTTTAATAATATAGATCCCTTCAAAAAAAAAAAAAAAAAAAAAAATAATGTAAACAATCATCACACTCTATTCGTAGGAAGAGGGACTACTTTCCAAAACACCTCCAACAAGATTTAGATACAAGAACGTTGGTTGTTAGTACTGTTGTTTTATACTCGGGTATGCTTAAAAAGGTAGTTACACATTAACTAATCTGTAAGATAATATAGTATATTTTCTTGGAAAGGTTTTCTATTGGTTGGGATACCATGCAAAGCAAATGTGAGTCAAAACTTTGATAAGAAGTGAGCGAGGAGTCTAGACTATATTTTTTTTGAAGGCGGCAAATTAAAAAAAAAAAAAAAAAAAAAAAAAAAAAAAAAAAAAAACCTAGCAAGGTGCTAGAGATTACAAATTACAAAGGCGATTTAAGCCAATCATTCCAACTACTAGACAATCGACCTCTATGTTTAATCCAAGAAAAAGAATACAAACGAATATAATCAAAGATGTCACTTTTCCTCAAGGAATAAGAGTTAAAAATGACACCATTATGATACCGCCAAATGAGCCATAAAGAAGTCACAATAATCAAGAAAAGACGATGCTTTTTGTCTCTAGAAACGGGCCAAGTGTTCAACCAATCAATCCAATGAGCGTTAGAGTCAAAAAAAGGAAAAGAGTCATCACACCACCTTCTAATAATCCTCCAAATCTCCGTGGCAAAATAGCATTGAAAAAAGATATGAATATTAGACTCCACATTACCGTTGCAAGAGGGACAAGATATCTCTGGGATTTCAATACCTCTAGAAGAAAGATTAATTCGATGTGGGAGCTTATCTAACTTCAATCGCCAAATACAGATATTAACTTTGCGTGGGAGAGACTTATCCCCAGTCGTCTTGATGTCTAATGAAGGCAAAGCGTGTTCGTCGATTAGGCGTCTCAACTCTCCAACATTAAACAACCCATCATTCGTTAGAGACCAGGTACATTTGTCCGCATCAACTCTAACGTCAAGAAGACTAATTTCGACAAGCAAATTATTAAGGAGTGTAGAATTTCGAATCCCAAGAGTGCCACTAGACCAGTTCCAGGACCATTGTCCATTGGAAATACGATCGACAACCAAGCAATTTTTGTCTTGTTCTAAACGGAACAATCTGTTGAAGCTAATGGGCAAAGGAGTATTGCCAAGCCAAATATCCTTCCAAAATCGTGTACGGGAGCCACAACCCACCTAAAAACGAATAGAAACCAATGGAAGAATAGAGCTCGAATGTAAATAGTTAGAGGTCCTGACAATCTTAGACCAAATACCATTGAATTTGCAACTGATGAGATCAAAGCCACCTTCACTACCATGCAAGGCTTTAATAACGTTAATCCATAGGGAATCAGGAGTGGAATAGAACCGCCATCTCCATTTAGGAAGCAAAGCAAGGTTAAAAGATTTCAGGCTCCCAATAGCAAGACCCCATTTATCGAAAGAAGCTAAAACATTAGACCATTGCAACCATGAGAGCTTTTTTGAATCTTGCGAGCCCCCCCCCCCCCCTCCACCAAAGAAATTAGCATGAGCCTTCTCCATAGAATTCAAAACTGCGGCTGGAACTTTGAAAAGAGAAAGAAAATAAATGCCAAGGCTCCCTAGGATAGCTTTGATAAGCGTTAGGCGACCACCAAAGGAGAGGAGATTAGCCTTCCAAGATGAGAGTTTCGAATAGAATTTATCAATCAAAGGCTTCCAATTAGCGATGAGGTACATGTTAGAACCGATAGGAAGGCCAAGGTAAGTGAAAGGGAGCGAACCCGTTTTACAACCCGTATTAGAAGACATAATCTGCACTTCATTAGAAGATACTCCAACTCCATAAATACTGGACTTACGAATATTGATTTTCAAACCTGAAGCAAGAAAGAAAACCTGGAATATGCGGATAATGTTGTTCAAATCGTGTGAACTCCAGTCCGTGGTAATTATGACATCATCGTCGAAGAATAAGTGGCTGAGGTTTAAATCTGAAGTACCAATATTAACACCACGAATTAAACCATTTTGAACGGATTCTGAAAGCGCCAAGTGAAGACCCTCCATGATAATAATGAACAAGAAAGGAGATAGGGGATCTCCTTGTCTCAAACCTCGTCTAAATGAACAAGAAAGGAGATAGGGGATCTCCTTTTCTCAAACCTCGTCTAACATTAAACTCGGAGGTGGGGCTGTTGTTGATCAGGATCGATGTCCGAGAGGCTTCAAGACAAGCTTTAATCCATGATCTCCATATTGGACAGAAACCAAGGTTGCATAACATGAAATCGAGGTATCTCCAACTAACCGAATCGAAGGCCTTTTCAAAATCTACTTTAAAGAGCAACATCTTTTTCTTCCTTTTCTTGTACCAATCAATGAATTCGTTAAGAATGAGAGGCCCGTCAAGAATTTGACGGTTCTTGATGAAAGCGGATTGCTCGTGGCTAATTATTTTGTCAACCACTTTAGAAAGCCTATTGGCAAGCCCTTTAGTGATCATTACATTTAGCGATCATTTTGTAATGAACGTCTATTAAAGAAATCGGCCGAAAGTCAATCACATTATTTGGATTACTCACCTTCAGGATGAGGGTAATGAACGAGGAGTTGGAACCAAGAGGCATCTTCCTTGAGGTAAGAAATAAAGACACGAATTCCAGAATATCAACTTTAAGAATATCCTAATATCGCTTAATGAAAGAGAAAGTGTAACCATCGGGGCCGGGGGCTTTATCACTACCGCAATCCCACACCGCATCTTTGATTTCATCCATAGAAATGTTGGCTTCTAGTAATACACGGTCACTGTCATTATTCCTAGACGAGATGGGAGTAGGAGGGAAATCAAACAAAGAATGATTTGCTTGAAACTTATGTTTGAAGAAATTAAGAAAGACTTCTTTGACAACCTGAGGATCAGTAACCCAAACACCCTCGTGCATAATGCCTTTGATGGAGTTACATCTACGTTTTTGATTAATCAAGCAATGGAAAAACTTTGAATTCTCGTCAACTTCAATGTCCCATTTGATTCGCACCTTTTGAATATTGTCCATGGCCTCGAAATTCTCAAGCTTATCAATTTCTTGAAGAAGCTTTAATCGCGAATCACGATCTTCGTTAGAAGCAGTACCATCTTCAAACTTGTCTTCCAATATATTTATAGCCTTGATGTGTCACATATGTTGCAAGTTTTAAAATTTATAAAACACGATTTATCCAATTCTCTAATTAACACATACGAGCAAGTATACTCGTCCGTGGTAGTAAAGGTGGGTAAGTCGAGATTGTCCCAAGGGATTTGGTATTTGTATTTAGTAAAACAAGTTTTAACAAAAAGGTTGTCAAGCCAATTTGGTGGAAATTCTTAAAGTAAAATCAATCAAACAAAACATATACTTGTGTGTAATTCTATAACTAATTGCATAGAGTATTCTACCAAGTTGGGTGTAACTTGTGATGATGCACAATTTTATATGAATGATTAACAATCAATGGTTTATATCATGAAAAATTATTTCTAAGAATTCAATCTCCTAGTTAACCCCCTTTCGGCCTGATTAACTATTCTGACAATTCTATTAAGCACTAGTTGTTTGAAAAGCAATTCTTATCTTAATTTTTCCTACAAATCCTTTCGACCCTTTTATTTGTGATGAAATCGTTTCAAATCCATTATAATGAGTAAATATGGTGTTTGTCACACACCATATCCCATACTAATTCGTGCACTAACTTTTTGGAATAAAAACATAAAGAAAATCATTTCGGCCCTTTTTATCCTTCGAAAATGTTTTTATCAACTAATTAAGCAAGATTAGATGTTATTCCAACAAACTCATAAAATAAGGATTGGTTTCATGCATCACTATGAAATAAGAATACTCCAACACTTAGTCACATCATAACACACAAGTATACCAACAATTACTCCATATCAATCATTATAAAACACAAGTAACAAAACATACTTTCATTAAACGTAAAGTAAAGGTAGTTCATGGTAAATAAACAAGATATACCTAGTTTAGATTACAAGAACCAGATTTGTGGTACTATAGCAACCACACTCCTCCAATCGCCTAACAAGACACCTAAACAACTCCACACTCGAACCACACTATTGAGACTTTAACTCAAAAGTTCCTGGACGTTTTTACAGCAGTCCTAAGCTTTCGGGCAATGATAATAAGATAGCAAGGACTTGGTGTAAGCCTTTACTAATTTTGGGGTGTCACACTTTGTAATCTAGCCTAGGATCCTATATATAAGTAAAGGAACCCTTCTTTATCAAGTAAAAACGTCACTAGTGAGTTAATAAGCAGGAAATAATAAGCCACCATGATTATGGGGCTTAAATCCGTTATTAAATGAACTTTTGTAACAACAGTTAAGTCCAATCGATCGGTATTAGCTCCAACCGATCGGTTGGATCTCTCGGTAAAATCCACTTTCTCCCATCCGAATCGGATGCAGGCTCCATCCGATCGGATGGAGTCTTCTGGCACTCACAACTTTGACTTTTCTTGGTTTTTTCTTGTCGCATGCATTGTGCTCCATTGTGGCACTGATTTCTTCCATAGAACTTGATATTTTCTTGATATATAAACATAGAAATCTTGACATTATCAAATCCTTGAGTTCTTGTGTGGTTTCTCACTTGCTTTCATCTCGGGAATCTTCAAATGTGCATAATTACTTCAATTCTTTGTCTTTTCCTGTACTTGGCTACATTTACTTGCATATACACTTTTTCCATCATTAAGTAACAAATATATACAAATATAACCAAATATAGTGCACAAAACTAATAATAACGTAACTAAAAACATGTTAATTTTGAGCGTTATCAAATTCCCTCACACTTGAGTTTTGCTCGCCCTCGAGCAAGTCTAGTTTTTAAGAAAAATGATTCCAATGGTGTCATTAATGACTTTCCAAAAATCTAACAACTATTCCAAAGGAACACTTGTTAATTTTAATTTAAATGTGAGAAATTCTTGAAACATAAACAAGTTAATTTTGAGCTTGATAACATAACTAAGCACCTCACGAAGAATTTTGAAATTCACTCATCACTCTAAGGGTAGATTGATTGGTAAACCACTAATTGCTCAGTCATGATTCATGCATATTACCATAAGCTTGTACAAGTATCAAAACAACAAAATAAAACATCAAAGAGGTCTTTTATTCGGGTTTAAGGTTAAGGGTTACCGGCTAATGTTCAAATATTTCATACAAGAATATAATAGATTGCTAGCGTGAATTTTTAAATAGAATACCTTGGCTCGCTGGCGCGTTATTCACATAACGGATGGTCACCAAAATATGCTCTAGATCGCTGGCGCGTCTTCAAACTTATTAAAAACTGAAATTCACTCATCACTCTAAGGGTAGATTGATTGGTAAACCACTCATTGCTCAGTCATGATTCATGCATATTACCATAAGCTTGTACAAGTATCAAAACAACAAAATAAAACATCAAAGAGGTCTTTTATTCGGGTTTAAGGTTAAGGGTTACCGGCTAATGTTCAAATATTTCATACAAGAATATAATAGATTGCTAGCGTGAATTTTTAAATAGAATACCTTGGCTCGCTGGCGTGTTATTCACATAACGGATGGTCACCAAAATATGCTCTAGATCGCTGGCGCATCTTCAAACTTATTAAAAACTCAGATGGTCACTACAATATTCATGCACTACATATCTTAACAAAGCCATCACTTAGTCCGGATGCTCGTAAGCTAACAACGAATAAAGTAATTTGGTAAAGGGTAGGGATAAAACATGGGAATTACTTTTGATCGGTTTCTACAAAAAAAAAATAATATTAATAAGAATCAAGTCCAAATTCCGTTCCCAACTCTTTATTCACAAATGATCACTTCCCAAACTTCTTTGATCATTATTCCGAATCCCATACTCACTTATATCCTTTTTAGCTCATTGGCTAATTTATACTCATACACTATAGCTCATTGGCTATTCACTTTTTCACATTCTCTCTCTTTTTTTTTTTTTTTTTTTTTTTTTTTTTTTAACAAACCATACTTCCTTGTCACCCTCACACTTTGGATGAGCACACGCTACAAAAAATACAAATACGAGTAGTGACCTCCTTCTTCATTGAAACAACACATACACATGTCAAAGTGTGGCCAACATGTAATCATAAAAAAAAAATAGTTTTCGAACTTCAATTGAACTTGATTCGGGTAAGGCTAAGGTGTAAGGTGTAAAATATTTTTGTATTTTCTGGGTTTAATCAAAAAGAAAAGATAGGCTCAGAAGGTGTAACTAAGGGTATCTAGCGTAAAAGATATTAACGCTAACAAATGGGTTCCAAATACAAGGATAACTAACCGATGTGGTCAGCAAAAATATTTCTGTAAACAGATGGCCATTTGGTGTAAATCCTAATTTGCCTCTTATCATTTGAATATATTTTATCACTCGAAAGCGATTTTAACCGTAATGCATAACAAGTACAAGTTCTAGAATCAACATAATCACCGGTACAATCATAACGAAATATATAGCCTAAGAAATGCTTTATACAAAAAGGCTTAAATCCTCACAATTTAAGGTAGGTTAAAACATGTACTAGTAAATGTTATCGATTCCAAAATGAAATAGCTCTCATAACTTGATTAAATTCCAAGAAAAATTTCAAATAGCCTCATTTTTACCATTGAATCAATCTAGTTCTTCAAACTATATAAATTATGTGATAAAACAACTAGAAAATCAAGGGCGAACACATTCTAGTTACTTGAATCCAATATCATACTAAACCTAAAAATTTAAAAAGTAAACCATTTTTTCTATTTTCTTCCATCCCCCACACTTAAGTTTTGCATTGTACTCAATGTAATAAAAATGAACTTCAGAGTAAAGGAAATGGGAAAAATTTAGTTAAAAAGGTACTACCAGGGTAAATACGCACATACATATTTGATCATAAGTACGCAACTGAGTTCTCCAACTCCAAATATATTGATCAACAATAAGCTTCCGGTAATTCACCCCAGCAAAAACTGCAAAAACATACGAAACAAAACAAACAAACAAAATACTAACACAAACAAAAGTAATTTAAAAATAAACCATATGTAATTAATCCTAAAAAAAATTAATTAAGATAATAGAAATAAAATTGTTCGACCCATAATTGTTTATAAACACAAATGATGAACTCAAATAAGTACATTTTATTACTATCATTTATCCTATTAATTTGACTTGTTTTACTATATTATGTATGAGGATTGATACTTAATCGTTTACTTTTGTAATTCTCAGGTAAAAACAAGCATTTGGTGAAACTTGGCGATTTTGGACTAATAATGGAGCAAAACGTACATAAAGTGGAAGTCTACTGACATGGACAAGATCAAGTCAATTCTGCTCCAGATGCGCCGCATCTCACTATCAACATGCGCCGCATCTCTATCAAGATATCACCAGATACGATCCAAGATACAAGAGGACATGCGCCGCATCTAATAAAGAGTTACGCCGCATCTTCTGGCGGTGTACGAATATTCCTGAATATTATAATCTTGGACCCCACGCGAAGTTAAGTACATGCGCCGCATCTACTTAAGTAGATGCGCCGCATCTTCCCTCAGACACAAACTATAAATACCCCTTAGACCAGACGCATTAAGAGATTCGAAAGTTCGGAGATTCGGAAGTTCGAAAACCTAAAGACCGAACAGAAGAGAAGGACGAATTCAGTCAAGAAGGCAGCACAAGACACACCCAAATCGAAGATACAAGAGCTGTAAGAAGGTGCTGCATGTATTTAATTCATTAAGTAGTTTTGTTTTATTGTTTTAGCAAACTTTAATTCATCAGGATTGGTGGCTTGTGTAATGTGACAACGGAAAGATTGCACTCCCTTTAATACTTGCTTTCCCATCAATTAAAGTTTATATGTTGATGTCTTTGGTTACTACTTATTAGTGCATTGACCACCTCTGTGTTTATTAGTGGCTTGCGGGCACCCGACTGCGGGACAAGGTGTGGCTCCCACGGTTGTTTCTAAATTGATCACTTAGGAATAACTTTTAGACATAAGTCGTCATTAAGGGTTTACTCGCCGATGAGAATAGGACCAACGAGAAAGGGTTAATTACATACACTTCATATAAAGCTATCAATAAAACAAGTGACAATCTACTTAATCATAAGGACAGCCCTCTTATTGTCTCAAGTATCTATCTGTGTACGTGTGTGCTACTTGCTGATTCGTGCCTATTTGTTTATTTTATTATTTAATTGCAAACAAAACTGTGCCAGTCTCTCAGGCTGAAACCCCCTTGCGTTAGGATATTAAAATACTGATTAGATTAACGAGATTATACGTTCCACTCTTAGTGATCGACACTCTACTTACCATTATCTTCATACTGACCGGGTACACTGCTCGTTAAGTGTGTGTGTTATTGATAAGTCGGCTAAATATAAATTTAAAACTTGAGTAGGCATTAAAACTGCTAAACCGCAACGACACATCACGCGCATCAACAAACCATCATACTCAAATCTCGATGATCACTCATCATCGTCTTCCATGTCATCAGGAGTATGAATTCTCTCATCTTAACTCTCCTCATCATATCCATCCTCATAATTTTCTTCCTCATTGAAAACAGTAAAAACTTTTTGCCTCTTCTTTCCAACTCCTGATGATGATCCTCCCACATCATAACTTGAGCCTCCAACATTGGGAACTCTACCATAAACAGGTATTGGTTCAGGAAAAGGTGCATACCCAGGATATGGGTAAAGATACTGGCCAAGATATGGATCATACTGAAATGGGTAGGGTGGAACGTTTGGTGGGTTGTAGGGTTGTACCTCATAGTTGGCTTCACGTGCCATGTGTTGGAGCATCGGCATGGAATAATCCTGATTGTAATTATTCCTCATCATCATCGAATCTCTCCACACATCCCTACGTTCAATATCATTCAACTCACGATTCCAATCTCCCCATCCCGAGTCAAAACTACTCGGTGCATGAACACTTCCTATTGTTGGTGGTGGTTGATATGGTGCTTTAGGTGCGGCCAGCTCATTCCAAGCTCCCAACGTTTTCCTTCTCCTATCCAATGCTTTCCTAAAACTTTTATCATCACATGTCTCACTTTCCATCGGCTCCGAACACTTAACCAATTCCTCATTCTCAAAATAACCCAAATTTCTAGCCAATGCGGTCACATAGTGACCTCCACAAATGTCACTCTTCTCCTTGATCCCTAGTGCTCTTCTCGAAAGATATTCGGCTATTATCTAAGCCGCATTTCCATTCTTGTCTTCCTCCAACAACTTCATAACCCACATGTCGGGTTGATTGCATTTATCTCAACTCCCCGTCCTGTGTAAAACACCCCAAGCTATTAATTTCTGCAAAATTTTCATTAACGGGTTTCTTAGCTTGGACGAGTTTCTCCTTGAACAACTTAGATCACCAACACGATTCCAATATTCCGAAATCCCTTCATAATCATTGTGGTACCTTACTAATCTCAGAAAATGTGCTTCAAACAATCTATGTTCAACTTCATCTTGCTCGTACAAACCAAGAGCAACTACAAAACCTGGCAAAGTGTAAGCATGCTCCTTGCCACACAATCAAAACCAAATACACGTTTCCCTCATTAAATCAACAACTTTCCTCTCAAAGTAGAAAGTCGAGAAGAACTCCAAACTCCATTCTCTAAAAACATTCTTTTAAATACTGAAAGCTCTTTCCCACGAATAATCCTCAAAAATATCTCCATCGCTTAGATACACGTAAGACATCCTCATCATCTTTCTCAATTCATCCTCACACTCATAGTCCGCAAACAATTCCCAATTAACCAAACGTGGTTTAGCAAATTTCCTCACTTGAAGCTTTGAAAGACGCTCACGAAAAGTGTCCCTTGTTTCTTTAACTTGCTGAATTTGAGATTTTCATTACTCTCCGGCTGAACATCGTATGTGACTTTACTCTTCGCATTCCTTTGAACAAACTTTGTCACGATAGGATTAACACAAACACCTGATGAACTTGAACCACCTGCAACATAACTCTGTAGAAAACACAATATATGTTAGTATAAGAGTATAAGAACCAACGCAACATGATCTAGAAGTCCAAAAGCTCATTTTCAAAATTTCCATATTTTTATTACTGAGCCCTCCATCCGATCGGTATTAGCTCCAACCGAATCGGATGGAGTAAATTACCCCGCCCAACCGATCGGTATTTCCCCGCAACCGAATCGGTTGTGGCTTACTGTGAAGGCAATTTTTTTTCCTCGACTCCCATCAATTTCTACCAATTCCTACTCTCTCCTATCTTACATTTGAACAATTATAATGATTTCTACATTTCCCATTCATCCCGATAACAATCTATAACATATCCGCATGATTTCTTAATCATTCCTAGAACACAAGAACACTACCCAATCAAACCTTCCAATTAGTGTTCTAATCACAAATGCACTATCCTAGCATCACTAATTAACAACTAAATAACATCTGGGAATCATTAATTGCAACCTAAATTGATTCAAAGTTTTGACCCAATTTAATCCGAAAATTCAATCAACCAATTCTGTAGGTCACAAATATCTCAAATACACACTCGTATAATGAACTATAAAACTCGTACTACTACTAAACTAAGCTACGACAAGAGAAGATAAGTAAATAAGCAATAAGCTAAAGAGAATAAGATGAGAATAAGATAGAAAGGAAGGCTTTCAATATTCGAATGATTCAAGGACAAGGCTTGCGCATAATACATGAAAAACCAACACAATATGAGGCACCCCATGCCTTCTATTTATAGGCCACGATCTAGGGTTAAGCACATGGGGTGACATTCTAGAAACTAATTACATTTAACACTTCATTAGCCGGCCCATGGACTTCTAATGGACCGGGCTACACTAGTACAAAAATGAGATTTAGTCACACATGTGGTTTTTCGAATAGCCACACAGTAACTTATTTGTGTGACTAAATGTACCAGAATAAAATAAACAGCCACACTTGATCCGACTTGTGTGACCATTTCGGAATTACATCTGAGGCTACAGCCACACATTTGAATATTTTCGTGACTATACGTATCTGGTAAAATTTTTTTTTGATTTTTTAGTCACTTATAATTTGTGACGTGTGACGGATACAAATAAGTTTGAAACATTAGTCACACTATATATATACATATGTGACAAATATATGTCACACAATTGAAAAGTGTGACCAAAATCTATATATGGTCACACGAAGTAATTGTGTATGTGGCTAAATCATATATTCAAGTTTGTCACACATTATTTAAAAGTGACTAAATCATATAGTCAAGTTTGTCACACATTATTTAAAAGTGACTAAATCATATGGTGAGTAATATTTTACATGTGCAGCACTTAGTTTTTCCCAAAAAGAAAAAAAAAAAAAAAAAAAAAAAAAAAACCCCTCCCAACTTTTGACAAGCCCGCCTAAAATTTTCCCCAAAATCCCTAAAATTTTCCCAAAAATCAAATTGCCCTCCTTAGCAAATATTTCATTCACCATCCCAAATATCATTTACACCTAAACTATATCGGTCTCCTTAACAATCTCCTCAACAATCTCCTCACCATAGATCTGTCTTGTTATATTATGTTGCATCTTATGTACAGATCTGAAAAGGAGCCACCTTCAACAATATTGAAGGGATTGAACTCATTGGTATCAATAATTCTTGAAGGGGCAAAAACGTAATCTCCCAAAACTTAAACAAAACTCCCAGAAAATCCAAATCTTTTCTATCTTCCCAAGCATCTTCATCACCCCAAGTCCCCAACCAAACCCACTTGATAATCACAAAATCAGTTAAATCAAACAAGTACGAATGAGTGGTGCAAGTAGAACTTTTAGCACACTTCTCTGGAGATTATTAACTGGGGTCCCACTCAAATCCCCAAATTCATTCTCATTTCAAGGTATATCAATAAACCCTTTTCAATTTTTTTCAAGTTTTATGCTTATTTGATTCTTTTTCAACATATTTGAAATGGGTTTTTGATTTCATTGCAAAAGATGCAAACTTTATTGTTTATGAACCATTATTTATTGATGAAATTGCGTTTTTAATGGTTTTAGGCTACTTAAACCAAAACCCTTTCAGTTTATTTGAATATTTTTTAACAATTTTGAAATGGGTTTTTGATATTATTGCAAAAGATGCAAATTTTATTGTTTATTAATCATTATTTATCAATAAATTTGTGTTTCATTTATGGTTTTAGGGGCTATGTAGAACATTTTTTTAATTTAGTAAAGTTTGTTCAGAATCGATATCTGCTGTTTAGTACAAGTCAAGGTCTCAAGGATTGCTTAAGTTTACATCATGTTACTAAATAGTTAAATTTTTTGAAAAGAAAAAATGACAGTGACGGCAAGTTTAAAACTAATGTTAGTTGGAGTAAGGTTTCTTTTATAGGTTATTCATGTTGTTTTTGCATTCATTATTAGGCTTAAATGCAGGGGGTTAATGATGCAAAGAAGGCTAAGCTCTATTCAAAAGTTGGAAAGGAAGTTGTATCTGCGTAAGTTCCTCAAATTTCTAAACCTATGTACTTGTGTGATTGTGTGTAGCTTAAGACTTACGGATGGAAAACACCTATGTTAATTGTTGTATTCTCTTTGCGGACGCCCCCCATATTCTGAACCAACTTTACTAAATTATCAACTCAGTGCAATATATAGTTTAGTAGAGTGATAACCTAACAATTAACTACTTAGGAGCCCCTATTAACAAATATTCTTTCGTATCTCATTTACTGTAAATTGCTTTCATGAGATCCCCTTGTATACATTGCTTAAGTTTTCTCTCTTGAAGACTTAAGTACAAACTACTCTTGATGTAAACAACTATGGGTACTGATTATCTTAAGAATAGCAGCATTTCAGCAAGTCTTCCTGTGGTTTATCTTTTACAATTAGTACGAGTTGACATGTTATTACTTATGGTTAATTTCAGGCTCTTGCAAAGCTAGTTGTAGTATGTTGGTCCCTATCACCAGATAACAGCAGGAGCTTACAGCCTCCTTGCTGTAGTTTTGTATCACACGGGGGACTTCAACCAGGTCTTGATTCATTAATGAGGGGAATGTTAGATCTTATTAGTTTTCTGTTTGCATGTCTCTCAAGTTCTCTAATTCATTGCAGGCCACAATCTACCAACAAAAAGCTTTGGACATCAATGAGAGAGAACTGGGATTCGATCATCCAGATACTATGAAAAGTTATGGGGATCTTGCTGTGTTCTACTATCGACTTCAACATACAGAGTTGGCTCTCAAGTATGTTTTCTGTACATATTTTTGTGGATTCTAGTTAAGATTGACATCCAATCTTTAGAACAGCGTTTGTGAATATTCATGCATTTGATCCACATCCTTAATTCAACCCGTGTGTTCTCAAGAAACAAGAAATATTGTCCTGCACATGAACATGGTAACACAGCACGATGCTGTAGTTGTGAACGATTAGAGGTACTGATTCTGAAATTCACAATATTTTATCTAATAAAGTATCAAATCAATTTATTTGATGTTTCAATGTTTCTGTTTGTAATTAAGTCTGTGAATGCAAGATACATATCTTTGGGAGATGGGCGGAGTTTATGTTTCGCGATAATGGATACTGGTGACTGCCAACCACTTTACCACACTATTAGGGACTACTATGAAGGAATGAACATGAGACTTGATTAACAAATTCCCATGTTACTAGTCGAAAGACAAGCCCTTAACGAAGCAATTGTTGGGGAGAAACATGTAAAAGATCGTTTCTTTTTCCAGTTATTATTGTTTTTCAACTTCAATATTTCTGATCCGGATATATCTTCTTTTCAGGGTGCTTTTGGTGCTCTCTGCTGTGATGATTTGTGGAACATCAAGTACGTATACACTTTATTTATATGGCATGAATCATGATTAGCTATATATATGTTCTTGTTTCAGGAAAAGGTATATCCAACTGGTGTAACATATGTTTCAGATAGTAAGAAACGATCTTTTACAGAAAAAGAAAACTGAGATGCAGAAAAAGAAAACTGAGAGGAAGCTTCAGTTTAAAGAAATTATAGATCAAATACATAAAATTTCAATGGAACTATGCACATCTGCAGAGGAAAATATATCTATGGTAGTGGAATGGATCGAGTTGATCGTTTCTGTGTTTTTGAGGCGGATCTGGCTAAGGTAGCTTGTTTTCTTTGATCTACTTAAGCTAAATCTTATTAATATTTTAGTATTCAACTACAGACTAGATTCATGCTTCTTCTTGGTCTGATCAATTGATATGTATGAATTATAGTTTCCGGCATCTATCTATCTTTCCAACATTCAAAACAGGCATGTCCAATGTAACTATCATTCATTAAACAATGTGACTTGCAATGTCAGGTTAAAATTGCATTGGTTGGGATACTTGCTGGTAGTAGTGGACTTGACTTGTCAGCTGCACAAAATGTGGTATTTCTAGAATTGCCTGAGAGAATATCTGACTTTCAACAGGTATGAACATGCCGAGTCTCATGTTGTCACATTTTTACTGATGCATGTAATGAAAAGAAGAAAAGTTTGGAGGTTGCTTTCTTTGACTTAATATTAGTAACTATGATGTCACCATATATGTAATACCTGAAATGCAGATAACGCATAAAATTACCAAATTACCCCTGATAATATAAAACCTTATAAAACAACTTATAAAATTCCGAAACAATTCCAAATCATCTGAAATCGAATTATATCTGAAACAAAATAATCTCTGGGACAATGTTCAGCATTTTAAATGTTAAAAAAAATAAAATAAATAATCATACACATTATTTATAAAATTTCGAAATACATAATTAAAGTAAATATAATTAAATCATTTATATTAGGTATTATGTAAAGTAAATAAAGAAAAGGTCAAATAAGATTAAACCAAATCAATTTGTGATTCTAAATCCAGAATTTTCTGATCTCAGCCCCCCCTTGGTCGGTTCTACAACATATAAACAAATATTATCTCTTTTCTTCAATAAAACCAAATCGCTAAAACAAATAAAGGACCCTAGCGATCTAAATAATTCTACCAAATCAAGCACACGATTTCTGGACTTGATCAAGTAATTTTCTGGTGTTCTTGGAGGTGCAAGGGAGCTAGGAAAATTAAGAGTTGCTGCGTTTTCTCCTTGGTTCGTGCTTGTTCTTAATTTCTTGTCGAGTAGATCAAAATCAAGGTAATAATCCATACGACTTAACCAAACGTGTTAAAATTAATATGGCATTTTTCCAGTGATATTTAGATGTTATATAACTCATATAAAATATCAAAATCGATCCATGCATGCTAATTCTATGCGTATGATAATATAATGGCTGTAGAACACGTAAATCACAAATATATGAAATCCGAATTTCTGGGCATGATGGCTATTTTATTTAGACCTCTTATGATGTATTAGACCTGGGAAAAATGATAGATCGAATTATGGTGGCCTAAATCAAGTCGTTGTAATTTTAGTGTCTAAAACATACGTAAATATGCAATATATGTTAAACGAATTTTCTGGGCATGTTCACTATTTTTCGTGGGTTCCTTATAAGTTATATGATCTGTGAAAAATATGGTTTTGATTTTTAGAAGCTTAAATTTAACGTGGTTAATTATTGTATAAACCGGATTTTGGAAAAACAAAGAAATAAAATAAAAGGAAAATCGGGGCTACTAGGGTTAGGGTTCTTGGACATGAATCTGGTCATTAATGTTGTTTTAAGGATGAATTAATGATATTTCAATGATTGGTGAATAGTAGGGTTTCTAATTGTTTGTAAAAAGTATTACCGATTTGAAGTTAATTGCATAAGGACCTGTTTTGCCAACTTTGAAACTTCTGGGATATTTTTGTAAGATCATATACATCTGTAAGAATGTGGGAAAAATATAACTTTGGGGTCCTAAGTGTAAATTTTGCATAATAATGAATTAATGGGAAATTAGGGTTACGTTTGGAAATTAATTAAAAGTGAGGGACCAAAAGTGTAAATCTGGAATTCTGAAGTTGTTTTGTGTTAATACTGATATAAAAAGGTTGTTGTGTAATTTTGAGGATTTTTGGGCTAATTATGTAATTGTTATGTAATTATGATTTAATATATATGTTTTGTAAACTTAAAGGGCTAAATATGTAAATTCTGAATTCTGAGGGGTCAAATATGTAAAGTACTAACTTCTGATAGTATACTCTGTAAAATTGAAATATAATATGTTTGGCTGGTAATTATGGATATTGTAGGGATTAAATTGTAAAATATGAAATTATAAGCTTTATTTTGTAAATTATGAAATTAAAGGGGGTGTAATCTGTAAATTATGAAACTTAAGGGAATAAAGGTAATTCTGAATAAAGTGAGCATTTAACTCTGTAATTTAAAGTATTTTTCACTAATGACCTTGTAAATTAATGAAGTTGCATTTAAAACCCTAAACTTTGTATAATTGTCATAATAAACCCTAAACTTCTGTAACATGATAAAATGTACTGTTATTCAATAATAATCTCTGAATAAGGTTCAAATTAATCTGAAATGATAAGATATGTTAATTCTGGAAAACCTGTTAATTCTGGAAAACTTACTAAATCTGGAAAGTTACTAAAAATGGAAAGTACATAAAATGATGAGATAAACAAAGAGTAATAATCTGAATTAAAATCTGTAGTAATTCTGTCTTCCTCTTCCTTAGGTGTGAAGAAGGAGAAGACTTGATCATCTGATTTCTGTGTTTGTCTGTTTGATTTCTGCTGTGCTAATAAGGTACAGATATTCTGCCCTATTTCAGTAAGGGTGTTTCTTTCCCTTTTCTCTCAGTATTTCATTTTCCTTATTAGGATTCCCTATACCATTGTTATGTTCCCCTCTGTTTGTGAATCTCTGTTGTGATCTGTTTATCTTGAATCTTTGTTTGAACCTCTGCTATGATTCTTGTATTCTGAACCTTTTTCCTGAACTCTGATTGATCTCTTGTTCTGAACCCTGAATTTGTGAGTCTTAATCTGTGCACCTTGTTCTGAACCTTAACCTGATATATCTGTTGTAAATTCTGATTTGATTTTGGTATAAACCTTAACCTGTTAAATCCTTATTTGAACCTAATTGATTTTGAACCTTTATTAAGAGCTATTTTAAAAAGAAGCTATACCACTTGAAATGGATGTTACTAAAAGTTTTGGAAGACCATTTTATGAAAACTATTTTTGAAAGATCATTTCAATGAAAACCATTATTAAAGGACTGATTTAAATGAACTCTTGACAGGAACTTCTGAAATGAATTATTGTTATAAACTTGTAATTATTAACCTTTGATATACTCTTTTGGACTATTGGAAATAAACCTGTTAATCTGAACTTACGTTTTGATATTAAACTTAATCTGATAAACTCTGATTTAAACCTTATTATCTTAATCTGAATTGTTGACATGACCCTTCTGCCATGAACCCTTAAATGTGACTCTGTTTACTATATGACATCTGACCTTGACCACAGTCTGATATCCGAGCCAATCACTAGGCATGAGGGTTTCATGTCCATGTCATTGATGCACCGATGGCATGACTCTAGGGCAGGAGAGTGATGACCTGTCCCGTCCCTGATTTATTTTATCTGGTGTGTTCTGAGGAGTTTCTGGCCACAGGGGGCGCATGGATGCATCCTAGTTCTGATTCTGTTATCTGTTATCTGATATCTGTTTATGTTTATGTTATATGTTATTATTATATCTGGTGACTGATGGTGTGTGCGATACACGTCTTTCACATTATCTGGGAGCTGATCACTCCATTTGATACGTGAGGTCACCCCTCATATTATCTGTTACTTGAGAGGCATCCCCTCTGGATTATTATATGATTACTCTGTTATGATATTATCTGTTATCTCTGGGCTCGTGATGGATTTCTGTATTTCCCTAAACCTGGTTTGTGCATTATTCCTTTCTCATTTCTTTTCTTTTACCCTTATTCCTTTCCTATTCTGTCACTTTAGTTCGGTATCTGTATAATCTGTATTTCGGATTTGTTTCTGTATTGTTATCCGTTATTGTTTCTGTCATCTATATATCTGTTCACTGAGCTCTCGTAGCTCAGCCGCATTTCTTTTCCTGCGGCAGGTTTTAGTAGGAAGCTGGGAATGAGTGAGAGTGTACCTCTGGACTTAGAAGGCTTGGTAGCTATTCTGGATTAGAGTTGGACTGAAGTTATTATGTTAGAATTAGTTTTGAAAGTTTTTCTTTGTAACCTTGTAGATTCAGTATTTCATTTGTAATCCTTTGAGATTTTTGTATTACTGTAGTTGTATGCTCTGTTTTGATCTGATATGAGTCCATTATTGTGATATCTTTACCCTTGTCGGGTTGGGGTGTTACAATTTATGGTATCAGAGCATTCAGGCTGCGACTCGTAATACATTTACCCTTGACCTGTGAAGTCTGGACCACTAAGTTTCCACTGTAGGCGCTCGTAGGACAACCTTTGAGAATTTGCTTTAGGATTTCCCTATAGGAACTTAAATTCTGACCAGTGAGGAATGGGTAGACTATAAGTCATTTGCTTAAGTATCTTGCTTCCGCACCACTCTGATTCGTGCCTTGTTTTTGGTTAAAGACTATTGAAATCACATTTGTAAATTTAGAGCTTATGCCTTGCATCACCTAAGAATTGAAACCAAAATAAAATCTGAAGCATTGGAAATTGCGTAGTAATTATCTGACATTATTTGATCCTTGACTTCCGATTTCAACTCCGACCTCTGAACCTTCTGTTAATCATTCTGATGCCTCTTTGGGCAATCTGAGAATTCCCATGACGATGATACATTTGATACATTCTGTTAGCTATTTCTCGTTTCTAATAATCCTCTATGAATCTTCTGACACTATTTGATTTCTGCTTAACCATCTCTATTCCCATGAGAAGTCTTGTGGTGTTTAACCACGAGTATAAAGGGTTCTCCCTCTTATTCTGAATGGTAAAGATCTGCTTTGTCGATCCGTTTTCATTGATAATTAACCTTGATTTTTCTCCTGATAAAAGATTAGTTGATTGATCATTCAATGGTGACGACTATCCTCCTATGTCTCACCTTCGGCATTTGAAACAATTTTGAACCCCTACCATGATTACCGACTGTTAAATTTTGCTGCCACTACCTGATTTTGACCTTCATTTCTGATCTGTGGATAAACCGTCTGATATCTCTCCGACCATCCCGAAGACCATTTAACCTTAATGTGTTTGACACATTCTATAAATTCATGATCCATGCTGGATATAAATGTATCCTCTGATCCTATTCTGTCCTGAATGATGAATCTTATTTGTCAATCAGTTTTCCTCAGGAAGGATTTAATGCAAATACTATCTCTGTATGGAATTATTAACTGTGCATGATGATGCTAATAACCGATGTTCCATAAGCCTCACTTCTGACAATTATACGATGTTCGTATTACCAATGAGATACACTCTATCTGTCACTTATGCTAAAAAGCTAAACCAAAAACTCCAACACCTTGAACTGTTCGCTTATCTATCCCCAACACTATACTGAACCATGTACTTGACTCTGACATATGAACTATCCGTCTAGTTAAGTGACCATATACGTTCTGCGGATCTGTTTACTATTGATATACTTAATTTTGGAGATCTTTTGATTATTGATCGACTGGTTCTTCAGCTATCATAAACTACCGCATCTGAAATGTAACAATCTGACCCACCCTATTTGGTTATAATAACCTTTAACCGCTTAAATCTGTTAAGCTTATCACTATATTTACCCTGATCTCATTTGATTGTCAAATTCTCCTGACACCTATTAGTATCCACCCCTAGAAAGTTTTGTTGTACAAATTTTTTTGACATTTTCTGATGAAACTTCTGAGTTTTCCTTCCGTTTGAGAAGTAGAATTGATTCTGAACCGATCTCAGTTAACGACCCATGATGCTATAGAAGTTGAGAGATTGGAGAAACTGATGAGATATGTTTTTGTCCACCTCAGTGTTCCCCTTGAATACCCCTATTTGTTATGAAGAAGAAATAGAAAATTTTGCGTCTGCATATCAACTATCGTAAACCTAACCGTAATCTCAACCGTAATCACTTTTCAATTCCGAGTATAAATGATTAAATTATTCTATCCTTGTGAACTCTGTATCAGACAACCTCATTTAATGTTCGAAGGACTGAAGAAGCAACCACAAGAACTCCTGAGATGGGAGATGGCTAACTGAGAGCAATTTCCGTAAAGTAATTCAGTTTTATTC